>VWZF01005391.1:0-44321 GCA_013396755.1 Sclerurus mexicanus | reverse complement strand
AGTCTCTGTAGTTGTGGCTAACCGGTTTTGACAGTCCTCAGTAAAAACCCTGCTTTCTTTTCTATATCATTCTTTGAAAGACTCGTAATAGGTTCCTACATGTCAAGTTACAGCTGAACCTGAAAGCTGAACTACTGAAAAACTAAACTAAACCTACTGCAAAAATGTTTTTTGAAGTTATGAATTAAATGTTACAGACCATGGTTGACTCCACTTAAATTAGTATGTTTGCATTTGAGGAATAAATATGTATCTTGTCTACCAGCCCATCTGTTCATTCAAGTTCCTCAGGTCCCTGTGTTATGTATGGTTTAACCTATGGAAGTAGTTTCTGTCACTCATTTCTGTGGAATGAAGTCAGTGTTGTATGTTGTGTCTTGTTTGTCTAGCTGAGAGCAATCTGAATGCTTCACAGGTGAAATTTGAATGGTGGGGTTTAGTTGGTGGGTTTTGGGGTTTGAACTGGGATTCTTTTAATTTTAATTAGTCTTCCTTGGACTTCACTAGAACTACCAGATGAAATTGGTCTGTGCCGCTGGATAAAATACTGTGGTTCTGTGCAGTGGACATATTTTTCTGTATCTGTAGGGTAAATTTAGGCCCTAATTAGAAAGAGCAGAGATAGTTCCACGCAATGAACTTCTTGCAAATACTTAACTTCTTGCTTTATGCATTTCATTTGTCAGAATGATCGTGATCCTCGCTTGAGAGAGAGAGCAGTTGCCAGAAATTCTCTGTTAGACCAATATAGCAAAATCCTGCCTACAGTTCAAAGGAAGCTGGCTGTAGAGAGAGCCAAGCCTTACCGTTTGCCTTCATCAGTGTTAAGAGAAGGTAAGTTTCAGAGGGGGAAAGTATGGACAACCAACCAACTTTGATTACACATAGCTGATATCTTTTACCTCTTGCTTCACAGTCTCAAGGCCAAAGCCATTATCTACAGTAACAAGACAAGCTAGTGCAGGAAATGTGCATACAAGAGCAACTTTCATCAGTAAAGTATTGTCCAAAATTGGAGAAGTATGGTTAGGAAATGAACAAAACCCAAATATTTCACAATATAATAGGTAAGGAGCCTTTTCACAAAGTTTAGTCTTGAGCTACGTGTTTGGACAGGGAGGGAGACGGAGGGAAAGAGAGGGAGGGGGAGAGAAAGAGCAAGAATTCTCTTTGACTTATGTTAGTGTTTTTGTGGGAAGGTGCACATGAATAAAGCCTTGTTTCACTTTTTTGCACGTATAACATTGAAGGATCAATTCATCATAGGTAACATTTAGAGAGAGTTTTTCCCCATGATACTCTTATGTATTTACATTATGGTAAATGTGTTTGCAGCGTTTAAGATACCTGAAACTGATTACCATCAAGCTGTTGTCTGTTGTACAGACATCCACAGACTTGTTTCTGTGATGTCATAGTAATCTTTTACCATTTCCTGCCCAGTTTCTGCTTGATGTCTGCCTTTTTAACTAAAAAATAAGCAGAATTACAAAGAGTGGAAAAGAGGCTCATTGTTGTCAGGTGGATTGTTCTACAACTGATATGGTCAAATAAACTTGAATTCTGGCATATATGGATTTTGAGGGAATGAAAGTCAGTTACATTTTCCTTTTCCTCCTAGTCCTAGAGCTACAGAACCAGCAGCCATTACACATCCTCTCTCCGGTTCAGAGTTGCCTGATGCGTTTCTTGGGACACCTGTTACAAAATTTTCTCAAAAATGTTCCAGGTATAGTAGATCTGTAGACTATATATTTCAAAAAGGTGTTGCTTATATATATGTGTATATACATATATATATATATATATATACACGTGTTTGTGTGTGTGTCTACTTTTTGTGTTTACAAAAAGTTCTGTTGCATTTACTTTTGTATCTCTTAAAAGTCAACTTAGGGACACAATTAAGTGGAAAATATGAAGTGGTCCCTGCACTGAAGTGTAGATGAATTTTCACCTGAGCTGGGTATTAGGTGACTTATGCAACATAAAATTGGGTTACTCTTATGTCAGAAGCAGGGATTTAGGAAATTCGGTATGAAATGGAAAAAAAGTAATTAAAAAACACCTCAAAGTCCCTGTCACTTGTTTATGGGCCTGATGCATCACCCCAGCAGTGAGGCTTCACCTGTATTTGTTTTTCATCAAGTGTTTTTGTTCTGTATCATCTCAGATCAACACATCTTTTTTTTTCATGTATTTATTTATGTTTATAGTTTCAATTGTATATCTTAACAGATTGCTGGATTTGGTGGTTCGTCCTGTTCCTTCCTGTTCTGTGGCACAGGATGAAGGCTGGCAGTCACCGTGCAGAGCTTCTACATCTTTTGCTGCATCCAGCCCACTGACATCAAACACACATCACTCCAAATCTGAAAAGAATTTTCCAAGAGCAGCAGAGCTGAATTTACTGGAGACTCCTCTTGTGGTTAAGGTTTGTATTTTAAAAAGCTGGTACCAACCAAACAAGAGAAAAGCTTGTGAGCTTTGTTTAACATGAAACCAATTAAGTATTAAAATGCTGCTGGATTTGAATTGTGAGGTATTGTTAGTATTCATGTGGTTTCTGTATACACAGTCCTTTTGGAAGCAGTAAGTTGGGAACAGTCTTGAAGAGGGAAGTTTAGTTCTCAGTTAATTTCAGCAGTCACCTTGTCCCATAGCTTTGAGAAATACCTTTGTTTTTGTTGCATGGAACAATTACATCTCTCTGAATTATAATATTTTTTTTGTTATGAAATATCACTCAAACTATTGAACCAGTTTCTTTCTCCTCCTTTTAAACCCTTTCAATACTGTAAAATATTTCTGAGCTGAATGAAGAAGACCTGAACACTTCTACATGAGGATGTGTAGGTATCTTTACAGCAGTGTCATNATATATATATATATATATACACGTGTTTGTGTGTGTGTCTACTTTTTGTGTTTACAAAAAGTTCTGTTGCATTTACTTTTGTATCTCTTAAAAGTCAACTTAGGGACACAATTAAGTGGAAAATATGAAGTGGTCCCTGCACTGAAGTGTAGATGAATTTTCACCTGAGCTGGGTATTAGGTGACTTATGCAACATAAAATTGGGTTACTCTTATGTCAGAAGCAGGGATTTAGGAAATTCGGTATGAAATGGAAAAAAAGTAATTAAAAAACACCTCAAAGTCCCTGTCACTTGTTTATGGGCCTGATGCATCACCCCAGCAGTGAGGCTTCACCTGTATTTGTTTTTCATCAAGTGTTTTTGTTCTGTATCATCTCAGATCAACACATCTTTTTTTTTCATGTATTTATTTATGTTTATAGTTTCAATTGTATATCTTAACAGATTGCTGGATTTGGTGGTTCGTCCTGTTCCTTCCTGTTCTGTGGCACAGGATGAAGGCTGGCAGTCACCGTGCAGAGCTTCTACATCTTTTGCTGCATCCAGCCCACTGACATCAAACACACATCACTCCATCTCTGAAAAGAATTTTCCAAGAGCAGCAGAGCTGAATTTACTGGAGACTCCTCTTGTGGTTAAGGTTTGTATTTTAAAAAGCTGGTACCAACCAAACAAGAGAAAAGCTTGTGAGCTTTGTTTAACATGAAACCAATTAAGTATTAAAATGCTGCTGGATTTGAATTGTGAGGTATTGTTAGTATTCATGTGGTTTCTGTATACACAGTCCTTTTGGAAGCAGTAAGTTGGGAACAGTCTTGAAGAGGGAAGTTTAGTTCTCAGTTAATTTCAGCAGTCACCTTGTCCCATAGCTTTGAGAAATACCTTTGTTTTTGTTGCATGGAACAATTACATCTCTCTGAATTATAATATTTTTTTTGTTATGAAATATCACTCAAACTATTGAACCAGTTTCTTTCTCCTCCTTTTAAACCCTTTCAATACTGTAAAATATTTCTGAGCTGAATGAAGAAGACCTGAACACTTCTACATGAGGATGTGTAGGTATCTTTACAGCAGTGTCATTTCATTTCATGTACAGCTGATTAATTAGTGAAGAAATAAGCTGGACACAGCCATGCTGGACACAGCAACTGGAAACGCTGTCATGTGGAGTAACACTTGAAGTTGAATGCCTTTTGAAAGAGCAGTGTAGAAATTGCAAATTTACTGGGATAGGAGACAACATTATAGATGATAAAGTGCCATATTCTTGTTTCTTCAAGAAAGTAGTTTGAAAAATAACATTTTTGTTTGAATTAAAAAAAACCCAAACCAAAAGAAACATAAAAAGCATAGGTTTTTTGTTAAAGTTTTTGTACCTTTGGACAAAGAGTGTGGAGGAAAAACTTTGTCCTCTCTTCTGCTATAAATTCAGTTTGTAATCTAAGGTAATGCTTTTGACAATTGCAGGATTATGTTTTCAAGGTCTAACTGGTTCCAAATTAAATGTTTTTATTTCTTTTCCTAGAGAGCTAAGGTTTTGGCCGCATCTTCTTCTGGTTTTCCTGGGTTTACTCCTCAGTCTATTCTCAGGTCCAGCCTTCGCACTACACCCCTAGCAACTCCCTCTGCATCTCCAGGACGATCAGTTACTCCTCCACTACGAGCAAAGGAACCCAGAATAACTTTTAGGGAAGAGAACTCGAATGCAAAATGGACTGTTGGGGTAAGCTGGGCTGCAGTTAATGATTTTTGCAGTTAAATTCTGTGATTTGCTTTGAAGTTTGACAAAACTCCTTATGCAGAGATTTTGGATTGTGAATCAAAATGGTAGAATTTGATAAAAAAAAAAAAGGTTGTTACATTAGACCTTCTGTAACATCACGTGCCTGCAGGTTTATTCCTTTATTATTATTCATAGTAAATGTCAAGGACCTTGATGTTTTTTACTCAGGTGTTGTTAGGACCTGTGATTGTTTCAACTGCTAATTCAGCTTCTAGTGTACCTTTTCAAATGATGGTGTGGCAGGAAGGTTAGGAATATAGACTGAGCCACTTGTTTGCATTTGTTAAATTTTGTGAGTTACACATTATTGGAAGCAACAAAAGTCATAAGCTGCATTGACTTTCAGCCTGTCTTTTTGCAAGGCTGGGTTTACTTAAATTATGGTAAAAAGAGACTCCTCACGAAGGAAGCTGTAGTGTTTTCTGTTCCCTAGCCATAAAGTTCTCGAGTTTGCTTCTCACCTTGCACCAGGCAGGGCATCCATGCAGTTTTCAAATGAAATAGGTCCGTCTGACAGTGGCCCCTTCTGATCCTGTAGTTGTTCTGTAGCTGGATTCCATGGTTCAGCCCATCACATGTTTGCCAACATAATGTACCAAAATCAGGGGCAGAAAAAAGATACATTCTGGTAGCTACATATATGAGCTTTCTGTGCATGTCCTTACAAATTATCACAGTCTGTTTTCATACCTTGTATTGTCTGTTATAAAGAGCTACTCAACTGTAACAAGAGGTGCTCTCTCCTGTATGAATTCTTATAATAGGGGCACTGTAGCCAGATTAATTTACTTGTTCCATGCTACAGACATAGGGAAGAGTAGCATAATTTAGTAGCACATATGCATTGAAAAGGCAAGTATAATAAAGAGAAATCTTGAGTTGCGATTTTATTAGGCAAAGCTCTGTGTTGTTGGAAACACAGTGCTGAACCCAGTGAACAGTCTTGAGAGGACGTGACAAGCAAGCGTAAGTCTGACTATCTTAATTCTTCAATGTTGTGGAAACTCAATGAACAGTCAAAAGTGTGATTAATTTTTACACTCAGCTTTAAGTGCTAGAGTGAGAATTTTGTATTGCCTTTTTAAGGGGACATGTGTAACTTAGAAATATCAGTATATGTTTGGGGTTTGTTTTGTTTCACTTTGACAAAAAGCATGCTCATGCTACTGATCTTTTTTTTAGGTAACAGAAGACACTAAAGCACTATTTGGAGTTTCATCTGAGCATCATGATGACATGGTAGAGGCTGCTTGGTCTGAAAGTAGAGGTAAAACAACTCTGTTGACTCTGAACAATCCTGAGGATAATCATGCTGAATTGCAGGAGTCTTCAGAAAACATATCTGGATGTGATTTGGAAAAAATTGATGTCAGCAAAGAAAATAGTAACCTCTCTGTCAGATCAGACCAAACTACTTTGGAGTATCATGATGCAAAATCACCTGGTGATTTTGAAGATGATGTTATCTTTATAGCTGCTAAACCAGCTAATTCTTCCTCTGAACAAACTGCTGATGCTCAAGAATTGGAGAAGGAAGAAGACAGTGAAATGATTGAAGATAAACCTTTCCAGATGGAACAACCAGATCCTTCAGAACCAAGAAAAGAAGCTGGTGTGTTTCATCTTAAATTTCTGAATTTTTCAGATGTCTGTAGAAGATTGTTACTGATGAATGCAGCAGTTAATGATGAGTGTTCACAATTGTCCTAAGCACTTCTTGTCCTAGGCTTTAAAAATTACCACTATCTTTTAAATAATTTTTTAGGTATCCTGTACTATCCTGGATGAAATGCATAAAGGATCATTTTAAAATCATGTAAGCATTCTAAAAGAAATAAGTGCAACAAGGAAATAATCCTCCTTCTGTTCATTTTTGTAGGATTTGTGGAAGAATCAAATGCTGAATGTCTTACTTGTCCTGAGGATGATAAATTGGTGTTTAAAGCTGCTGAGGCCACTACTTTTGGAGCTGCAAATGAAGGGTGAGCTTACAAAATAGATACATCTTTGGCTTCACATGACATGTAGCTGCTGGCTTTTCTCTGTTTGAAAACTATGATTTTGACCTGGGATTGTTTCTTTCCTGTGTTCTTACATATGCCTGTCTATTCCATTCTGTCTGTGAGCAAAAGTAGTCTGGCATGAGTATAATGCGCATTGACTAGCTGTCAATTTGAGCCTCGTTTCTCAAATCATTGCAGACCCCAAAGTATGATGATAAAGACTTCATTCAACAGGCTATATAAACCTTATTACTGTTCGAGGCTTACTCGTGAACATAAGCCCTGCTTTTGTCTGACAATTGTGTAGTTAAAAATTAATCCTGAGATTCCTAAAACTTCACTGGGTTTATTTTGGAGTTTGTGTGTTCTTTCTGGCAGTATTTTATACACTTAATTTCTGTTTTCTGTGTGTGCTCAGTTAGCATATGTTTGTTTATGAAAAGGGAAGCAGTTTCCACACCAGGTACTTTAAAAGCTGCAAGTGCTTAGTGATAAAGACAGAATGTTAGCAACCTTTAATTCCAAGTGGTAACTTACACTGGTACAGACTTTTGTTCAGTTTGTTCTGAACCTCTGTAAGAGTGGTTCCTGTCTCTCTACAGAAGACAAATAATATATTATTCTTCAATACAACTCTGTTGTTATGTTATTATCTAGTGATGGACAGCTGGGAAGAATGGTAAGTACTTAATTCATTCCATAAAATGAGTCACAAATTGAATGTAAATATCTTGGTAAAAGAATTTCTGATTTTTCTTGTGTTTTTGTCTGGTTTGAAACTTGAAGATTTTACAGTGAGAAAAGCTTGTAAAGCTTGTAAAGCTCTTCAAGATTTGTTTTCAAGATTTATGATGAATTTCTTTCTTTCTGTCCATGAAGTGAAACAAACTACCAGGAGTCCAAAATGACCTCTTCATCAGAAGAAAAAGCCATACCAGTTGCAACAAATCCACAGCTTTCTGAATCCCCGGAGGCAGACAGTGAATGTATGTACAGTATGTTAGAGGTGTTCTATGCATTAAGGTAGTAGAACTCCTGAAGTGGAATGTGTGGTTTGCTATACCACTGTAGGTGTCTCAGATTGAAGTAGTACACTAGCATGTTACTGCCAACTTTCATTAATCTGTAGAGACAATACCCTCCACAAAGATAGTCCTTGTACAAAATTCATAGTGAATCTTCCTGTTCTTGATCAAGATGTTGAGACTGCTAGTAGAACTTAAAGTATTATGAGATCCCTATTTTTAATGTTGCACACCACTGCTAATTTGTGTGCCATGGGATCTGCAGAGTTTGTGTTTTAAGAGGTGATGCATCCTCAGTACTCGGAGTGGAGAAAGTCTACCAGTGTGCCTTTTCAGCAACCTTTTCCTCTTGTTTTTTTCCCTGTGGACTTGACAGCTGATTTTCTCCTTCCTCTTTCTTACTGTGGGGCTGCCTCCTTTACCAGATACGTAGTTGTTATTTAAACATAGTCAACAACTAAGCCCCAAACAGCCGCTCACTCATTTCACCTCCAGGTGGAATGAGGTAGAGCATTGAAAAGCTAAAGGTGAGAAAACTTGTGTGTTGAGATAAAGACAGTTTAATAGGGAAAGCAAAAGTCTTGCATGCAAGCAAGGCAAAACAAGGAATTAATTCACCACTTGCTGTCTTCAGGCAGGTGTTCAGCCATCTACAGGAAAGGAGGGCTCCGTTGTGTGTAATGGGAAGACAAGCGCCATAACTCCAAATACCGCCTGCTTCCTCCTTCTTTGCCCTGCCTTTTATGCTGAGCATGATGCCATATGGTATGGGATATTCCTTGAGTCAGTTGGGGTCAGCTGTCCTGACTATCCCCCCCCAGCTTGTTTTGCACCCCCAGCTCACTCACCAGTGGGGTGGGGTGAGAAGCAGAAAAGGCCTTGGCTCTGTGTAAGTGCTGCTCAGCAGTAACTAAAAACATCCCTATGTCATCAATAGTGTCTTAAGCTCAAATCCAGAACACAACAATACCAGCTCCTATGAAGAAAATGAACTCTATCCCAGCACAGTTTCTAGCTTTTGGAGAAAGCCCAGTATGTGTGGCAGGATGGAGAACTGTATTGTTGGCTCCTGCTCCCTCTATTACTTTCTGTTGCTTAAACTTCTGTCATTTATTTAACAGTGAAGTTAAAATTACATAAATCTCTTCCAGCTGTGATAAGTATCCTTGACAGTGAGGATGTGGTCAGTACTCACTCAGAAAATCGCCTTGAGGGGAAGTGTGAGGATTTACCTGAAGAATGTAACCCTGAAGCAACTGAAGTTGAAAAAGTTCCTGTTTCTAATAATTTTCCTAAAACTGAGGAAATTAATGTAAGTAAACTAATTTCCCATTTTCTACAAAATAGAAAACTGTTTGCAAATTGAGAATGGAACTGTTTTACTGGCAGTTAGAAGGCACACAAAAACGTCTGTTTCTTTAGCTGCTTGACACAGGTTAAAACCTCATTACGTAAGGGCAGGTGCATTTTTCACTTGTGCATTTTCTGTTCCATAACACAGAACAGAACCTGTCAAGACCTAGGCCTTTGAGGGCTGTAGCAATACAAAATAAATGCCTGAACTATTTTTCAAAATAACCCTGCATTCATTTGGCTTACTGAAATTCAAGCATTTTTTATTTGACTTAAAAACAAATAGTTTTAAAAACAGTAAGAAAGCTACAGGAATGCAGCTTCTTGATACCAGGAACCATTTACCAAATGACAAAATGTTATGGGAACAAACTCACTTTCAAAATTATTTAGTGCTTAGGTCCTTTACTGTTTGTTCCTTCTTAACGCAATCAGAATTCCCAGTAACAAGCTCATTTTGGTGTCAAGATTCTTCTCTGTGAGATTGAGGTATTTAGAATATATATCATCTCATGCAATCCGAGTGACCTCCAAGTGCAGTGCTTACTTGTTGGATGTGATATCTGGCCAGTCTGACTAAGTGTTGCAGTCACAGCTATCATGACCGAAGCTGTGAACTCTGGGTACATAGTTGTGTTTTGCCCTGTCAGACACGGAGTGGGTCACTGTGAGTGGATGTGGAGTAGTGCAAAAGGCACCGCAACGTGACATTCGCTGCCAACCGGTTGCACACACACCTTGTGTTGTACAACTGCTCACTGTCAATGGGTGTTGGCAAATTGTTAGTCCTGAAGGGAAATCCCAGAAGGGGAGCTTGTGAATTGCAAACACTCACTGCTCTGATCTCTGTCGTTTCAATGTATAAATTTTCACCTCTAGGAGAGAGTACACTGTATGTTTCTAGCTTTACATTTGGAGGTGATCTGAAAGGAAAAGGAGCTTTTCACTCTGCTCAGTTTCATCTAGTTCAGGATGAAGTTGGACTGTTTGCTAATGAATAAAGTATTAACAGACATGTTTTAACTTCAGGTTATTGAAGATACCTCCGAACCACCACTTGAAACCTCACCATATAGTGAACTAGATCCATCGGGCAATCTTCATTATAGCTATGAAAATATAGAGCAACAGTTTGCATATGATTTGCCTGATAATAAAGATAGTGAATGTGATGCAGCTGAGGGAGATGGAGACCTCTTTCTGTCTCAGAGTAGTTTTAGTTTAGTTTTGGAAGGAGAAGAAGGGGAAGCAGAGATGGGAGACCCTGCATTAGTAGATGCTTCTAAACCAGAAGGCGCAACAGTAGAGGAAAAACCTGTGACCAATTTAGGAAATACTGAAAGCCAAGAACATGTTACAAACTCAGTGTCCACTGTTACTGGTGATCAGGAATCTCAAAATACTGCAGAGTCATTCCCATATGTGCCTGAACCCATTAAAGTTGCTATTGCTGAGAACTTACTGGATGTAATCAAAGACACAAGAAGTAAAGAATTTACATCTGAAGTTGTAGAACAATCTATTCATGAAACTATAGGTAAAAAGGTAACTAGATTCCCGAAGGCAAAAGCTCTCTTAACACCTGTGCCAGAAGGAGTGGAAGAGGAGACTAGCAGACATCAATTAGAGTATGCTGTTGCTCCAAGAACACGCACAAGGGGACAACTGAGTAGAAGTCTAAGTATTCTGTCAGCAGAGCCTCAGCAAATACTGAAGACAGACACACCAGTTCTGTTTGGACTGTCTCCTCGGAGAAGTACCAGGCGAACTAAAGAAGCATTGGAGACTTCCAGTTTTCAAACAGAGGAAAATGCTCAAGAGGAGCAAATACCTGTGATGCCTGTTACTCCTAGGAGAGGTAGGAAACCTAAACTGACTCATTTAGGAAAAACAGAAAGCAGCCATTCTGATGGACAAACCTTGTCTGACACTATGCAGTCTATAGCTGTTACTCCAAGAAGAAGATTAAGGAGAGCAAAGGAAGCTGTGTCTGAACTCTCAGAAGAAGCTAATGAGGAAATGTCTCTTGCTGAAGGTAGCATTATTGCCTCTTCCACTCCCAGAAGGACTAGAGGAGGAAAAAGTTCAGCTGGAGATCAAGAAACTGGCCAGACTGACACTGGTCATAAGATAAAAACAGCAGTCAGTCCCAGTAGAAGTGCAAGAAAACCGAAAAGCTTTAATTTACAGTTTACTGAAAATACAGTCAACGATCAAGAGGTGCAGCCTAGTGACCAACTCCTTTTACCTGTGCCAACTAAGAGAGGCAGAAGAAGAAAGATGAGTTCATCAGAAGTTTCAGAACATTCTGACCTTGATCTGTCTAAATCATCGCTTCCTCAAACAGAATTTAAACTTCCTGCCACTCCTAGAAGAAGTGCCAGGAAGGGGGCACAAAATCTCTTGGCACGTCCAGAGTCTACCTCTACTCAGGAAGACGTGAATTCAGGTGGGCAAGTAGAAGTCCTTAATACTCCTAGGAAAAGAACTAGAAGAGTGCCACATGAGACGCCAGAAAAAACAGATACTCATCAACAAACACCTGCACAGCCAAGCGAGGAGCCAACCACACCTAGGACTACAGTAAGGACAGGGCGTCGGGGCAGAAAGAAGCGATCTCTGTTGGAGGAGGCCTTCTCCCAAGAACCTCATGGCAGTCCTTTGCTGCTTGAAGACATAAACCCATCAGGACATGATCAAACATCAAGAGCTCTAACAGATCGTGTTACAAGAACCAGATCTCGCAAAACTGCCATGCATCAGAAACTAACTGTTGAGGAAAATGAGGCTTTTCATTTCTCTCCTCCTCTCACAAAGCTGACAAAGAAATTTGAAGGTAGGTGCCCTATGTTTATACACAAAATAGTCCACATTCCTCTTTAAACCACAGAATACAGACTGTGAGATGGCTTTAAGTATTGTAAAGAATGTAAGCATGCAAAATAAAAAAAAATTGGCAAGAGGCAATAGTTCTGGTAGAACTAACAGATTATGAGGCTGATCTAAGCAGTGAAATGAAATTTAAGATGAATTTTTTCCTGAGCTTAGTTTCTATCAGTTTTGAAAACCACAAGTTATTTGTGAGTAGGGATTGTCATCCCTTCCTCTCAACAGAAATAAAGGAGGCAAGCTTCCAAATTATGTTGAGTTCTTAAGTTCAAATGAGCTGCATCTTGCAACAAACTCTACAGCTGTTAAATTATGTGGCTGTTTTTCATGGACGTATACTTTGTCAGCAAAACTAGTGTGCCATAAGAGTCTTTTAATTAGAGTATATGATCAATTTTTTTGAGATGTGTAAGGGCTGTTGATGCCGCTTGAGCATAATATCTTTGATTATATAAGTGCAGGTAAAAGCACTGCATTGGCTTATTTTGTTTCACAATTTACTATAAAAGAATGAATCCCAAGAGGCAATTACTGGGGGGGGAAATACCTTTGCATGGAGTGTTTATAAACCTGAATAAACCTTTTATTTCAGGAAACTATTGTGCTCTTGTTTATCAGCTGTAATTTAATATAACTGTCCTTCGTGTATAGTGTATGTGCACGCTAACAATGCATTGTCATTTTAGATGGAAAAACAGACCATCCCGTGCAGTTTAAGGATTTAGACCCAGATTTGTCTTCTCAGTTTGTCTTTTCACCCCCTCTTTTGAGGTCAAGGAGAAAAAATGTATCTAGTATTTCCCGAATTGTGAAAGAACCAGTAAGTAAAAACTCTAGTTGTTGCTTGTTCTTGATTTTTGCTCTGTACCACTTTTTGAGATCATACTTTGCAACACTTTGCCTTATTCCATGAAAACATATCTAAAAAGAGAACTTTAAATGAATCAGCCAAACAATTTGTTTTTTCCTTCATGAAAACTAGCTACAAAAATAAGTTTTGAATGTATGTGAAGAATTGATAAAAGCTGTTTTGAAAGCACAGTGGCTTTCTTTAAACTTAACTTGGTATGTTGTCTGTCAGTTTCAGAATTCGAACTTTTAGGATGGTAAAATAATTTGAGGTGGAAGGTTTGTTTTTGCAGAGGGTAACTAAAGCTTTGGAAATAACTTCATCATGACTTCTTAATGACAGAAACATTGGAGGGTTTTTTGGTTCTGTAAAAGTGTAAGAACTTGTGCACGAGTAACATTTTCGTTGCCTTAACATAGGAGCTTCCAGCTAAAGAGGAAGAGGATACCAAATCCATAGAGTCTGGGGAAAAGCAAAAATTGAAGAGCAGTAGAACTCCAAAATCAAAAGTGAAGAAAACAAGCAAGTATGGAATTGTTTTTGAACAGTTACTTGCATTTCTTTATTGTGATAATGATTCAGCTGTTAAGCATCTAACTACTTCATCCTCACTTGGCCGTGCAGTTCTGCTCTGACTTTGAGCCTGTCCAGCTTGCTGGCCTAATAGGCACCTTTTCCCCCGTGAGGGTTTGGTTTTCTGATGGAAAAGGAAGAGGGAGGGGATCGAAAAGGGCAGGTGGATACTAATAATTGCAATGATGTCAAGCTTTTACATGGTCTTATTCACCTTATGAAACCACACTCTTAGATCTTTAGTTCCCTGTACAAGGCAGAAAGGGGTTAGACAATAAGTAAAGGGAACTTCCATGTTTCTGGACGTGTTTCCTGGTTGCTTCTGGAAAACTGTTTGAGGACAATTTGCTTCTTTAAAACTGTGACAGGGAGCTCTAAAAGCTCCTATGAATAGCGACCAGGAATGCTTGGGACACTAGTAAGGAATGAAGGCAAAATGAACCTTTTTTATGTACCTTTTCTGTCTTAATTCTGTCTACAGAGAAGCCCACAAATATTTCTTTGGCGTTGATTTTGTAGTTCCATGGTATTTTTTAATTCTGCTAAATACTGTTGGTAATAAGAAATTGATTTGATCCTTATCTTTCTTTTCAGAACCACAAAAGAAGGTTCATGGTCACCTCCACCTGTGGAAATAAAATTAATCTCTCCTTTTCCAAGTCCAGTGGATGGAACAAAAAGCAAACAGAAAGAAACCACAGATGCAGCAGGGAAGACTCTAAGAAAGAACAAAAAAAGACTGTCTAATTTTCCAAAGCCAGTTGTGCGCCGGAAGATGCTGTAACTGTTTTTTTCTTAAGTTTATAGTGTACACCACTGTTTGTAAAGTCATCAAAATTGTGTGAATTAGTAAAAAGCAGAAAAATCATCTAATTTGGAAGAGGTAATTTATATAAATTATTGTAAAATTTCATAAAAAATGGTCTTCAGTAAGTAACTCCATATGGAGTGTGATTGCCTCAGTCAATGCAGTTTTCTATTTTATATTAAGACTTCATACATTTATATAATATGTAAATACAGCTTATTTTAGGAATGTTAAATAAAAATGTATACTTCACAATGTGCTTACTGTCTGATAGCTTTTTGAGGGAATATTGGGTTGAATGACCTGTATTGTTCAGAACTTTTAATGTTGGTTTGTGGGAGTTACAGAAGCTCAAAAGTGATTCCAAAAGCTTTTTAAAGGTTTGTTTAGGATTCCTATAACAAGTAAACATTTTAAACATACTAGTTTAAATTTTAGAAATTATGTTTGACCTTCTGGTACAAATAATTGGACTCACAATATGAACTCATATTTCCTTATGTTCACGGTTAAGTTGTACTGTACTGAAGTCAGAATGTAAACACTTGTGTTTTAAGCTGTGCAATATTTTTTTTTGTATTTGTCTTAAACTTTGGGAAAGCTGCTCTTTAGTTCATAAAACTAGACCACACCTCAGATGTTTCGCAATTTCTTACAGTTTGTTGTCAGCAAAATTAACTGTATAGATGGTGTGATGCTTACAATAGCATATCAAATTTAAAGGGATACTACCCACATACTTTGAAATTTGAGTCAAAATTATTTTCATAATGTTAATATGAATGCTACTATAATTGAAATACTTACTGTCTGTAAACAGATTTTGCAGTATTTGAAGCCTGCATATCACAGCACTGAAAACCTGATGGTAAAGCTAGTTTAATAGTCTGAAAAAGGTACAAAAATGTACAGAAATCTTAGTTACAAACCATATTTTTGAATAATTATTTCATTAACAGTCTTTGGTTAAGTAGTAAATGTCCCTATAAAGCTTCAATTTGTATAAATAAAGTCACAAACCTATTCTTTTAAAAGCAGACATGGAAGTACTATTTTGATGTGCAGTCTTTTAGACAATGGATTATTTTTCTGTATGTTAATTTATATATGGATGCAACTTTGAAGACTACAGAATGGTGGAACCTGATATTAAACTTTTCAATTAGTAAAAACTACTATAGTTACTCTAAGACATAATTTATTTTTTAACTAATAGCTTGTACGTAGTGAATGAATGTATTAATAACAGACCAAGCTTGTACCAGAAGGTTGTTCTGGGGAACATGATTTTTCTATCAGAACAGGTCATTCTAGAGAAGCGGTTGCATGCCCTGGATGTTTTTCTCCTTGGAGGAGTATTCATGACTGAATGAAAACTTTAAAAAATGTCAGATGTTTGAAGTGTGAAAGTGGCAGTTTGGATGAGACCTTTCAGTCAGGTTAGTAATGATTTTCTCTGAGTATTTTGTACTTGAATGGCAATAAAAAATATGGTCAAAGAGGAGAACGGAGGGAAGTTCTAGCAATATTTTTTTATATTTACACTGTACAGAAATGTAGTGAATAGCTCAAAAAATGGGGTAGAAGATGAAACTTTCAAAACTGGAAGAGAATATAGATGGCAAATTTGATGATGTTTTGTGTAGTGCACAAGAGGATTTATTAAATATTCCAGTTCCTGTCAAATGGAATTGACTGATAAAATAAATCCTAGTGAAAATTGCTTAATAGGATTTTAATATTTCTATTGTTTGTGCTTACCTATATGTATATTTTTGTATGAAAATCAATTAGAACAAATGAAAACATAATATTAGCTAATTAATTTTTAGCTTCTCTATTTACAGCTCAACTAAATTTTCCTCATTTGGCTGTGCTTATGAAGAAAGAAAGCAATAGCAATAAAAAGACAATTGGTATTAGATTTAAGAACTTTCTGGAGGTTTTTAATTTTCTGGTAATTGTTTCCTTTAAAAGAGTTTTAACTCAATTATATGTTAAAATGTTTTACTCCTTTTTTTCTCCCTTTTTTTGTAATTTGGATTCAGTGCATTTTTCTTCAGTGCTCACCAGTTTCCCCGAGGAGCAGTTCAAAAAAGGAGCCTGAGCATAATGTGTAAAAAAGAATGAGAGTTCAGAAATTTGAAGGATGTGGGAATTTCTGTTGTGAGCCCAAGAAAAGAAAAAGCCAACTAATAGCATTAAGATGGCAACTCAAGGATGGGTTTATAATGAAACAGAGAAAACAGATTTTATGTGGGTGCTTTTTGCTACAAGTGTGTGAAGGATGAGTGGAAAAGATGATTTGCAGATGTTTGTATGTGTATCTGAGAATAAGATAATAGTTGTAGTGCCAGAGAAGGGCATGAGGGGCCTGTGAAAGAAGGAGGTGATGCATGGTGGTGGATGCATGCAGAAAGAAGGCTGTAGGGGCAGAAAACTGCAATTCTCTTGCAACATAAGACTTTCACAGGAGCTCCTCAGTACAGCTCATCACTTAATAGAACATTGTTTTCTACAGGAAAGTCATTGCTGGAAGGGTGCGCATTTTTCTTCCCCTAAAGACATGCTAGGATTCCTCGAGAATCTTTTGATGCATCTGCTTTGATGCATCAATGTCAGATGGCTAAAAGCTGAAGCCAAATTGTGTATCTGTTCCTTTGGGGCTGTAACACAAGAGAAAATTCCAATGGAAAGTTGGAATAGCAGAATCCCATCTCTCAGAATGAATGAAATTAGGTGTAATGGCAGATTTTATTTCCAGGAAACACAGTAGGAGGTATCAGTGAAGAGAGAATGAAAAAGATTAAGGGCTGTTGTTAGAAGGTGTTTTGTCAAGAAAAGAATGTTTCAGTGGAAATAGTTCCCTGCATTAACTCATAGAGTTGACACAAATATTCCCAAGACCTTGTTTCTTCAAATGTTTAAAAGCTAAGGCTGGTGAACGTATTCATTCCAGATTATAACACAGAGAAGAGCTAAAGCAAGTCTGTTTTACTTTTGATCACCATTCTGTGCTTAAAATGCTAATTGATTCACATTGACTTTATTTACCTTAATATTTGTACATGCCTGGTGTGCAAATAAGAGCACAGATAACTAATTTTATCTCCTATCAGAACTTCCTTTTATGGAAGACTACTCTCAGGGTTGTCAGCACAATAAATTAATTAGCTGCAATTTCATCATTTCCTATGTAACTAATCATAAATAGTTAATAGTTGTTGATTTCTGGTGGGAAAAGAAAAGCTACAGACAGAAATCATAGGTTCTCTTGAGTAGTTAGGTAATGCTTGCAACCAATTAGTCTAGAACAATCTGAAAATACTAAAATAATAGAATTTTAGGTAGTAGGATAGCTTTTGCTTGTACATTTGTCTTCTGTGCAAAACTACTGGGTTACCATTCTAGGAATGCTTTTTTTCGCCGAAGCAGTGAAGATAATGAGTCTGTTTGATATGCTTGGAGATAAATGTACTGTGGTTCATTTGGAATTAAAGCTGTCCTAAAATAAAATGCATTTTCCAATGTGCTGGGCTATGTGGATGACCACTATGTGTGAGGCAGAGGTAAAAATGCAAGTTATGGTTACTGATGTGTCTGTTCATTCAGGTCAGTTACTCCTTGGCTGTCATGGTTCAAGAGCAGGCTTATCCCACAGCAGCCATTGATGTACTGTGCATTGCTGCACAACTTGGTTTAAATCTGGACTACAACATGAATTATTAGTGAATGACTGATTGCTTGTATTTTGATAGTACAATTGAGATTTTAATAACAGAAGTATGCAGGAAGTAGGTGTTATTTCTATAAAAAACAGCACAAGCATATATGACCTCAGGAATCCAGAGCACAGGAAAACCTTTACTTTTGATCTGACCTGTTATGGCTTCTGACCATGGTGTCTTCCTAAAGGACAAGAATGGTATGCTCATCTCAGCAGGATCCAACAGTTACACAGGTCAGGTAAGATTTTATTTAAAGAACCAATTAAAATGAGTTTTACCTAAAACGCTGTTGTAGGCTAGTCAGGTTTTTTAATATCTCCTTATTAACGTTCACGTAAGTGTAATGCAAATGTCTGGTGTTCAGCAGTTTACTGGTTTGAAGTGTTACCTAGATGTTACCAGTGTTTCTGTCATCCTGCAACTCTGCTACTTTCAAGGATGTTTGCAAATCTCGATTCCTAATTTAAACTATTAGTGGCGACGCTTCTACTGGATGGCAGTCCTTGTGTATGCATTTGCTTGCACATCTGTGAAGAGGATGCACTTGGTTGTTCTTGTAGAGTGGGATCCTTTGTGGTCTTGGGAAAGGAGTGCTGGAGAACACCTGGGCAGGTTATAATGTTGCTTTGCAGCCCAGAGAAGAGCTATTTGATGATGGGTTATGGTGCAAGCAGAGGCCCAGTGCCTGTTGTGTGCAAAGAGCTCTTCAAAGTCACCTGGCATCAGGAAAAGAACAAGCAATACCATGTGGGATTAGCAGCAGGTGTCATTTATTTCCAAGATTTTTCCAGATTGTACTTTAAAAGACTCAGTTAATTTCAAATTGGGAAAAATAGCAGCTGAGTATATGGAGCAACTCAGAGCACAAGCTATTGTGGATCCTATAAAATTGTTGAATAGAAAGTTGAGGTATTGCAGGTAGATTTACAGATAAACCCTAAACCAGTAATTCGTCAAGGGTGTAATTAATTGATCCCTAACATTAGAACCAAAAATGTTAGGTTTTAGTAACCCTTTCTTAAAACAAGTGTTCAAACACTGATCTTTAATCTCCTTTATGCTTCCTAACTTCACTCTTGCACAGGGTATTCATGAGAAAGTCTTTCCAGTACCTCAGTTAAGAAAATTGATGTTTCTTCTGTACAGCTTTATACAGGATGGAAGCTTTATTTTGCCATACCTCTTCTATGCACTGAGTGATTTTTTTTCTTAGTCTTACTACAGCTTTTTTAGCTGCTGGGTGCTCCCATTCCATCACCATCTTTCTGTGCTTATAGTCTAGTGGATTCTAGCACTGCTGTACGCAGAAAGCTTCAGTGCTGTGCAGCAGTGCATTCTGCCTGCAACAGTAGGCACTCTGGTGACTGGTGGCTGCTTGTGAATTACTCCCATGTTACTTCCCTCAAGAAAGAGCACTTTCTTTTTCTGAACCAGCTTTCCCAGCTCTCTGCCTGCGTACAATTTGTGAACATGTTTTCCTTTGACATCATCCACTCTGCGTCCCTGTGATAAACGCAACAGTGAAAGCTCCCTCCCCATCTCGCTCACAATATCAACATGGAAATACTATAGTAACTCCATTTGAATCTGAGTTGCTCCTATTTTAGACAGGTGTTGGATAGAACAAAGAAAAAATCATGTCCTGGATCTTTATTTTTACTTTGAGTTCTCAACCTGTAAGGTGGTACAGAACAGGTGGCTTTTTTTTTGTTTGGTTGGTTGGTTGGTTTTTGTGTTTTTTTTTTTAAGTTGGTGAATTTTGTTATTGTGAAGCTTAACATTTGGTGTCAGTGCCTGCCCAAATAGAGAGGGAATGTTACAAATCTGCTAACCCTGGGCATCTTTCTTCGTGGCCACAGGAGCCAGCCGTGGTCTACTCC
This sequence comes from Sclerurus mexicanus, assembly GCA_013396755.1. Taxonomy (NCBI): domain Eukaryota; kingdom Metazoa; phylum Chordata; class Aves; order Passeriformes; family Furnariidae; genus Sclerurus; species Sclerurus mexicanus. Next base: position 24,547 of record VWZF01005391.1, on the reverse strand, counting down.
ATACCTTGGGGGTGTTTCTGTCCTAGACTTATGGACGTGGCTGCTGCTTTCCTCATGGCAGTAGTGAGGCTGAGCATGCACCATGCACGAGAAAGGCGACGTGTGGCTACACCGGCTGCTAGAGGCAGGGCTGTGCCTTTAACACCTCCCATCTAGCACTGTAGCAACTCATCGAAATCCCTCTCTTGCCTGTAGCTTCCCACACACACCTGTGTTTACAGAGCCCCAGAAGCTCAGCATAACTTCAAGTCCAGAAATTGTCCCTACACTGGGACGCATCCCTCCCCTCTGGCTGGGACACTGCTTCCTCCTCCTCCTCACTGGCTAGCCCATCCTGAGGTCCGCTAGCAATTTACATGTGCACGTAGGGCTAGGGGAAAATGCCTCTGTCCCCCATGACCCTGTCACTGAAATTCAGGATTAAACCTCTGTAGAACCAGCCTGGTGTTAATAAGTAGACATCACCTTATCAGGGAGCTGGATGCGCAGGGGGTAACTCTGCCTGAAGCGCGTGGCTGGCTCGGGGCGACACGTGTGTTTGTTAACCAGGGGGTGTACATGTTCGTCAGGACGTTGTTACATCCGTGGTTACGCGGAGCTGTGCGAGGTATTCCCGGTGTGGCGGGCTGGGGAGCGTCGTGGTGACGTTGGGCAGGTCGGTGCATGCAGGTTCTGTTACAACCGCCCGGCCCTGGCACCGCGGCCCTCCACGGGGCTCGGCACCCCCACGTAGCACGTACCCTCGTGTTCCATGCACCCCTGTGCAGGTAATACATACATCTATATATATACGTTCCTGAAAGCGGTGAGGCTGAGCACGCGCCATGGCAGTGGCACGGCGGCCGCTCAGCCAGGCGGAAGCCTCAGGAGCAGGCCAAGGGGTGTAAGAGCTGAGGAGGGCGTGATTTGCTGCCCCGGGAATTAAGGGGTCTGATGGTTTGATTAATAGGTCATTCAGTGCACACCTTCACTGAAGGGAGGAGGGGACCACACTGCTCCTCTCCCGGCTGCCCTTTGGGAGCCAGTTCATTGCTTTCCACACTGGTTAGTGCCCAATGGAGGAGCTGGGAAATGCACTCTGTGCATGGAGCGGCGGCTGTGGGACGAGGGATGGGGGAATCACAGGAACCCAGTGCCATTTGTGGGGGTCTCTGGGTCCGTGCACGAAGCAAAGCATCACGCAGCAAAGTCGCTGGCTTAAAAGTGCTGTGTGTCTTCCTTAATAAACTGTGACTGCAGGTCTGGAGCTCCTGCCGACAGAAAGCTCGGGGTCAGTCTTTCAGGTCTGGCAATTGCTTCCTGATCGTGTCAGGGGGAACGAGGGGAAATGTGGGGACTTGAGTGTGCCAGGACCTTTGCAGGGCCCGTCGGTGTGAGCCTTGGCTGGCAGCTGCCCCGCGCGTTCGGGCACAGCTGTGTATCCTGTGCTGCGAAGGACAGCTCCTCGTCCCCGTGCTGCCTCAGCTCTCTGTCCTGCATCCGTTTGCCTGGGATTGGCTTTTTCCAGTCGGTGAAGTTAACGTGATCATGCTTCTCCTAATTTTGTGTCTTGTGGCTGGTAAGGTGTTGGATATAGAGCAATAGTGGTGCTAGGCCTTTGGTGGTGTTGCATTGGTTGACTTGTGTGGATGAGAGAACAGAATCCTCCAATTGGTAAGAGAGAGTCAGCAAACAGCAGGGCCTGTTGCATGGGTTGCAAATGTTTTTGTAGTTGAGCTTGTCAGATTGGTGGTTGTACAAGCCTGTTTGAGAATGAGATGTTCCAAATCCATCTTGGATACGATCCCAGGCAGCCTGCTCTGGGTGACCGTGCTTGAGCAGCACGGGATTTGGACAAAATGACTGTCAGTGGTTCCGGAAGGCCATTCAAGATACTAGAACTTATGCTGGGACGGGCAAGCAATGAGATGGAACAGGGATGTGCTCTCTACTGAGACACTTGGCACCTGTGCCTCTCTGTCCAAGTAAGCCAAGGAATGTAAAGACAGGCATCATTTCAGAACTGACTTTAGGAACTTTTGCTAGCTTAGTCACATTAGACAGGCTGCAATTCTTGAATGAAAGTAGAATCAGACAAGAACTGTAGGAGATAGCTCAGTAAATTTGCTCTAGTGCCCTATTCTGATCTGTGTTACTTTTGTTTTCTCATTTAAAGAAAAATCTTTGTCCGCATCAGATACGGGATCTTGGCTGTTGGGATAGAGTGCTGAATTCCTTTCTACTTCTCTTTTGTGCTGTAGTTTCTGCTTCTTGGAGACCTTGTGGAGCACCTGTGCAAACTCTGCAAGAGAATCTGTATGCTGCACTTGGGTGAAAGAAACCTGACTGTGGAATTCTGATAGACAACTTTGGTGCGGGGCGTGGTGGTGATTATTCAATGTTTTCATGAATGATCTGGACAGTGGGACAGTGTGTGCTCTCAGCAAGTTGACAGATGATACAAAACTGGGGAGTGGTGATAGTCCAGTGGGTCGTGCTGGCATCCAGAGGGACTTTGTCAGGCTGGAGAAATGGGGTGACAGGAACCTCCCAGAGTTCATCAGAGGGAAATGCAAAGTCCTGCACTGGGGGAGGAACAACCCCATGCAGCAGTGTGTGCTGGGGGTTGCCCAGTTGGAAAAGAGCTTGGCAGAAAAGGCCCTGGGAGTCCTGGTGGACACACAGTGAGGGTGAGCCAGCACTTTGCTGGCCCTGCAGCAAAGAAGGCTGATGGTACCCGGGGCTGCATGAGGAGGAGTGTTCAGGAGGTGGAGGGAGGTGATCCTTCCTCTAATACAGCACTGGTGAGGCCACAGGTGGAATGGTGTGTCCAGGTCTGGGCTCTGCAGTGTAGCAGAGAGATGAAGGTACTGGAGAGAGTGCAGCAAAAGGCCACAAAGATGGTTAGAGGGAGTTGGAGCACCTCTTGTCTGAGGAGGGGCTGGGACTGTTCAGCCTGGAGAAGAGATAGCTCAGGGGGGATCTCATCAATGCATATAAATACCTGAAGGGAGGAGGTAAAGCAGATGGAACCAGGACCATTCCAGTGGTGCCCAGTGACAGCATCAGAGGCAATGGGCACACACTGAAACATTTCAGAGGTGCTATTCACCAACCAGATGTAGCTGCATTAACGTTTGCTGTTAAAGGTGGATCCATAAACATATCCATTAAATCCTTACAGTTAAACTAAGAATACTGGTGAAATTGTGGGGCACTTTACTCTCTGGCGTCCCTGTATGCAGTGCAGAAGTTGTCACTTGGAACTGATGGCTAGTACCAAGGAGGAAACGTGGCAGAACCACAGCAAATAAGTTGTCCCACTTGGAACTTGGTCTGTGCTAGTGGTGAATGGTGGCAGAGTGGTCAGGCCTGGCTGCAGCAGTGTCCTGCAACAGTGACTTTGTCATCAGCAAGATTTTTCTCAAAATGTCTTGTGGTTAGTGCAGTAGCCTGACTGACCCTTCCTGTGCTTCACATGCTCATTGTTGTCATGCCAGCAGCAGATACAGGAGCAGGATCTGGGAATAGTGACCTATGTGTCACTATTCCTGAAATGACATGAAGAAAGCAGTGCTGTTTGAACATGATAATTGAATGTGTCTTGTGTTCCAGAGGCCTTTTCTATAACCCAGACAATGTGTGAAATACAGATAGTGAAAGAAGTTTGTATTTCCATGTGCATGGAATATCTCCTATTTAGCCCCTATTTAATCCTGTAAATCAGTTCAGCTGTTCAGTTTTTCCACAAAAAGATCTGTCTTGACATAGTGAAACATGAACATTGTGGAGAACCTACAGAGGTATGAAAATGTGTGAGAGACCTAGAAATTTTTGTCAAATATTGCAAAGCTGCGATAAGCAAAGGCAATAGGAAGGAAGGCAGAGGAATAAGGAATATGAGAACTTCAGTACAGAAAAACCCCAGTGTTTTGAAGTTCTGTGTTATCTTTACTTCCTGAGGGTAAGGAAAAATACTTTCTAATTCATAAGTTATGAAAGTCAGTATTGGTTGAAAATATCAGCAGTACATTTTTGTGAAAAATTTGAGAATAAAGGCAATGAAGAACTTTGTATTCCTGAATGTCAAAAATAAACATGCAAAAAGTGACTAAGGACATAAATGATGTGTGGTATCTACTAGAAGACCATTGACAACAAGTAATAAAGGGAATTAAATCAAGGGAAAGGCCAAATGCAAAGCTACATCTCTTACTGAGAAGTTTTTTCATACATAATTTTTCTGAGATCACATCTGGCTAACCTGAGTGTGAGTAGACTTGAACTCGGTGTGTTGTTTTCTTCCCTGTTATTTGTCTTGTCCATACCTCTGCAGCATTTCTTGTTGGTGATCTCCTAGGCATCAGAAAGAAAAAGGATTCTCCTTTTACTCTGCTGTGAAAAGAAAAACTGTTCTGAGTTCAATTTTTTTAAGCAAAAAGAGCTACAGTTGATGTATAGGAAATTTTTCACTGGATTCTGATGTAACTTGAGACATTCTCAAAAATATTTATGGCTGACATGAGACTATTTTTGCCTTTTTTCTTATTTTTTATTTACAGTGAAGAATGCGAGACCTAACGGCTCAGGTAACGAGCAGTCTGCTGCAGTTTCCAGAGGTGACTGTTGAGGCACTTGGAGAAGATGAGATCACCCTAGACTCTGTGCTGTGTGGAAAGTTTTCTGGAGGTGAGCATTTTTCTTTGAATTTGGTCTCGGTATGAAGTTGTTACTGGCTGAAGCGCAGTATCATAGCATCAGGTTGGTTCTGTTAAAATGCATCAGGTTCTGATAGAACAAACAGGATATTTTAACAACTAGAAATGCCAATATTAAACAATTAATAGAGTTAAGCATTGAAATTACAGAAGCCTGCACCAGTCTTGTGGTATTAAAATAGTTTATGCCATGACCATATGTCCCTCTCAGTTTTGGATGAAATAGAAGGCAGTTTTGAAAGAAGCAGTAATGTTGTTTTGGGCCGTATTTCTTTATATCAGCTGAAGCTCTAGGTCCATTGTAACATCTCTTGCAGAAATAGTTCTCCTACAACAGCAGAAGGCAGCAGAACGTGCTGCTTTTTCTTCTCTAGTCTGAATAAAAAGACAGAAGGGAGAGGACCGCTCTGTTAGCGCTGCCCACATATTTCCAAAGTATTTAATAGGATGCAGATGAGGACACAGTGAGAGTTGCTGAAAGCAGCTAAGCAGCTTAGGTAGTTGACTTTCTAGGCAACATGCAAGTTGAGCTGGGTGCCTCTCTGGATGTCTGGGCTTCTGTTAAGACCAGGTGGAATCTTACCTAGCAGACTGTAAGTGCTGCAGTGGAGCTTGAAGTTCTTCAGTGAAGCAAGACGTGTTAAGTTCTTTCTGTGATCAGCACTTGCAGAAGTTGGAATTTGTGCATGCAGTGCCCATTTGAAGATAATTTCCTGTTGATGTCCACCTGCCTTCCCAGAGTAGTCATGTGTCAAGTAAAATGAATGAACTGGAAATGAATTGGTTTAGATGGGTTATATTTGAAGTCTGCTTTACAACTTGTAGTCCTGTATGTATTTGATGGTTTGTAGCAAAGCCAAGCCAAATATGACATAAAGACTGGAGACCATTATATTGTAATCTTTATCCCAGTCAGTCAACATTCTTGATCACAGGAACGTCAAGTAGAAATGCAAAAGAATGAGGTTGCTAATTGTAAGATGTATTGCTTGAGGAGTGCAATGGGTGATTTTAAATAATTGTGCAGAAGCAGATAAGTCAGTCTTCGTCTCTCTGGTGAGGTGAATTCTTTCCTTCGTCTCGAAGGAAAGTTGCAGTGCCAGTGACTTTGTTGTTTGAATCTTTTGCTGGGGATTTGTTTGGTCATCTTTGTTTTCTCTTACAGGCAGAAGTGGGCTGGCATGGCTGGCGTGTGGTCCTCAGCTTGAGGTGGTGAATTCTGTGACAGGAGAGCGGCTGTCTGCGTATCGTTTCAGTGGAGTCAATGAGCAGCCTCCCACCGTTCGCGCGGTAAAGGAGTTTTCGTGGCAGAAGAGAAGTGGACTGCTGGTTGGGTTGGAAGAAGCAGAGGGAAGTGTTCTGTGTCTGTACGACCTCGGGATCTCAAGAGTGGTTAAAGCAGTTGTTCTTCCAGGCAGGGTATGTACCTTTTTGGGGAAATGAAGCTTTTGTGTTATGTTGACTTTAGCACATTCCCATGAATCTTGGACTAGGAAGCAGGTGATCTGGGAACGGAACAGATTTTTCTGTTGACTTAGGGTTGGAAAAAAGGAGTCTTCATTGCATTAGCTGTCAGATTGTTGATAGATGTACTTGCAATCCACAGTCCTTGAATCTGCTTATTGAATATAGTGTTTGTGTAGATGGCATACACTGGTATAATGTTACTAATTTTCTCTGCCTTCTCTAACCCATGAACTCAAATGATGTAATGGCCCTGAGCTGCATTATCTTAATGCAAACAGGTATCAGAATAAGTTTTCAGAGCATCACAATTCATTGTGTTTTTATCATTTTAGAATCTGCAGTGGTGCTCCACTGTGTTGGTTTGCTCTCTGCTCGATAAATGTTAGAATTTGAGATGGAGAGGCACGCTGTGTGCCGGCATAAGCATGTAACTGATAAGTAAATTGTGTTGCAGTAAGTGACATTGGTGTGCTAGGTTTTGTTTTAATCTATCCAAGTAAGCTGGAAATAGGAAAAGGAAAGGTTAAGAAGTAAGGGTCATGTTGCATATCGAATCCGTGTCTACAGAAGAGTTTTGAAATAGAAGGCAGTTATAACTGTCAGTTGTATTCGAGAGTTCTTCTAGACTGCCAAAAGTGGTTCAGGAGCAAAGATGATGAAGCTCTGCTTCATCGATGTTGGCTGTTGTGTGATAAAGGGCATGAATTTTGGAATAAAGCCAAAGCAGATCCAAGAGTTTTGCTCTTATGCCCTGAAAGCTCTTGATAACAAGTGTATTTGGTCTTTTTCTTTTATTTTGCTTTCTGTTTTTCTGGTATTGTGCTAGTTAAGTCATCACAGACAGGACACAGGTATTGCCAGTTGGACTGTTCGTTTTCAGGCTATAAGTAGGAGTAAGGGTAGGCAAAACCAAGTAGGTAAAACTTGTATTTGGCTGCTGTCTTTATATTTTGAATTCTTTCTGCAACTTGTATTTGCATAGTACATTATGTATAATTTGAGAGATTGATCTGTCTGAATGTTTCTTTGACTTTCAGATTGATTATTTTTAAAAGTAAAATTCAGATCTTTCCTTAACATTGTTTTCTTAAGTTTTGTCATTACTGTTTTAAGGCTTTAATGAGTACCATGTTTTTGGAACTGTTTTCTGTGTGGGTATAAGTTCTGTGGACAGCTGAGTTGTTCAGGTTAACACTAACGTAGAGCAATTCTGATCCAAAGTGTCAAGGCATTTTGTATTAATATGTGTTGTTTATAGTGACTGCATGACTGCCTTTTAGTGTAACAGGGAATGTTTAGTCACTCAGAGTAAAGAAATCAGTTAAAAAAACCAAACTCGGGCTTAGAAAGAATTTTGGCATTTTTTTTTGTGTTAGCATCTCTCTTTGCCCTCTGGAGATACAAGTGTAATACAGCAGAAAACTGAAAATTTTGATGTGTGTGATTTGAATTGGATTCTAGTAATAGCAAATCTAAGTGAAAAACACAAATTACATTAAATTGGTTTATAGCGGTTGTATGTTTCAGAATTGTCCAGTGGTATTTCCCAAATTTTCATGGTTTGTATGAGACAGAAAGGCAGCATTCAAATTCAGTGAGCTGAGAAAAGTTTTCTTTGTTCATTCCCAGAATGAGTTGGCAGTACTCTAGGAGAATAGGAAAAAGCAATGGACAGTGCAGTGGAAAAATTTGTCATTTCAGGAGCTTGTACATGGAAAATTGATGTCACCAGGAAACATTTTTGGAAGACTCTATGCAAAAGTGGAAAAGAGTCGCTTGGAGCCAGTTGTACAATGAAAAAAAAATCTTAAATGAGAAGCAACTCTTGAACTTTGACTAATTCTGAAGCAAGATGCGTACCGTATTTCCTCATAACAGTCACTAAGACTTGGAGCAGCAAGAATTGAAATACTCAAAATGCTTTTGCTAGTCCCTTGAGCAGCAGACAGGATTGGAAATTTAATTTGCATCATAGGAATTCTGAAAGAAAACACAGTTGCCTAAATGACTATAAGGCTGGAGTTCTTATAACCAAGATGAAAGGTGAATTCTGTAGTAGATTGCAGGCAGTGAGTCATAGCAAGTGCTTGATATGGGAAAGGAGAAAATTTTGCAGAGCTTAGCGGTTTGGTTATTTTCCCCCACTTCTGGGTGTAAAAAAATCTGCATAAAAAGATGGAATACCTTGTGATTTTCACTTCCTTTCAGGCAAATGTTCATTTTTGTTGTGAAGCTGCCTGTTTTCCTGGTGTTACATTTTGGAAGAGGCTAAACAATAGCCCACGTTCTTCTGTTGTACGGTTTTAGTGCAGGAGCCTTGGTGTGCTTGTGTCTCTGCCAGAGTGGTCAGTGTTGTCCTGAGAAGTGCTGTGAGTGCTGAAAGGTCTGTCTGCACCTTGTCCTGAAGGTGTGTGCAGACTGCTTGGGATGTCAGGGAGCAGAGAGCACTTCTGCCTCAGGCTGGTTTACGTTGGCATTAGTTTTCATTGACATCTTGCAACAGTGCTGGTGTGTTTTTAAACCTCTTCGATATCGTCTGTTGGGTTTTTGTAGTCTAAGTGTAATTTTTGCTAAGCCAGCATATCCCTTCAACCTTTTCTAAGAATGCTTGATTGCCATGACTGTTTGATTGAACTGAAATTCCTCTGTGCCCCTTGTCCACTGCCTCATCTGCCTTGAAGAGCTGAGTTGTCTGTTTGACAAAAAGGCGTGGACTGTATCACAGTGGTGATGGTCTGTGAACATTGGGAAAACTAGATTTAGTTTTGTCTTTCTTACTTACGTCCCTTAGATATGATAAATCTTCTTGCATGTAACTGATTTTCTGTGTTTTCTAGACCTTAATTGTTTCTAAGTAGGAAACGGAAATTGTTAAGTTAAAATGATAGAATGCACCATGTAAGTGGAGAGAGCTTTGTTTCTATAAATTTCCTTTCTGCTTGACATAATTGGAAGCAGTGCTTTGCTATTAAGTCTTATGATCCTGTATTTACTTGTTTCTGACCTGCTAATGCTGGTTTCATTTTAAGTGAACACTGTTTATCTTGTCACACAGCTTCAATATTGACTTGTCATTTTCCTATAGGTAACTGCAATAGAACCCATAAGCAATGACGGAGGAGCCAGTGTGAACACTCGGCACCTACATCAGAGTCTGCGATGGCTGTTTGGAGTGGCAGCAGTGGCCACAGATGTTGGCCATGTACTTCTGGTTGACCTTTGTTTGGATGATTTATCTTGCAGTCAGAATGAAATAGAAGCATCAGGTAAGCCTGCAGTTTTTGAACTTGAGTTTAGAAGTCAGAAGACTTGTGTCTTGTGAAAAACCAACGTGTATGCCTCTCTGAAGATACCAGAGTACAGACTGACTCCTGATATTTCTGACATTTCTGACTACTGCTTGCAGATGGCAGTTTGACATCCTATGGTCTTGAACTGATCAAAAATGGCAGTGGTTTAATACTGCTCTTGGTGTTATGAATGCCTCTTCCCACCCCAATTCCTTTGACGCTGTGGTACTTGCCGGTGGGATGTAGGAATTTCACAATCTGAGTCAGTGCAGCTGCCTGACAGGAACTTGTGTCAGAGGTACCATGTTTCTTGGGAGTGGTCTCCTATTTCCTTTAATGGGGCAAAGTTTGGGCTTGTATTTTAGAATAGATCTGCGTTATGAAAAAATCCTGCATTGAATGCACTGTGTAAGTTGTGTGTTCAGAGCACATAGACAGTTTTGGCTATTGCATGAACGGCTTTTGGAGTTGATGAGCCTTCAAGTAGATTTATCATGAGGTCCAAGCTTCTGATTTGCAGAGTCCAAGAAGAATTTATCTATAAAGGTTACACTTGTATGTGGTTTTGAAATAGGAGTGAGAATACGTGTCCAATTGGAGAGTTCTTCCGTTCTTTGGATAGATACAGAAACAGCAGAAAGGTTTTGCAGAAATGGATGTTTCACCTGGGATGGGAGATTTGGGTTATACATGTTGTCACATGAGTTTAAAATGCAACAGAGATGGCATAACACACTCACTGATTGTCTGCTTTTGTGTGTGTAGATCTAGAAGTTGTCACGAGAATTCCTGCTGAAGTTCCACAAAGAAGAGAAGCTGTGACCAGAGAAGGGAGGCATCTCTGTTTCCAGTTACGAAGTCCTTCAGGAACAGCAGTATCAACCCTGTGCTACATAAGCAGAAGCAATCAGCTCGTTGTGGGTTTTTCTGATGGCTATCTGTCATTATGGAATATGAAAAATTTGAAGAGGGAGTAAGTAGTCCTTTCCACTTGGCCATTGTTGGAGATGCAGTGGGCTCAGTTTTTTGCTTCAGGAAGTCGTGCAGTAGGGATATGATAGAAATAATTTTTTTAGTCAGTTTGTTGTATCCAGTAGTATTCAGTGAAACCCAGTAATTGTATTTCAATGAAATAGGCTTTTGAAAGTGTTTTTCACAACCAGTTACTGCAATTAGGGCGTACTCAGAAAGGCTTCAGTATGTGAGTACTGTGATTTTGGTGATAATATTCTTTAAAGTGTCCAGAATGAAGCTAGTGAGATATGATAATTCAATAGCAGATTGTGCCTGAAAATATATTCTTTCCTTCATTTCAGCCTTGATGGAAAGAGGGGGTTGACCCATCCAAGGCAAGGATGCAGCTGAATGAAAATTTGTTTGGAAGACTTGGAGATTAGTATAAGAGACATGTAAATTTCTCAGTAATAGAAAAATTAAGAGATGTTTTTAAATCTTTCACTTGAAACATTTGACCCATGTCAGGTAGGGCTTTACTTATGCAAATCTGCAGTGACTCAGCAGAAGCTACTGGATGCATAAATGGACAATGGAGGCCTAATTAGATATCAAGAAAATATTGTGAAGGTACAACTAAGGTTCAGAAGTCGGGAATAAAAATGCTTAAGAAGTAGTTGCTTGTCAGTCATCAGTTGTTTGAGATGGAAGTGTGGCCTTCCGTACTTTGAGGGTAAACATGTAAGGTGCTTATTTCTCAGAAATCCTCCTACCCTTCTACCAACAGTTAGGGCCAGGAGGCTCACATTTTATCTTTATCCTTTTTATTTTTTTTTTGTTAAAACCTCTAGACACCACTCTCAGCTTGAAGGAGGAAGAATTCCTATCTATGCTGTTACTTTTCAAGAGCCTGAGAATGATCCTCGCAATTGTTGCTACTTGTGGGCTGTTCAGTCTACACAGCAAAGGTGAATAAAAACTTGCCATAAGGCACTGATTTTTTTTTTTTTTTTACATACAGTTGATATCTGTGTATTTGTTTGGTTTATGCAGCTGTGCAGGAGGTTCAGTTATGCAAGGTGTTAAGTTTACAGTGCAATTTTTTCAGGATTTTACAGTCATAAAGGGGGGTCTACTAATTCCTACCTTGTGAAAGAAGGCAAAGCAAGTGTGACTATATTTTTGTGCTTGCAATCTTGAATGCTTTCCCTTGTTTCTTGATAACTGCTTCAGGACTTCTTTGATATTCCCACCATGATATTAAATTCCATTTAAAGTGGTTTAGGCTGCAGATGCAGTACAGTAAACATCATCAGCAAGCTACTTAATCAGCCCAGCTGTTCAGAGTGACAGTCTTCTTAAGTTTGACTTCAAAGAAATTTTGATGGAGAACACTGTAGTGTTAAGAGCTATTTCCAACCTTTTTGTTTTTTGTCCATATAACATATTAAAGCTTTCCAGTGGTATGGTTAGCATTTGGCCCTGAAGCTGTTAGTGTCACAATTTTCTCCCTTGTGTTTTAGTAGTGAAATGTGACCAATTGCCATGTTTTGGCAAGTGGTATTTTTCTTTTCAGCAAGAGCATGCTCTTGAATAAGTTTCAGCCTAGATCTAATAAAATGATAATGAGGACTGTAAAGCAGCTTTGTAATCCAATTTCCTAACTTATACCTTTTTCAGTGAAGGTGATGTTGTGAGTTTACATCTGTTGCAGTTAGCCTTTGGTGACAGGAAACGTCTGGCATCTGGACAAGTCATGTATGAGGTAAGATGTGCCTGTATGTAAAAAGATGAAAATAGTAATTTTATCTGAGTATCGGTTAAGTTGGTCAGGCTACTATTTACCATGAAAGATCAGAGAGGACCGAAGAAAAGAAAGTATTTTGGTGAGTTTTCTTGGGCATCACCTTTGTCCATACTTTTCAAAACTCTTCATAGAGTCATGGAATCATAGAATTGTTGTGGCTGGATGACCTTAAAGATCATCTCATTCCAACTCCTCCACCATGGGTATGGATGCCACCCACTAGATCAGGTCACTCAGGGCCCTATCCATTCTGGCCTTGAGCACTTCCAGGGATGAGACATCATCTCTAGGCAGCCTCTTCCAGGTCCTCACCAGCCTCCCAGTAAAGAATTTCTTCACATCTAGTCTAAATCTCTCCTCTTTTAGTTGAAAACCCCTTCCACCTTGTTCTATCACTATCTGCCCATGTAAAATGTCAGTCTCCCTCCTTTTCATAAGCTCCCTTTAAATGCTAAAAGGCTGCACTGAGGTTTCCCAGGATGAGGTTGGACTTCTAGGGTGTGAGCGCATATTGCTGGCTCATGTCCAACTTCTTGTCCACCAAAACCCTGAAGTCCTTCTCTTGCGGGGATGCTCTAAATGATTTGTTCACCCAATGTGTGCTCATGTCTGGGACTGCCCTGACCCAGGTCCAACACCTTGCCCTTGGACTTGCTGACTTTAGTATTAGAGATGTACACGGACCCACCGTCCAGGTCCCTCTGGATAGCATCTTGTTCTTACCTTGTGTCAGCTGCACTGCTCAGCTTTGTGTCATCTGCAAACTTGCTTAGGGTGCACTTGATCTCACAGTTTCTGTCATTGATGAAGATATTGAAGAGCAGCGGTCCCAGGACAGAGTACTGAGAGTCATCACTCAACTTTGGCCTACACCTGGAGATAGAGCCATTGACCACAACTCTGACAGTGTCCGTCCAGCCAATTCCTTATCCACTGAATAGGAAAGATGCCATCCACCCTTCAAATCCGTGATCTGTGATGCAGTTTAGAGATGATGTCTTGAGATCCTGTCAAAGGCCTTAAAGAAGTCCAAGTAGATGACATCGGTCAGTCTTCCCATATTGACTGTTACAGTCATTCCATCATAGAAGATCACCAAATTAGTCTCCAGCGAACTGCCCTTAGTGAAGCCATAAATTTTATACTGCAGTGTCACGTATTCCAACTAGATTGATCTGCAAAGAGCCTGTATACATTCAATTCCTGAAGAGGAAACAGCTCTTGCAGTGAAGTTACTCTTAATTTAAACATCATGTGAATGGCATGTAGAAAGAGAAGACTGCTTCGAATAGCTTTGTGTAACCAGACTGTAGACTTGAAGAAGCTTCTCTCCATCTCCCTTTCTTAAAATATGGTTGTATATGTCTTTATTCTTTTCTGTTCTCTATTTTATACACTTGTTTTTCTTTTGAACTCTGTCAGCTGGATTTCAAATCGTGTACCTACAGTGTCTCTTAACATTGATCCTGAAATTTAGCAGCTGTAAAGATAATTCTTTTCAGCTTTTTTTGCGGACTCACCTATGAAATCTACTCTTAGAGCCAACAAAAATGTAAATGCAGTGAATAGTTGTATGGTTTGGTCAGAAGGGTCTCTAGACATTTTTAGAACTGGTTCAAGAGATGATCTGTTTAAAATATAGATGAGGTATCATTAGGTCTCAGATATCCAACAGATATGAGAGGCAGCTGTATGATGTTTAGTTCTATTCAGTAGTATTCTTGAAACTCTTCCCAGATCTTTTTGATGGGAAATTAATCTTAATTCAGAGTAAGTCTTTCCTCCTATTTGATACTTTCTCTTGCATATTCTTGATAGGTGTAGAATGAATTTGAGGTGATTATTGGACTGTGGTACTCTTATTTTTATAGGGAGTGCGAGTTTTGAGTTTTTTTGAATTAGTTTAAATTTTGTTCCTTTCTCATTATGTATAGGAAAGCTCCTTCCTCATTTGAAAGTGTTGCTTTTGAACAGATAAAGGTTGGGTGTTTGGAGAAGGTGATGTTTCTTTAAAATTCATTATCTATGATGGTGACAAAGTAGAAATATCTTCAAGTGGTTCAACATGTTCTAAATGTGAATGTCATCCCTATTTCTATGTGCAGTTTTTTAATGGTAAAAATATATTGTACCCTAGAGGAACAGAGCACCTTGATTTGTTTGTTTTATTTTTAATTTTAAAATGGTTGCTGCTTCTCTTGTAATGCTCTAAGCACTTGGCAGGTTGATTGGAGGAAGTTTCTTTAATCTTTCTCAAGACTCGCTTCTAATTTCTGATTTGTTTTAATAGTTATTTTTAGCTACAGTCTTAGTGACAAAGACAGTAACTTTTACTGTATGCTGCATTGTAAAATAAAGGACTTGTCTATTTCTCTTATACTTTTTTTTTGTCTGAACACTTAAATGTTAAATTGTGCAGCCTTTAACTATTTGGCAATTATTTGTCTTGGATGTCTTATTTCTCTGATCAAGATGTGAAAAATCTCAGTTTTTACTTCAGGGGATTGAAATGTTTCATCAGCCTTTAAAAAAGGATCTACTAGAAATTCCAGTTAGCACTCTTAAAAAAAACAACAAACACCCCCCCCCCCCAAACCAATAAAAAATTTCCATGGATTCAGNTGTTCTTGTGTTTATGAACTGAAAAGCTTGTGTAGTTAATGTACAGCTTTGAATCCTCTGTAGGCTGTGCAACCAGTAGTACATTTATAGGCTTATAGGTGGTGTCTGGCACCATACCCTGGATTTGAGATATTTTACTTCCCGGTCATTTCTGCTTCCTTGTGATGAGTGTATTGGAAGATTGCAAGAGGAACCAGCCTTAGAAGGCTGTTGAAGAGAAAGCTGAACATCTCGACCCTCTGGGGAGAAAGGACAGATTCTTCAGCTGGCTTCTAGATGCGCCACTTACAGGTGTAGCTTCATGCCAAGATGTGATAACATCTATGGCTAACCCCCTCCCCGCAAGCCCAAAAGATACATCAGAACAAGATCTGTGCTTCTCAGTTGATGCTTCATTTCAGAATACTTGTCACAGATTGGTCAGTATGACACAACTGTCTGCCTACATGACTGAATCAAGTTTCTTGTTCATCTTCAGTGGTATAAAATTTAGGAGTTGTTCCTATTTGCCAGGCCAAACTTGAGTAAACAAGGAGTCTGTTGTTGCTCCTTGCTCACTGAATAGAGGTCATAGGAGCTTGAAACATTTGTCTACAACATCAGTGCTTTATGTTCCAGGAATCAGATGTGAGGCTGTGAAACCATGCATCTTTGACTTTATATCATGGTAAAAAGTCACAATTGGAACTTTTGGAATACGTGCCACTGTGTTTTTATAAATGTGTCAAGCTTGTGTCTCTGTTGCCTTCAGGGCTGGTCTAAGTCTGCTCAGGTAATTAAACTGAAAGGTATCTTTAAATTAGGCTTTTAAAGACCTTTTTTATACTATCTCAGTAGTTGCTGTTTCTTGTGCACCAATTCATGATCATGGAGCACATCTTTACCTTTGTCTTACAGAATGCTTCTGTACAATCTCTCCTTTCATCTCAGAGTCTGACCAGTGCATCTCATTGAAAACTATGTTATTTAACTGGTTGAGAATGTCATTACTTAACATCTTCCATGCAAAGGAGTTTCTTAACTTAGAGTTGCTCGCTCTCCAGTATTGAAAATTTTAAAATACATGCCTTTGCTTCACAACTTGTCTTTGGCATTTGATATTATTTTCTCCTTTCCCTCTGCCCCAACTTTGCAGGGGACTGGCTCTTCATATATGAATGAAAGCTGAAATTTCTAGCCATTAAATTGAGTGCCTGAACAAGTTTATGGAATTATAGTGCTTTATCTTGTGGAACTTCTTGTGGACTTCTGTTCAGAACAGCATCTTTTATTAAAAATTATTTTGGTGATTAGTCATTCTGTAATACGGATTAGATTCTTTGCTTAGAAGTCACGTTATTTTTTTTCAAAGAGATAGTTTTGATTTTTATTACCTATTCTTGATGTGTCTGTTACTTCCAGAATTCCTGGATAAATGTAATGGACTGTCAGTGCTTCAGAGCAAAGTTTGGCTAAAGGAATGCTAATTTTTAAAAACGTGCAAAGCCTTCATAGCCAAACTTACTATTACAATTTGACCCTTAATTGTCTTGTATATCAAAGGTAGTTTTTAATTTGCCATCAGAAGTAAAGTCATGGGAAATAAACTGTATAATATGCATATTGTATTGGATATCTACATTCTTTCATAGTATGTCTAATGATTTATTTTCCCCACCCCCAGGGTTTGGAATACTGTGATGAAAGGTACAGTTTAGATCTCACTGGTGGGATTTTTCCCTTGAGAGGGCAAACCAGCAATACTAAATTACTCAGCTGTCAGACCATAGAAAAATTTCGCAACCATGTTGACAGAGAGGACGGCGTTAATGAAGGTTTGTTCTGAGGTCCATATTTCGTTATTCTAAACTGCATAGTTTGGGAATCTAAGCAATGAATGCTCTTCTCTACCCACAGTCTGAAAGTCTTAAATATCTGTCTAGCCAAGCTTGTTGGGCTCATTTAAAAAGAAGAATTGCTTGTTTAAGTTATGTGGGACTTTTTTATCCCTCTGAATATCATTCTTTAAGGGAAAAAAATAGGTTTTATTTTACATTTGCTGACATGCTAAAGCGATGTATGGTGGGATCATCTGTATAGTGCTGGTCAGTCAGCTTGTTCTGCTAGTTGTCGTTTTTGAACAGTAAGATCATTCTTTCTGTTGCTTAGGAATGTTACCTGATTTTTTTTTTCCTCCCTGATCAAGACTGTGGCTACATCCAGTTGGCACTAGTTGGCACTAGGGCTTGATATCTTTATTGATGATCTGGATGAAAAACTAATTACATAATAACTCTGTATTTTGTTTGGCTTAGGACTGATATTGTTTGAACAAGAAAAAGAGACAGTGTGACTGAAACCTATCACAGAGATGTTTGATAAAAACAATTTACAGAATATCATTCTTAATGGAATGTGTGTTTCATGAGTGAAATAACAGATTTAAGCCAAAATAGAAGACAATGTTTTAAAAACAGCAGATATTTCTTATTTTCTACAGTAAGAAACAATGTCTTGTCTTTGACAGTGATCTCTCCTGACACCAGTGTATCAGTCTTCAGCTGGCAAGTGAATACATATGGTCAGGGAAAACCATCCACTTATTTGGGTGTATTTGACATTAATCGCTGGTATCATGCTCAAATGCCAAAATCACTGAGGTAGGTTTTTATTAAGTTGTTTTCAATATCACCACAAATAATTATTTTAAAACTCGGTGTTTAGCTTATGCACTTGTTTTCTTTAAGGCCAGAAGAATTCCTTCATGATTGCCCCTATTTTGCATTGTGGTCACTGGATTCTGTAATAAGCATGACTTCTCCAAACCTCATTTTGGATATTTTGGTACATGAGCGGAGTCTAAGTCGAGGAGTTCCTCCTTCTTATCCACCACCTGAGCAATTTTTTAATCCAAGCACCTATAATTTTGGTAGGTATTTCACTGCTTTTAATAGGGACAAGCTTCAGTTGAGGTCAAATGCCACTTAGTGGCTCTCTTTCTTGTTGATTGTTTATCATGCAAAAACCAAAAACCAAACACCCCAAACCCTCACAAATGTGATTACCTTATACAAACAAGGTCTTTAATACTGTGAAACATATCTGACAGTCTGCTGAGCTTTGGTGCTTTTGTAACTTAGCCTGTGAAGGAGTGATTGTTGTAAAGTGAAATGACTTTGAACTGAGGCACAAAGCACAGCACCTCGGTAGCACTACAGATAAAGTTTCTAAAGACAGAAATATTTTTCTAAAGGTAGTTTGTAAGTGATGTGATGAAGAAAAGGGTCACTCAGGATATGTCTTTCCAGATCCTGCTATTTAAAACCAGAAACTAGTCATAAGGTAACAGAGTATGGAAGGCTGTCAAATGTTCCTTGTTTCTGCAGATGTTACGTGCTTGCTGAACTCAGGAGTCATTCATGTGACTTGCACCGGATTCCAGAAAGAGGTGACTTTTTTCCTGTATCTATATTGAGAATGGGATGAACCTTTTCTAAGTTTTCTGTGGGACTGCTTTGAGAGTTGGAGATCATTTTGTGCTCATCCTGTCTGTCCACATGCATAGCTGCAATCATAACTTGCAAGTTTTATGCAAATGTTACTAGTACAAGCAGGGACTGAATGCCTGGCAAAGAGTGCAGTGTTGCTGTCGGAGCAAGAGCAAAAGTGTTGTGGATGTTGGGGGAAGCAGTTGCTTCTTTATCAGTCAAAGTGCATAGTCTGGAGTTAGGGTTTTGATCCCTGGTAAACTTGAGAAGGGAGGACAGAATGGAGAGGTGGAAAAATTATTCAATTGTTTCAGAAGAAATGAATGTTTTTTTTCTCGCCACCTTGACCAAATCATGAGCCACTGCACAGTTTGTGACAAATCCTTTTGCCTTAAGTTTCAGCTCACTAAATATTTCCTGTAAATCAGCTTCTGCACAAGCAAGCACAGAAAGAGTGATTTGAAGTTGTGTTAGTTCCAGCTACTACAGAAATTTGTGTCAGTGTTCAGGGAACAGCAGGTAGAAAACCCTTCTTCCATCATTGCAAGAGCTGGTATTTTCTTCTAGGGCCTGTTTTTCATAAACCTGAACTGTTAATTTGGTTGCTGTCTTTCCTCATAGCAATGCTTACTCAAATTGCTAACCTATAACCTACTAGTGATGCAGCTTTCTGACAATTTAAGGGAAAATTAATATTATTTCTGTTAGTGATTATCCAGAACCTTAGTGATTGAATGCTGTCTTAACCTGTGTTTTTTGATTGATATTTCAGACCTTGAAGTTTTTGAAAAAATCTGGTCCTTTAATCAGTGAAGCCATTCATGACAGCTACACTAGATGTCTTGTAGCTGGTTTGCTGTCTCCAAGACTGGTTGATGTCCAGCCATCCAGTTTGAGTCAGGTGAGTGTATGTTGGGAAATCCAGGGGGAAGTATATCCCTTTTTTCTGACGGGGCTGTAGCGGGTACATGATCATCTGATTTTTATGGGATTTGCAAGTTATGCTGACAGGCAGGTGTTGACTTCAGTTAGCAGAAGTAATAATATTTTTAGATCCAAACTACTGAGTTCAACTGGGAACAGCCATAAGAGAGACCCATCTGTTAGTTCTGTGCCCCGGGTACGCACAAGGAAGCGTGCAGTCAGTGCTGGTCACGTGCATCGGAAGGCATCTTTCCCTTGGAATAACCTTCATCCCTGTCAATGTCCCAGCGCATTGGGTTCAGTGCAATAGCTGGCAATGGGGGTGTCTCCCTCAGACCTGTACTATTGTGAACAAGAGCTTGCTGCACTAGACATGATCATTTGCTTCCAAGGAAGTGGGTTGTGCTAACCAATTACTATTATCAGCTCTGACGATTTCATCACCACTTCCACTTGTTTTCCCTTCATCAGTAGGCTTTTCTGCACCCTCTCAAAACTATTCTGCACATCTGTAGCCTTTGCCTTGAGCTAAGGTAGCCCAATTTCCTCCTCTTACACAGCCCTTTTGTTGCTGCAACACCTGCATCACCTTTATCTCACAACACTGATACATTCTATCTGCTTTATCCTCCACCGGAACTTCAGGACCCTTTGTCACAGGTTATCCATTTGCAACAACCTTGTCTCTCATCTAAAGAGTTTCATGAGGCAAGGAGCCTTTGTGATGAGTAGCCTGTCTTTCCCCAAGCAGGGTCAAAGCTAAGTGGTCAGCTACTCATCACAGAGTAGAGCAGTGAGCAGGAGGAAGGGGAGAGCAGTCTCTTCCCCCTTCCCCCATCTTCCTCTCTGAGATTCTACACCACTCTTTGGAAGTGTGTTACAGCAAATAGCACTTCAGCACAGTGTGGCAGCTAAAATAAATTTCTTGGCAAGCTGACCCACCCCATAGAATGCTTATTTTGCAAACCTGATTTAGGCTCTGATGTTCTGACTAGTTGTTCTCATGTCAACTCTGGTTTGGAAAGAACTTAAGAAAGCAAAAATGTGTGTAATGATCTTTGCTGAAATTGTGACTGTATTGTTCAGAGACTTGTTATGCATTTGAGCAGGGATTGCTTTTGAGTGCTAGAAACAGAAATTTCAAAATTAGGGTCAAGAAGCTTTGTATGGAATTTTGTTTGCCACTGTAAGTAGTATTTGGCGTGCTTCCTTGTCTGAAACATGTTTCCAGAAAAAGATGGAAATATACGTGTCTTCCAACGCAGAGAAATCTCTTTGAGTGTAATGATTTTACCAGGAAGACAAAGATATTTTTGAATTTGTTAAAAAAAAAAAATAGAAGGGAAAAAAAAGAAAAATGTAAAATATTATGCAAGATAATTTCGCCTGAAAGAAGTGCCTGAACACCACTTGAAATAAGCTGCTACATTATTTCCCATGTGTTTTCGTGGCTGTGCATTTTGAGGTTCTCATTCTATTTTGTCTGTTCTGTCTAGGAGGAGCAGTTGGAAGCTGTTTTGTCAGCTGCTGTCCAGACAGGTTCTTTAGAACTTCTGACTGGATGCATTAAACATTGGACTTCTGAAGGTAGTGCTCCTTGCATTTCTTTTATGGTCTGTATGTTTCAGTTTGACATTGTGGATTCATTTTGGTTTTTGCTTTCTCTTTTTAAAGAGCAGCCAAGTTCTGCTGTTAATTTACGGTTTGTTCTTGAGTGGACATGGAATAAAGTGGTCTGTACAAAAGATGAACTGGACCAAATGTGTGAGTACTCATGTTGTCATTTTTGAAGTGTAAAATAGTTCTTCGTAAGGGATCTTATTCAGTGATCTGCCAGTACATGATACTGCCTTTGGTTCTTGAAGTGTCCTTTGGAACTCTGCAATGGCTCTGTAGACTAACGATTCAATATTTATTCTTGCCAAGGTGTTCCACTGTTTGATGGCTCCTGCAACTTCATTGACTCCCAGACATTACAGTCCCTTCAGCACTGCCAGTTGCTTTTGAGCAACCTTAGCACAGTCTTAAACTGTTTTCTAACAGAAGCACGAGAGCTCACTGAGAAAGGTGAGTGACAGCACTGTGACAGCACTGCTGAAACTTTGGTCTGTTTGATGAAGATTTGGGAGGATGCTTTGGTTGTAACCGGAGACATGAGCTTTTGTTGTTTTGGATGATTGGGAGAGAGTCAGCTTGAGCTGGGAGGAGGGGCTTAAATCTGAGAAGCTGGGACTATGACTTAAGGTGCTTTGAGTTTGGGGGAATGGCTGGTTATGGTGGTGATGTGAGTGGGTAGGGGAGAGGCTCCATTGAGTCAGCAACAAGCTGTGTGAGCAACTGGGTGGTAATTCCAGCAACTGAGTGGTAGTGCTGGAAAGTATTTTTAATTCTTAGCTCTCAGTTTCTAGTTGTGTGCAAATGGCTAGAATATATAATGGAAGCAAAATGAGTAATGTGTAGTTCCTTGAGTTTCTGTAGCTTCCAATATTAAAAAGTTGTTGGCATATTGAGGGGAAAAGACGGCCATGCCTTTGCTATGGTAAAAATCTCTGCTGTGTGAAAAATAAATGTCTTCTTCATGAGTGTATCTGATAGTTCAGGCTTTATTTTTTTATTTTAATCTTTAGTGACTAGTTCTTTGTAGGAGTTAGTTTTTCTTTTGGGGGTGGTGGTGGTTTTTTTCTTCAAATAGGAAAGTGCTCCAAATGGACTAATTCAAACGGTGAGATTTCCACCATGTTTCTTTATGCTTTCTATTTTGTCTGATGAAGGGAATTTTGTAAGAATGAAAGTAATTGCAATACAAAAATAATCTCATGCCTTTTTTTCAGGATTTACAGACTTGACAAATAAGCAGGTGGTAACTAGCCTCATTTCTTTGTATGCACAAGTGGTCATCTGGTTCTGTCGATCCAGTCTCCTTCCTGAGGGTCTAGGTAAGCACAAACTGTAATACCAGAATGCTTTCTTTCTTGACAGTAAATGCACTAGCTGCATGTTTTGAAGCTTTTGTTTATTACTTGAGGTAAAAATACACCTTTAAAGTGCTCTTAATTTAAATTATTTTAAATTCTGTTATCAGCCTTAATTGTCTTATGAATGCACACATGACCCATTCAAAAAACCATTCACTTTGAGAGTTGTTTATGGAATAGTGAACTTGAGCTTACACTACATGTTCTGAACACTAAATCAGCTGTAAACTTGAAATAGATCTTGAGACAAGAAGTATTCAAACCTGTCTTAGTTCTCTTTTAGCAAAGGCAAAAACTGTTGCATTCTTTGAGAGTTGGAGGTGTTCAAAACTATATAACTAATAAATTTTTTGAATTAGTGGTAGTAGGTGGCTAGGTTCTTTTCAGAAATTAGTCAGTTTGATCTTTAAACAACAGAACCTTTGAATTTCTCTGGACTAGTTATGATAAGATTGAAAAACAAAGCCTGAGGGAGCTGAAGATTGGACATTTGGGATCTTAAATTTATGTACCTTCAAAGACATATTGGAGTAACCAGAAGATACAGAGGAGAGTAACAAAGACATTATTACAGCCTGAGAGTTGAAGACTCTGTCTTAAGAATGATAAGAGCACCAAAGAATGCAGACCAAATTAGCATTAAGGGCAAGTGATCAATAGCCAATAAAACATAGAATAATAATTAATACAGAGAACTGTTTAACTTAGCACTAGTGAAAGTTAATTTCTTTCTTAGCTGAAGTGTATAAACACGTGAAAAGTCTTGAAAGGGATATATGTAGCTGGAATGATTGTGTAACTCACCAGAATAAAGTAATGCCTGGCTTATGAATACTTGAAAGATAGTGTTGGAGGGATTAATTTCTTGTCAATGACTTTTGGTGACAGAAACTTCCTGATGCTTGACTGGTCTTCTGTCCTTTTATTCAGAAGTCTTCATTAACTTGCTTTTACTTTATTGCCNGATGAAGGAGGAACTGGGAAATATCCACCTGCTAGTTTACATGTGAGTATTCTGTTCACTGCAAACACCATGACCAGCAGCAGGCCCAAAAAGCCAATGGTTTTGAAAGGCAGGAGCAGTAGAAAACCTTTTAATCTTTCATTTCAGGCCCTGCTGGATCTCTATTTGCTAGAAAGTGTTGAAGAAAGCGACAAACATGCAATTGTATCCTTTCCAGGTTTTGTTATTAAGCCTTCAGTATAGGCACAGCAATGTTCTTTATATGTTTGTCACCTATGTGTTTGCCAACACTTTTTAATTTATGCTTCAAACACAATGCAAATGAGCACATTTAGTATATAATGAAGTCCTAGACAGAAGCATTGCTGTATTTCTTTCTAGTTTGCATCTTTTGTAATATATTTTTTTAAGTGTTTTATTGTAAAATCTTTTCTGGTATGAGAAAACAGGTTCCCTGAAACAATGTTAAAGATAAAAACCTTCTTCAGTGTTTCTCAAAATATTAACAGTTTTTAAATTGGAAGTACCCATATGTGTAGCAAATTGCACTAAAATGCCCTGCTTCAGAGCACAAGGGATTCCTCATAGTGGTTTTTCAGTGCCTGATTTTTGCCAAAATCACCTGTTTTCCAGCCTATCTAACAGTGTCTGCTTTTGTTATGCTAGAAGTGCAGGCACACAAAATAATAGGCAGGGACAATTGCTCAGTCATAGGGCTGAAACGTAGTTTTAAAGCTGCTGGATTGCGCAGACCTGAGAAGGGATCCCAGAGAGCTGTCCTAATGGAATATGATCCTCACAATGGATGTCAGAAAGGGAAAATTGCCATTCTAAATGAGGGATCCACATACCATTTTAAATCCAGTTTCAAGCACTCGGTGGTAAGTTGTATTGTAAAGGTACCATAATTTATGCTGTTTCATAAAAATGAGGAAAACAAAACAGCAGTAGAATTTGTTTGCTTTAATAATTAAACATTGGATGTTCAAGTGTCCAACCGATAGCTCCGTTGACTAAAGCAGGAGTTTATAACAGCACTGTTTAAACATCTGATGTTCACCTTTTCGATTGCCTTACAGAAATACAAGACTGTTTCTTTCTGACTGTTTATTCAGAACGCAGTTTTGTAGTTAGGACCTGACTATACAACAGGTTATAATAGCTTAAAATGCCAACATTAGGATGTTCTGCTTCCTACCATTTTTATATTCTCGTTCTTTTGCTAAATGTAATGTGATAAATTTTTGGTGTTACCAATTTATTCGCCTTAATTAGGTACTTTCAGACAATTTACTTGCTGTTGGATATCATGCATTCCTTTCCAAATAAAACAGAAACTTCCATTGACTCCTTTCCGACTGCCTTTGCTATCCCTTGGGG
>VWZF01005390.1:200075-266198 GCA_013396755.1 Sclerurus mexicanus | reverse complement strand
TGTGCTGGTGTGCTGGTGTGCTGCAGCACATCCTCCTCTTCAGGGAGATGGGTAACTCCCCCAGAGGGTTTGAGCAGGTCTGTACGAGGGAGAGGGTGTATAAAAACCAAGTGCCTACACTGAAACAGAGCTTTCAAAAGCTTAACTGCAAACTTTTCCCCTAAATAGTGATCTAAACTGCAAGGGCAACAAGTGTTCGTTTTCTCATAATGCCTCCATCCTTATTAACAATCAGGCTCTTTTTTTTTTTCTTTTAAAGGAGGTTGGTGAGACTTAAGGTTGTGCAAGACATACTTTGATCTGCACCCTGATGAGTGAACATTCCCCTTTGCTGCTAACCCAACTAATGAAGGGATAAAATTAGCTTTTATCCCTGGCACTTTCTTTAGCGAAAAAACACACACTAATCAGCTGTCCTCACTAATCAGTCATCTGGCTAATGACCTTTTGCCTTAAAACACTAAAATTTCTGAATGATGTTTAAAAAAAAGAACCAACGCAGACTGGCCTCTCTCTCTTTGTGGGTCTTAAGCCTATCATCTGGAATTGAGGACTGCAAGGTTAAATGGCAAACCTCTATCCTGACTGGGTGATAAATCTATAATCAAAAGGCACGAGCCTTGACACCTCAAGATGTACTTCATTACTACACAACTAAATTAACTTTTTTTCTCTTTTCTGTGTAAACTAGAAACAGATGAAAAAAAATTGCTTAACTCCTTCATATTTTGCCTGTGGAGAAATTCATTCCACATCTGTGTTCAAGTGTCAGTTAATTTCTTACTTTTTTATTAATGCCTGAGCAGGAATTCAGAAGTTGAAACCATTTGCCTTTTTACCTCCCCCTTACAACTTCAGGGAACTGTAGCTGGGAAAGAAAATTGCAAAACCACTCCATCAGCCTGCATTCTCAAACTCATGAGTGTCAAAAAACCCCTCCAAAACTAAACAAAAAACCCCTAAAGCACAGCAACAAGCCTTCCAGTCCCCCAAATTCTCAATGTGCGAGGCACAGCCCTTCCTCCTCTCGATACCGTATTTCAACGTTGTGTTAAAGGAGGGATTTTTAGGGCCTGTTTCATTTTCCTCCCGTGCCTTCTTTAACGAGGCCCTTTTTCTCCGTGTATTGAGGAGGTGGAGCAAACACAGCCCCGGATGGCTGAGGAGGATTAGCAACAGATGAGACGTCCCGTGGAAGTCGCTTTGCAGAGGCCCGTGGCGATTTCCAGCTGCAATTCCACTGCACCCCTGCTTTTCAACTTCAGGGAAAGAAACGAAAACGGATTGCATTTACCACAAAAACCCTCCCCGCCCCCGGACAAGGCAAGTTCCCCCCTGGGGACGACAACAAATGAAGAAGTTACACGAAATGCGACAGCCTCCCAACTTTGCGGGCGGTACTCACGGTAATGAGGGTCCATGTAACCATTCCGGGGGTCCATGGTGAAGAGCGTCCCGCGGTAAGGTACAGAAGGTTCGGGAAGGTGCGATATAGATCCATGGATCTCCTTCTTGATTAATGAGGCCCTTTCCTCGCTCGACGTGGAAGGCTCTTCACTGATCTTGCCGAGGCCTTGCCCACCCTGCGGCTGCATTGTGATCGCGTTCCTTCTCTCTCTGTGATAGGTCTGCCCAGGACTTTCAACCTCTGCAAAAAAAAAAAAAAAAAATGGAAAGAAACGAGGGAGAAGAAAGGGAGAAGAGGGAAGAAAAAGAGAGAGAGAGAGACGCACACTTTTAGCCCGTTTATAGCAAACGCAATAAAGAAAAGTTCTCCCCCCGCCGCCCTCCTCCTCCTCCCGGGGTGAGTTTGGGGAGGAGGTGGCCGTGTGGCCGTGAGCGATGGCAGGGGCACGCTGGCGGGGCAGTAGATCACGGTCACCATGCTCCTACCAACGGGGCCATCAATCCCGCGGGGACAGACACGGGCTTGCCGCGTCCCTGCCTCTGGGACGGCGAGGCTGGGAGCTCAGGCGCCCTGATGGGGAGCCCGAGGGATGATTTGTCACCCGCAGAGGAGGAGGTGAAGCCCACCGGCTGCGCCTAAATCACACCCAGCCACCCACCGCCACCCGCGGCCCCGCGACAGGTCCAGGGGGGTTTGCTTGTGTGAGGAGCTGAGCCTTGTGGGGAGGTCGGGAGTGAGCAGAAGTGATAAAACAGGTATAATTACTCCAGATACAGCCCCAGCAGCATCAGGCAGGCACAAAGGGGGCCACCTGCTCTGATAGTGTCACCATATCCCACCAGTGCCCTGTCACCTGGGCAGGGTGGGGGGGTACAGCCCCCCTACCTCTTTCTCCCATATCCACAAACCCACAAACTCTTAATCGACAAAGAGAAAGGAAAACGGTAGGGGAAATAATAGTAACTAGGAGGGTCAAACCCCAGCCCTAGTTTGGAGTAAGCCTCTAGGCCTGTGGTACCTCTTGTGAAGGAGGATACCTCTGAATTAAAAAGATACAAAATATTATTACAAATTTTATCCTGCTTGTTTATGTCTTTCCAATACTGGAAAAACTGATCAGTAAAGCGCTATGTTTTTAATTCTTCGCAGTATCGACTAGTTCAGCTGTTCCACCAAAATCGTTGCTAAGAGCTAGGAGTTCTCCTTCCAAACATTATATAAATACAAGCCAGTGTGCTGTGAAGCAAGAAAGTAGTAAGTCTCCTCATTTGTAATTGGGAAGCCATAAATTCCAAACAAATGAGAGGTTATTTGCTTCTCATATATGTATGTGTGTATTCATATAGACAGAGATGTTTCTAGTGTGCTGTATGGCTCCACCTGCCTTCCTTGCAGGCAGCTCCAGGACTGGGTGCTCAACCAACCCTTTGCTCCCACATGAATTTTAACACCCAGGGACTACACGCACCCTTGGAAAACCAGGCAAAAATGGTTCTGCCCCTCAAAAGCCAGATGTGTGTTCCCAGGTACACTTCACGTGGGCCATGTGGCAGAGGGGCTTTGTTAAGGCGCACAGGTCTCTAATGCAAATGCTCTCCTTCGGTTGCATTATTGGTTTAAAACCCAGGGAAGTTCCTCTAAGCGAGCATGACTGATTGCTGGCTGCAATCCTTGGCTGATGCCCGTGCTCCAGGTACAGTCTCGCTCCATCAACCACGCTGCTCATGCAAGCGTCCACCAACGCATCTTGAGGGAGGGCCGATAAAAAGACTGAGTTTCAAAGCCGCCCTGCAGTTCTAGAAGTGCACGAGGAATCTCAAGTTATTAAACACGGGGCACGAAAATGGGAACTAGAAAAGGAAATGAAAACACCCTTAGGAAATAAAGCTAAAGGGCTCTTACTCTACAACCAACAAGCAAGGAAGGATGATTGGTACGAGCGCCAAGATTGCACTTCAGTTGTCAGAGGTTTTGCAGTCAGGGCTGTTTTCACTTGTACCTTGCTCCAGTGTACTTGTTCACACAGCAAGAGCACCAGACAGCAATTCACCAGGTGACTACTTTCAGCAAGCCTGTGTGCCTTTATACAAATCAGATTGGACGCAGGCTCTGCCCGTGTAGACACCTGGAGCTGAATTTTGGCCACTATATGTACAAACCAGCTACACCAGTGCTTTCAATGCATTGCTCACCAGTTTTCTCCCTGCTCTCTCTCCCCCAAGCAGCAACAACACAAAACCCCCAGAAAATTAGTCTATTGAGCACTTAATTATTTTTCTATCTCCAAGTATTACAGCAACCAGGGTCTGCTGACTTATCAGCATCTTCCAGGGGCAGAATTCTTTTTACAGCCAGCAGTAATTCTCCATGCAGAGCATTTCCAGGGGTGGGTCTGAGGAGAAAGAGTTAATGGAAATAGACAACAACATTACAGAGTTTAAACCCTTTGGCCTTTTCTACTTTTTATTAATATGCACAGGCACCAGTCCCTGCTCTAGATTAGCAGGGTTTAAGGTTTCAACTTTTTATACCGAAGCTGGTTTTAGTTACAGAGCTGCAAAAGGGAGTCTAAAACTTTAAAACTTATAGGAGGTTTTCAGAAACCCACTCGTATAACTAAAAAATAAAATGTAAATCACACAAAAGTCATATTTTCCATCAGGTTTCTCTTTAGCCAGAGTCTTTTATGTTAAATTTCAACCTAGAGTGAACTTTCACTGATGAGATGTAAACTCCTATAAAAATAGGGGATTACATTCCATTTGAAATTCTGACAGACCCTTAAGCAGAGCAAGCTAACCTGTGCTGAAACAGTTCAGAAAGAAGAAAGCTAGGGTGATTTGTGGGGCTGTATAATCACTCAGATGATCAGATAGGATTTCAGTCCTTTTACTCTTCCATATAAAGATAATATTTGTTAAAACTGCCATCCTGGGATACAACAAGAAGCTGATGTCTGTCTGCAGGCTCCACTTTTATACTTTCCTTCTCAAAACATGCATGTGTCATGAATCAAGGTACTAGTGACTATTATGGAAAGAGACGATTTTTCAAATTGCTGAATGAAATTCAAACCCTCCCTTCAGTAACTTAGAAACTAACGGGAAAATATGGTTTGTTTTAATGAGCTTCCCCCTTTTTTGGTTACTTGCCGGGGGCGGGGGGGAAGGCAAAAAATAAAAGCAGTATTTTTTCTTTGGCATCACCCCTCTTTTTGCCCATTATGAAGTTATTACCATGTGCTCTTACGAGTCGAACATTTCTGTACGTTGCCTGCCACGCAAAAAACCCCCTCAGAAGTATTTAACCAAACATATTTTTGCAATAACAAGGCACGCTCGTTGGCCAAACACCTTGCTAAGCGTTCTCTCTGTGCTCCAGCGCCACTGAGCTGCTCTGGGTCGGGGGCAGGTGAGAAATTTGACAGCACCCACGCTCCTGGACACGGAGAGCCCCGAGCTTTGCGGGAGCATCCCCGGCGCAGAGCGGGAGACTCCTGTTGCAGCAACGCTGCCGAGCGGCTCTCACGGCAGGCGAGCCACTCCAGCGTGCCAAGAGGGGAGAGCTGTCTGATCTTGTTCTGGTTCAACTGAACCCTTCAATAAAGTTCTGAGAGTAAGCGCCGGGGCAAGGCGCGCCAGGCCAAATTATTGACAGAAACACGCTGCCCACCATGGCAACAAGTGGGATTCTATAGCAAAAATGTAAGCAAACAGCCCACTTCTCCAGCAGCATCTGCCAAAGGGGATTTACAGCCAAACACACGAGAGCTGTTCTGTGACTGCTCTGCTCAGGTTTTAGAAGCAGGCAGCATTAGGGGCAAAAGAAACATCTGATTTACTAAAATGTCGCAGGGACACGAATGCCAAAGTTCATCTCCACCTGCTTCCCACCAACTCCAGTATAATTCATCCCACCTTTTGCATGTGTAAGAGAGAAGAGTTAAACAAGAAAAGAAAAAGCCAAAAAATAATCATGCCCCAAGAGCAATCTGCATAAGCTTCTCTTTCTTCATGTATACTCCTCCTCTGGCTTAACAAGCCAGCAGCCAGAGACACGCGTTAGAAGTGCCCAGTCTGGAATGATCACATTAATCCAGGATTCTCCCATCCACTGAGAAACACCTTATTTAGTCCCGCTATTCTGATCAGAAGCTGTTTTTATTAGAAGTGCTGGGCTCTATGGAGCACCTCACCGAACCAATAAAGCTTTTTCAAAAAACTCACACTGGACAGCAATGCTGAATAAACACACTTTTAATTGCTCAGCTAATTTACCCAGAAAGTTAAAAAATTCAGGACAAACCAAAACGCAATGAAAAAGTCCATTACACTTTCTTTCCCTGTTGAATTTGTTTGCTGCTTTTTTTTTTTATTTATTGTCACGGACTCAGACAAAGTAGATAAAGTAGAAGTTATTTTACTTTAAACCCCTTAAAGTCAGCAACTAAAGGAAAAGTTAAAGTATTTTGATACACCGCACTAAAAATCGGTCCCAACACACTTCAGAGACACCCCTGCTTAAACAAGACGACACCAGCCCGGTTAAATCTCTTTACGTATTAAGTTTCATCACCACGTTTCTGCATGCAACTTTCAGAGAGCATTGCTATCTCCTGAGTGATCTGCCAACGCACTTCAGCTGGGTAAGAGAAAGGGCAAGGTACTTACAACTCAGTCCAAGAGACCCTGGCTGACGGTCCCTCTAAGCTCTTCTCTTGACCAAAATCTCTGGCTACCAGGACATGGGCATTCCTCCCTCTTTTCCTCTCTCTCCCTTTCCCCCCCTCTCCCCATCTCCCTCCCTCTCTCTCAGAGGCAGTGCTTCTCCCATTAGAGGAATTAAAAGTGGTTGGTGCCATGCTAAATTTAACAAGCTCATTAGTATTCTTCCTGTGTGCTTCCTAGTGAACTCTCCCTATTCAAGCAGCTCTCTCTAGCTGAGGGGTCAGGCGGCTAATCATTAAATCAAACTAATGTCACCCTATCACAATCGGCCTAAGAGAAGGAGGGTTTATTATTTCAGTTTATGCTAAATAAACGGTTTTACAAATGGTCTCCAAGCAAGGTCAACAGCAGCTTCAATTACAAGACAAACTTAACAAGAGTTGCTATAAACCAAGTGCTCCATATTGACCTAAGCACAAGCTCGGCTCTGCATATTGCCACTAGCAGGATTGTACAGGAATGCATATTGTAAAATAAAGGAAAGGGTAATCTTTTCTTTGCCAGAATTTGTGACTGCACAGAGACTGCTCATTCACCTCTCCCCAACCAGATTGCTGCTCAGCTCAATTCACCCCACACAAAGGCTGAAGACCAGACCTCAATGGACCGAGTGAAACATGTTCAAAACTAGGCTCTCTATTGTGACTGAATTTCTTAACATCTTTTCAAAAAGCGGAGAATGCCTTGAGGCTAAAGGAAGAAACAGGCTAATGGTGAATTGGGAATACTGAGCAAATTTCAGAGCCCTTTCCTCCTAGCTTTTGAGGTTGAAAGCAAGCTCTTTCCTTTCAAGTTTCAAAGTCCTTTTTCCTCCCGCAGTGTCACAGAAGGATTTGAAAAGAAGGTAATTGTGCTCACAGTCCCCCTGATCAGAGCTTACGTCCTATTTCTGGTATTTCAGAATACTTCTTGCAATAATGGTGCATATAGCTCAATCCCTTAACCGTCCTGCACTCTGCAATTGCTCATTAAATGAACAATTGCTGGTATAAAATGCCTTTTATGTTCAAGGTCTGGATATAAGATAAGCATTCTAGTACTCTAAATTTGGTTTACTAAGGAAACTCTCCATCATTAAATTACAAAACTGAAGTCAGAATATCAGTCTTTCCCAGAAAAGTAGCATTTTAGGTTGCTGTGAGCCAGAAGGAAGGGGTAAGGTGGAATCTAAAGAAGATTGACTATTTAGATTTCTTAATAGAACAGATACCTAAGTAAGAAAGCGATTTCCTTCATGTTTAGGAAAGTTTAAGTTTTTGACACTTGATATTTTCTGCCTGGAAATGGTGCAACAGAGCAATTGCCAGGCTCATTAGGATACCTGCACCTGCACCTTTTTGCATACACAGGCTGATCGCTGCTCTCTGGCCACCTAAAGAGCAAAGCAGGAGGAAACAGACATAGGGGATTGTGCCTGCCTTTAAAAACAGTGCATGTTGTGACTGAAATTTTGTTTTGGGTGGGTACAGTGGTTTGAATTGGGCACTGTCAGTCCCAGGTTTGTTATTTTCCTGCGTTTGGAGCAACTGCACAAGAAGTACACACTCTGGAAACACTAACACAGATACGAAGCACAATGCTCATAATTGGTTTTTAAAATAGACTCCAATCACACGAGAGGCTACAAAATCTGTTAGATAATGAGCACTGTACTCACTTTATTTGCAGTGCTTAGGCACACCTTATACAAGACTTCTGTGCTTTTAAACGACATACATTATCTGAGCTCAGCACTGAGAATGTATAGTTTCATATTCACACCTGAAATGGGTTTTCACCTTAGTTATTTTTGCATTATCATATGGATAGTATTTTCCAAGAACTGTTTTGTGGCCACTGGAATAAGAACATGCAGCTCTTCTTTTGTTTTGTTTTGGGTTTTTTGTTTGTTTTGAAAAACCTGTTATATTCTTTTGTCGTCATCTTTAACTTTCACTGGAAGAAAAAGGAGCTCTCAACGAAGCAGAGAGAGGACCCTACAATACCTACATAATACTCCACACACGCTCCCTGCTTTTCCTCAAACGAGACACACGCTCACTTTTGCTGCATCTACTGCACAACTCAGTTCAGCCCCTTTTCTGAGAGCACAGAGGAAGGCAGAAGGCAGTGCATGGGTAAAGTGCCCATGACTTTGGAAACAGAGCCTGATCATGCAGTCCTCTGGGTCAGTGGCAGAGGTCCCACTGACCTGGAGGAGACAGGACTGGGCCTGTGCAGAGCCCAACACTAAACCAGCAATGCATTGCGATCAAACATCGCTCGCAGCCCTTTCCAACTGCGTGCCCAAAACTGATGGGGAACCCGAGAATGGTATGAAGCAGCTGGAAAAACCCAGGTAAACTTTTTTCCCTAAATCAGAAAAAGCCTTGTTAGTAGCTGCCTTCCCAGCTGCTCCCAACCAAAACCAACTGGCTGAAGTTAAACAGACCCACCGGATTTAACGGAGAGTCTGCATCTACAAACCCCTGCATCAGATCTATGGGGCAATGCTAAAAATCTCCTATGAGCTGAAAAAAAATCCTCCTTAGGGAACACAAGAGGCAGCTGCACACACAGCCACCTATACACAAAGGCACACAGTGCTGTGGAAACCTCCTTGCCAGTCTCGGGACCCTCAACCTCAGAAAGCAGACGAGGAGGGCAGCAGGCAGCGCTGGGCTGTCTTACCCACCAACCTACATCTTGCTGATCATGCAGGACATGAGGGAAAAAACAAAGGGAGTAACATTTGGGTATATGCCTGAAGTTACTGACCTGACACTTGAGCCATCCCACTGTCTTCAATGACTTCAGAACAAGCTGCTGAAGTCGCTTGCTGTGAACCAGATTCCCGCAATGTCCCGTTGGCCAAGTCTGCCTCGAGCTGCCCAGCTGAACCACCAGCTAGCTGAGACGTGGAGCTCGAACCCCTGCAAAGCCCAGCCACAGCCCCAGCCTGCAGGGCTCAGAGTCTCCGGGAAGCTAATGGAGGGGCTAATTCCCAGCAACTCGCGAGGTCAGCCTCCAAAGAAGCGGGAGCCTCACTCCTCAACAAGCCCTCTCCCAAAGCTCGTCTCCACGCAGGCTTTAAAATAACAAAAACAAACAATTTAAATCAAAACAGCTGAAAGCCATTTTCTCCCTTCCCAAGTCCAGGGCTACGTGTTCCTCCCACGGCAGACAGTGGATTATTGCGGTGACACTTAACACCGCCGGCGAGCGCAGCCCCCAGCGCTCCGCTCTAGGTGTTAGTGACGACATCGGTGGCGGCAGCAGAAACCCTAAACCCCGTGCCTAGGTAGAGAGCAGGTGGTGGGCTTTTAAGTTTACCTTCGTGGGGGCCTATGAGGGCCAAATTCTGGTGGCTTTACTCACACCGTAATCCCAGGGATTCAGCGGAACTACTTGTGCAAGTAGAGCCACGTCCAGCATCAGAAATGCTCCAGCCATTGGGCACAAAAAGTCTGTGCCTGGAAAAAGTGTTGGAGGTGTTTGTTAGCACGTGGAAGTGCAGTATCATTAGCCTGATGAGAAAGGGGCTCTTAGTAGTACAAGTGCTTTGTAGTTCCAGTGGACAAGGAAAAAAGAAAGCCATAATGTAGAAGTAGAAGACATTTGAAGGTAGAATTAATTGGCAAAATTAACATGTAGTGTGTGATTTCTCCTTTTAAATCTGAAGAACTAGAAAGCAGGCAAAAGCATTTCCTTTTCCTGGCACAGTAAATTTTATGTTTTGATTTTGCTACTTGAGCATTGGGAAAACTCACATGAGAAGAAGAAATCTCTAGAAAAACCAACCTTACTTTATCATTTCTCCTTTGAAAAAAAATGTTCTACCTTGCAAAATTCAGCAGAGATGGCAAATTACTGTGCGACAGTCTAAGCAAACTACAACATTTACTCAAAGGCTGCTGATCAAGGCTAAAACTCAAGCTTTGCACTTTCAAAATTTCTGCAGGATCTTCGCCCTTCTCTAACATCTAGCCTCTTCAAAGAGCAAAGAGACTCAAATATAACTTAAAGACAATGACAGACATGAGGATCTGACTATGGGCCACCATTTCTCAGAAGGAAAAGTCTCCTCAGCCTATTGCAAAACTCTCGAAAGAATCCTGATTTGAAAACATTACGAAGTTCCTTCCATTAGCCAGTTATTAGACTGTTAGTCACTGCTTACTTTGAGCAGGCTAATTAGTTACATCAAAGGCACTACAATAAATTCCCAGGAGGGTTTTGGGGGGGATATATTTCTCAACCATCTAATAGCACGTTTATGCCTATCTGAGGGTAACTGCCTCGTTTCACTCAGACACTGGGGGACATATTCTGTGCTGCCACTTTCTACCAAGCCAGCAGCAACATCAGGCCTTAAAGCTGTTTGCAGCCTTGTACAAATTTGATTAGCCATGCTTAGAAGCCACAAAAGAGTGAAAGAGGAGTTATAAACCCTTTGGTGCAACATATTCCTTTGCAACATCTTCAGCACAGACACCTTGACCTTGACAGAATTTAAAAGAACTTCCTTGTAGTGTTGCATACGAACAGAATCCATATTTCTTCCCTTTTTTCCTTGGGTGGGTTCAAACTGCTCAGTGAAATCATTAGCAAATTGCTAAGCTGTTTGCAACAACTCAGGCAACCCTCCAGTTCAGATGGCAGATATCACCTATTTAGTTGTGAAATTTACTTATTGCTGCATCCTTTTGCACAGTTGCAGTAAGAGTCAGAGTTTCCACCCCATCCCTGTACCTCTGACCTCAGAAGCACACCAGTCATTTACAAATATGTTATGGGTTACTCTGCCCTGGTTTGCAGTGGCTGCAATCTCAGTTGTGGACAAGGATTCCATCAAGGTCTCAGGGCAAAATCTGAATGCCGTATTCACCCCCCTGAGCAGATGTGTATTTCCATACCCACAAGTCATCCCAAAGTCAGCTCCACCTTACATTCCATGAAATCCAACCAGTTGCATATGGGGCTCTGTGTGATACATGGTGCCTGCACACGGGCAGGTTAGATACCTGAACATGGAAATGAGACTTTTCACATTCCCCACCAGTAGTCTAAGTAATTCAGAAGAATCCTGCAAAACAAACGTAAGGTTTACAGAAAAGGATGTTTTCACACAAAGAAAAAACTGGCCCAGAAACTCCCTACCCCTGTATAACAAATGATTTGATGCTTTGAATGATCTTCTGGACATCAGTGCATTAGTTTAGAACAGCAGAGCTACTAATCCACAGATATTGTGAAATATTCCTTTTATCAACACTGCTTCTTCACCAGGAATATGGTATTCTGAGGACCCCAAACCTGACATAACTTCTAAGTGTTAAAGTTCAGAGGCTGTTTTCCCTGCCTGGAGACACTCCCTACAAAAGAAAAAACTCTTCTTGAACCCTGAGAAGTTCTTGACCTTCGCAAAGACCGACCCGTTTTTCCCCGCTTTGCTCACAGTCTTCTCAGTTTTCTCCACCCAAGAGGATGCACAAGCCCTGGCAGAGGTGCACCCTGCCACACTACCTCATGTAGTGACTGCCTCCACATCCCAGCCATCAAAAATACTCCTACCAGCCATGGTGGGCAAGGAGGGGTGGGGATTGGAGAGCGTGGAAGGAATGGACAGACCAAATTCTTCATGCCATGATCTCTACTCCTCTCACCCAAGGGAAAGAATCCTCTTCCAAGCTTTGGAGAGAAGACTTGTGGTACATGGAGTTGTAGAATCATGACAACTGACTACTGCTCCCTGGCTTCCTTGCCAGTGCTTCTCTCCTCTCTTCTTCACTTCCCCTGCCCTGGCCAGGGTTTCCAAGCTCTGGTAGGGTCTGCCAGCCTTGCCTGCTACATTTGGGAAGAGTCAAGAAAGCCTGAGACACACCAGCTTCTTCCAGGCTTCTCAACACAACCCACAGGAGGAGGAACTGCTTGCCAACCAGATTGCTTTTCTGTTGAGTTCTGGGGATGACCAAAACTGATTTTCAGACTTCACTTTTTTGATTATTTCTGCATTTTTTTTGCTAACCTTAATGCTGGATAACAGATTTTAAAAGACAGTGGAATATCAGCCCAAAGCTTTTACCTATCAGCCACATACAGGTACTTAAGTGCTAGTAACTATCTTAAGCACTATTATATATTTCCATTTATCATTAAGCAATGGACACCTGAGATAGCCAAGTTAGAAAAACACTCCTATATTCAGAAAGAAAGCATCAGAACAATTTAAAACAGCACTCTCTTCCTGCTACACTAACCATGACAGCTCAAAAAGAGCATTCTTAAATTGTTAATCATGTTCTGCTGGCTTCATCTATGCACAATCTGGCAAAAGGAGATTTCAATATTTACTTATTATTTTTTCCTTCTTCTTCTTCTTCTTAGATACCTAGATTTTCAGGCAACATTCATTTCAGGGAAAAATAAACTGAGTTTCATTCCCCCAAAAAAACATTAAATAAACATGATTTGTATGGAAAGGAGTTGGAAAGGAATCACCTGCAAAGTTCACTTGGCTATATACAAAGCAAAATAGACCAAAAAGAAAAGTCTCTGCATAATGCCCAGGAGTATTGTCACTTCTGTGAGATGCAGAGGAATGCAGAACTGTAGTCAGTGAAGAAGGATCCCTCCCAATCCAGAAAGTATTTCAACAAGAGAATTACCAAGTTTTACCATTGTTTAGGGGGGGTTATTGTTTTTAAAAACAAAGTAGGACTGCCTCTCAAACATATCACTAAGAATTCTAACTATTTCTAAGCATACCAGGCATGACAGAATCAAAACTGGAAAACATCGTCCTCCACCTCTGCTAATACATTTTGTGGGAGAAAAAGGTCCAGCACTTGCATTGAGCAAAAGTGAGGCAAAAAGAAACAAAACCAATTTCAGAAAGGGTCCTCTTGAAAAAAAAAAAAAAAAAAACCAGAACACTGTTTTTAAAGGAAAACACAATTTCCACAAGCACCTCACACACGACTGTCATGAGGGACTGAACTTCCAAGTTCCTGCACAGGTAGAACTGTTGAGGGAGAGGGAGAATTCAGAGACCTCTGGACTTGAAGATCTTTCTGCTCCTCAGATCTCATCCTGGTGTTCCAAAAGCCACTTCACTTCTCACAACTTTGTCTTCCTCACTCACCTAATGCATAAACCCCTGATAACTGATTTCATAAGAGAGAAAGGATTTTTATATAGCAAATAAGCACAGTGTAATTGAAGGATTCAAGGGCCATTTTATTTATGTACAGAAACATCCCTTAGATTTGAAGGCAGAATATGTTGAACAGTCAGCCCAAAGCTGCCCTAAAAATCACCTCCTATGTTAAATGTTCCAATTCTGAAAAAGAGTGGGCCTCCCATTTCTATTATGTAAAATGGTTGTCCACAATTTGCACAACTTGTCCACAAATACATAACTGCTGACTAATAACTATTTACCATGTCCCTCTGAAGGGAAGGGGAAAAAACCCTAACAAACAAAAAACCACATGAAATCAGAAGAAAACAAACAAATCAACCTTTAAGGTGTTATTGCCCGGAATTCAAAATGCCTACCCCAACCAGCCCCACTGCTATTCTAGCAGCAGCAGACAAATTTCATCCAAAACACACTGCTTTCCCCTCTTCATAACTATTTTAACTGCTGAATGATGCCTTTTAATAAGCTTCATGAAAAAACCTGAGTAATAGCAGTGGTCTGGATTTCCCAGCATCTCTACAGGTTGCTAAATAGCAGAAACAGCTTTTTTTCCAAGTAGCAGCCACATTCTTTCTTCCCCAGTGCAGCACAGAAGGTCCATCTTGCTGGCACCAAGAAGAATTCATTTTTTTCCTTTATTGAGAAATCATAACCTTTTGGAGCTATAATACGGGTATCTCTCACTTCATACTCCCCAATTCATCATGTTATGAGCAATACCTTTATGCTAATCTCATTGTTCATACCAGTTTTACCACAAGTCTATCAAACATGGATACCAGAAGACAACCTGTGTTCTAAATACCTTTAGATACTTCTACAGTTATTCCTGACAATGTTGTCAACCGTTTGTTTTATTAACATACCCTCCTTGCAGAGGAGATGAGATTTAACACATTCGCCCTATAAAATTCAATTAGTCTCTTTAGATGCACCAGAGTTGTAACATCAAAACCTGCTAGCTGCAAAGAAGAAATTCCCATTGGAAAATGTGGTTTTTTCATGGCAAAAAGACTGACAGTCCACAGCCATCTCGCAGCAGAATACATATTGGGCTTGCTTGTTGCATCTCCTTTCTAAAGACTAGAAAAGAATCTTTTCCAGAGCAGTGAGGTTACCACTGTCAGCTTCACTGAACTACATACTTCCCTCTCTTTCGGGTCTTATCTTCAAAAATCACGGAAACAAAGATGTAAACTTGGACATTAAAGAGTGTTAACATCAAAGAACACACGCTACTTTTGATATTAAGCAAAGCCTTGAACCAGCAATCTAACTGGCACAAATCAGGGGTGTCTATGTAATTTCAGGAACAGCTCAGCTGAGATCTCTGCCATGGTCTGCATTTGCTTTTTCAAAGCACAGTATCCCTGTATGTTTTTACAACTACCTGCCAATCAAGAAAGCAGCAGGAATCCAAATTCACTCCTTGGCATCTTCACCATTTATCTGTTCACATTTCTGAACACAGGAAGCTTTCTATTTTTTTTTCTTTTCCTTCAACAAATTTTAAAAATTTTGACATCTCTGTGCAGAGCAATTTCTTCACATTGAAACAAATCATGGCCTGCGTAACATCCCTGCCCTTTGGTTTACAGAAAAATTACTGTATATCTCAATTTAACTGAAAAAAAGAATACACAAGTGCATAAAGAAATTATGCAAACAGATGCCAATAATATACTTGTATATCACCTCGCCTATACCCCCCAATCCTCCTGCATTCCATCTATCATCATATATATCACACTTATGGGTCTGCATATCCCAACAGAGCTTCAAATTCTCTCATCAAAGAGGATGTTACGAAAGGTAGTGAACACACTCAGTTGAGCAACCTCCTGCAAAAAGGGCAGTGCAAAACATGCAAGTAGATGCCTGGACAGCACTTTGAATGGTAACTTTCCCTCATGCTTTAACTCAGCAGGTTAGTTCACGCTGAAGTCTACATGAGACTCTCAGAACATGTTACCCCATAGTGTATCATCCAAAGTTAGCCAGGGCAACACATCATGGCTTCAACTAGTGCAGCGTATGCATCTCAAGTTATAAAAATAAACTTTGGGGTAAATGAAAAGAAAGAAAGCAGGAAAAAAAAGGAAAAAAGATGCCCAAATTTTGATTCCTAGCCTTTTCGGTACCTTATTAGTGTTTTATATTACCAGGACAAAACCCAGGGTCCAGGATGCATGCTGTGATGCAACACACTGTCGTGCATAGCTGTACTCAGGAATGGTTCTCCTCCCAAACTACACCCTTCTTTTGCCTCATTTCTGAGGGAAAGAAGGCTGAATAATATCAAGGTATCTACTCTATATATCTTTCAAGCCAGCTGATTGGATTAAGCCATTTTTGAACAGTTTCTATACTAGATTTCTGCCAAAACAATAAGCAGCAGCCAGGTGGAGGAGATGCTGTATTACCAAGCCTCTCCCATCAAGGTTGCAGAGTGGTTTCTCTGCATCATACAAGAAAATATTAAGAGGCAAGGTGCAATAAAGCATCCCACCAGGAAAAAAAAACTGATCAGAGCCAGCATCTTACTAGACACTGAAGAATCAAGAGAGAAAGCCATGCCCTGGAGGCAATTTCCAGGAAGATCCATTTCTACTGCAAGGAGCTTTGCATTTTGAGCAGAGCTGCTGATTAGGGATGTGACTTGGAGGAAGTTTCCAGGATAAATCCTAAAACAAATCAGCACCAGAATGCAACACAACCACAAGTGGTTCTGTTGTTCTGTGGACTTCAGCAGTACATGGATGCCTCAGATATCCATAGTACTTGCAAGTTATGGAGTATTCTCTTGAGGACCAGACATTGTCTTCCACAGTCCTGCTCGACCACTGAGGAAGAGAATACACAGAATGGCTTTGTTATACACAGTGGGTTTGTCGACCACTCATGAAACTACATGCAGGCATGAAGATGGAGACTGTTCTACCAGGCTGACCATAAATTCTGTCAGAAACTGAAAAAACTACACATGTGCAGCCTTAATGAAGAACAATTAGAAGTGTGGCCCAGGTGTGACCACAGCCATCTTCATAGACCAGGATCATGGTTGTAGAAATGTCAGACCTGTGTATCAGAAAGCAGCTGGTTTGCTGGCAAAAAGGCTTTCTCCTCAAGCCTCCTCTCCTCAACTTCTTGACGAGACTGCTCTTCAGTTCAGTGGAAGTGGGCAAAAATGGCAGAGTGGGCCCAAAGGAAGCTTATTAATTGCACCCTAAGCCAATAAAATACCTCTGGTCCACCAAGCTGCCTTGTTACTGAGGGGTCAGTAATTAAAATTTTAATGGAACGCAAGCAGCTTTCTAAATCATCAGGCAACAGAACAAAGTGTTAAAAATATGGCTCAACAGAGGGATAGAGGAAAAATCTTAAGCTTGATCACTTAGGGCTCTGTCCTGGAGCTATTCATCTGTGGAGCACCAGTCACCAAAGTCCCTTATACCACTGCAACTTCCCACTCTGTAGCAGCAGGCCACTAATTTTTCCTCCCTTGTCCCAAATTGCAGTGTTTCACTTGTAAGGACTTGAGAGTAGGTCTGTATTTTCACCACAAGTGTAAAACAAAATTAACGTGCACTGTATCTGGAGCATTACACATCTTTGCACACACAGAGCTGTTAGAACATGAACAACACAACAAGGAGAAGGGCATTTGGGAGTAACATCAAGCCCACAAGAGAAAGGAATGGCAAAAATCAGGCTGCCTGTGCAGCAGCAGTTACAAGCTCACATTGACTGCTGTCTGCTTCAAGGTGCCAATTTTTTTTGCAGGACCTCAGCTTCATCCAGCATGAAGTGACTCTGTTACCCATGGAGCGGCCAGCTGGTGTTTAATAAGCAGTTTGTCACTCCCTGGTCCTCATCTCGGAGTTCAACGTGTGGCCCCTCTGCTCCATGGACTGTTCATTGAAGCCCAGCTCTGCAGACAGAATTATTAATTTCCTCCTGGGCTTTCCCTGGCACTCATCATAATATCTGAGTGCTTCATTAATATTAACAAAACGTATTTTACAACAGTTCTGCAAAGTGAAGAGATGGTGTTATCCCCTACCAACACGATCCATTTAGTGTCCCTAGTTTTATGTGCATAGTCTAGCGAGCTTGAGAACCCATTTTTGGAGTATTTAGCATAATTTCCACTTTACACAGTTTGTGTTTTCAGTCATTATCTATGACTACATCTGCTAGCATGCAGAAATGCTTGCCTTTTTGAAAATCAGATGCAAGTCACATACCAAGAAAAAAGGAAAACCATCTATATTGGTGGTGTTGAGTTGCTCCAAGTAATAAGAGTTCTAGGTTTGACATAATTAATGACACCTCAAAAGTACCTACATATTTGCACTTCCATGGTTAAAGTATATAAAAAGGTGGTGGGTGTTGTGACTGCAATTTCCTCACTTTTGGGGCCATTTATAAAAAGTCACTCTAGTATATTTTATTATCTAAATGGTGATGAGAGAGAAAGAGAAGCATTACAGTCACATGCCTGTTTCTTCAGGCCACCACACAAGGAAGGGATGAATGCATGGGATCATATAATTAAAGACTGCATTATAATGGAGAGGCACAGAGAATTCCACATTGGCATTTCTGATTTTGTGATATAAGCAATATTCCTTTAATTTAATTACCTGCACGTAGCTTCAGAGAGTATAAAAAAAAGGCAACAAAGGAAAAATCAAAATGGGAACCTGAATATGGGTAGCCATCATAAACAGGTGCTTTTAATTTAACCCACTGACCCTTTGAAAGCA
Source organism: Sclerurus mexicanus (assembly GCA_013396755.1). Taxonomy (NCBI): domain Eukaryota; kingdom Metazoa; phylum Chordata; class Aves; order Passeriformes; family Furnariidae; genus Sclerurus; species Sclerurus mexicanus. Next base: position 248,111 of record VWZF01005390.1, on the reverse strand, counting down.
AACAAAACACCTTGCAACCTTAGTAAATTATCATTTCCCAAGATATTCAGGGCAGAAGATGACAGACAGCATGTCAAGGGTTCACAGACAGTTGCTGATAAGAAATCTCGCATGTTGAATCCCACCCCAGTCTTTACAGAGGAAGTTTGCTCTAGTGAGAACGAAACTGCTGCTTCTTTCACTAAAATGTACTTTTTCTGTTCCATCTTTCACCTTGTTATTTTCAAAATGCTGCCTCTTCCCCACTGCTATCTCCTCCTCCTAGTCCTATTTGCTATTCCAACCCTGCACTCCACAAACCTCTCATCTCAGACCCATTCTCTCCAGCCAATATCTGTTAGCCATGAAATCTAAGCTCTTTGTCCTATTCCTTGTGGGAAGAATCTCCTTGTTCAGTTGTTCCCATCTTCTCTCTCCATCTGTCTTTTCCTTAATCTTCAGTCATGCATGCCAGTCATTGTGCCCCATTCCTGATGATTCCCTGTTTTTGCCTCTGGGTTCCCTGTCCAATCTCAGCACACTCAGCTTGGGCTCCTTTCTTCAGCTTCTTTTTATGGAATCTTTTCTCCCTTGCCCCTTTCTCCCTTCTGACAGGGCTCCCACTCTCCAACCCACATTCAATTAAACAGAAACTTTCCCCCATCGCTCTCAGCATCAAACCCTGAACTAGCACAGGAAAACTGGTGGGGGTGTCTTTCACATGATATTCAGAACAGTGGGGATCCTGTAAGATCTTCTTGAGTCTCCTCTTCCTTTTCCCTTTACATTGTTAGCATTGCCTTTTCTTTGATACAGCTGGCTCATAACAGTGGTAGATGAAGAACACAGCCCTAAGGTCCACTTGCATGCTTTGCAGGAAGAGGAAAGATAATACCTGAGGAGTAATTATCCCTGCAACTCTCGCAGTTGCAGTGAAGTCTACGGAGGATGAGAGATGCCAGTTCATACAATCAGAGCCATAAAGTAGGATCCACCTCACCCAACTCGAGTTGTCTAAGCTCCTTTTATTGCTGGCTGAGAAATAACACCTCCAGGCTGGGATTCAGCCTACCTCAGAATGGAAGGACTCATCCTTTGGACATACATCACTGACTGTAGATCGCCCAGATGATTAATGCCAGTTAAATATCTACCTTTCAGAAAGATAAAGGTAGATAAGATGAATCCACTATGCAACTTTTAGAAATACAGAGAATGCAAAGAGTTTTTTCACAGCTCTCTGTTGAAGGTACTGTTTTGCCATCCACTAATAATGAATGCATCCAATTTTCAATTTACTTCTGCAACTGTTTGGTCTGATTTAATCTTTCAATAACAAAAGCACCCAAACTGAACCTAACAAATTTAATTCTCTATTTCATTACAACAACCAGTACTGCCGGGGAACTTGAAGAGCAGTGAATAATTCTCACTTTCAAATGATTCACTTAATCTTCACTGAAAAAACTGAAGGCTCAGTGATCTCTGCGTTTGCCTGGGACAGACCTGATCACCTTCCCTCACTGGTTAGATAAAGAAGCACGGCCAAACTGTAATAAAACTGGAACAGCCACACTGAACCAACAGCCAAACAATATGGCTCATCTTGATTGCTATATGGACTAATATTTTTTAGTGAGGGGCTATCAGCAATGATCACAAAGGTCAGATAACACAGCTGAATCAACACAGCCAAATTTTTCTAAAGTCTAGAGGAGAACACCAAACACTTTCAGCCTTATACCCTGTAAGACTACGATAGGCATTTTATGGGATAGGTAGATGGCCCCATTCCAAAAGAAGTTCTCTGGGTCAGATGTCACACTTCAGAGACACCTCACTAAAGACATACATCCGAATACCTGAGATACAAAGGTATCGAATGCTGACAAGACCAACTACATCAGTGGATCATTCAGAAACTTTCAGCTTGGGCATCTGAAGGTCAAGGTGTAAAACTACATGGACTGCATCATCACTTGCAGTCATGATTTACTGATCATTCTGTCTTTAGCAACTGAATTTCCAAAACCTGTGTGTCCTAGTGAACAACTGGTATTAGTCTGTGCCTGCACAGAACTCTGGAGGTGCAAAGGACCAAGATTTCCATAAGTGTTGTGCAGGCAGTACTTCTGTGACTGTCTCCAGCTGTGTGCTGTATCTGTTTTGACTGTTCAGACTGTAAACTCTCCACAGCAGGAACTGTCTGTTATCAGATATATATCCACAACGGAGCAAAGCGAGGCCTCTCAGAATGGCTCCTTCCAAAGCACCACAAAAATGTGGTTTTTTTTCAGGCTACACTATTTGAGTCTCTCACAGGACTACTGGAAAGCCTGTATTCAAGCATCAGTTACCCAAGGTGCATATAGTTGGTTACCTTTTCCAAAAAAATATGTACTGCCCTTTCAGTGCAGACATGGTGAGGTCTCAGTCGTGGCTGAGTCTCACAGAGCAAGTGCAAGGAATTTTCCCTCTGCTGACACGTTCAACTGGCATCACTGATGTTTTACAAATAAATCTCGTGAATGCAACACTCAGAATATTCAGCCTTCCTTTCCAATTTTCATTTGAATGTACTTTTCTTCACCAGGTGTTTGCCTGGACAACAGAAGATTGTGAATTTTCAAGTAATTCCCTCTAGCTCCTTCACTGTTACCTCCAATGATGACTGGGAAACATCCCTTGAGCTGGGGCTGTCTGGTACCACCGATCTGATCACATGGAGAAGAAAAAGCTCATGTACCCTATCTTGCTTTTTTTTTTAAATCCACAATTCAGTGAAGACTGATGAACTGTACAGTACAATTAATTGTCACTGTTCCCGGATGAGTTATTAAAGCTGTGGAGTAATTAAATCATATCTTGTCTTTCTTCTTACACAGTCAGGACAATCTCCCATGTTAGAGAAACAAGGGTGGAAATAAGAGGGGGAAACTCTAGATTGCTTTGCTTGCAGAGCTTGACTTAAGACAGCTTTGAAGCAGCCCAGGGCTGGGAGACAAAATCATCCAAGCACTGTTGTGAGTGTGGGTGTTTGTAAATAGGGCTAAGGATAACCTCAGTAATTCAAGAAAAATTCTCCAGCACTTGTGCTTAGCTGCTATGCGTTTACATTTCTTCTTTTGAGTTTTAACTTGCATTATCAAAATGGTTAATTTTAAACTTCGGGGAGGCTGTATTTACCACTGAGGATATTAAGTTTTAAAACACTGTTACCATCTCTTAACGCAAACCAATCTGGAGAGAAAATCAACCACAGAACAAAACTGGGACGAGGGAATTGTTAACGAAAAAATACTTCTCCCCTTAGCTCTACAAAGAGATCACAGAACAGCTCTTTACTCAAACCAGATTTTAGATGCTTCCTTCCGTGCACAGTACATATGGCTTGGATCTATTTTGCCTTTAAAACAGAGCTACATTTCTTCCTGTTAGTAAACATACCAAGGCTTCTATGAGAACTAACAACAACAAAACTCTTCTTGCTTTTAATGTAGATTGAACACTGGTTCCCTACATAGGAAATAATTTCTCTGGCCATATGCATAAGCTGAGTGACTCTCTAAGAGCCAATAGGTAAAAGCACAGCCTTACATAAAAATTCATTCACTTTTACACAACCAGCATTTGAGGAGCCCTGTGTCTATCACAAAAGTATTTAAACAAACACTGAATTTAACTTGACAAGAATACCTGCGTTACCTCTTCCCCTCCAAGCTTACTTTCCCACCTTTCTCCTTATTCCACTTTTTTCTTTTATTCACCACCCCTTTCACACTTGCCTTTTTACCTTAACAAAAAGTCACTGCTGAGTAAAATATGAAACGCTCGCATGCAAAGGGATAATTCCTTCCCACTGCCCTATCACCCCTTCCTCTGCCATCCTGAAAGCAATAGAGTCCCTCAGAAAGAGAAGTTGATAGTCATTTTAAGCAAAGCCAACAAATGAAATATCGCAGGTTTTCATGCTTCACGCTTCACATGCAACACGGCACTGTCCACCCACTCCAGCAACTGGCTCCTGTGGATTTAATTTCCCTCCCAACCTCCTCGGTTTGCTGTCAAATACAGTAGGGAATTTGACCGCACATGTAAGTGGGAATGCAAAAGTCCAGATTGCTAGTAATGCTATTTGCCCATTTTGCACACAGAGGGTGGGAAAAAAAAAAGCAAGGAATCTGCACAGAAAAATGTGTAAAAAACTGATTCAGCAGCTACATCTTGCTAATATTAATGATAAATCCAGCTGGCAGAAACCCAGTAGCAAATGAGAGCATAACTGCGATGTAGAGAGATAATGGGATCTGGGGGCAGCTTATGCAAATATAGGCCAAGAGAAAGCTCTCTGCTGTATGAACGGAGCACTGGGGGTGGGGTGGTGCACAGCAAAGAGGAAATCCCAGCTAATCCCATGGGCTCCCCAGCTCTGGACATGGCACTGACTTCCACCAGCAGCACAAGCCTGCAGTGGAAGACGAGAAGGGTGCTGGGGAAGACAAGCCTATAAAGGAGATGATGTTGACATGCTCTACAAAATCAACCTCAAAAACTATGCACACAAGAGGAAAACGTGCCACGGTGATGGCATCCAGCATTACCTTGGTGACAACTGGATACAGTGCAACGAGCGTGGAAACGGCCAAAACAACAACTACAAGCCAGTAATTCTGAACAAAAAGTTTTGATGCATCCACCCAACTCTGACAGACTAGTTATTTGATACTAATTGGGCTCTGCTAGGAGCATAGCAAGAAGAGGCTGTACCATGGGGCTACGGACAGCAGTCATTTATCAGTTCCTAACACAGACCTTCGTTATTGCAGTTGGCATCAATACTGCACTCTGAAAACTACTGTACTCTGAAAGACTCACACTCTGGTGTTTTCACAGTTGCTACAATGCCCATCACAATGACTTTCCCTGAAGCATCCAACTTTCCCAGCAAAAGGCACATACTAAATAATGACAAGCCTGAAGCTCGTTCATTAACAGCCTTTTTCATCTGTCCATCCATCCAAAGTAAGACCATGCAGTTTGTTGTTCCAACCTTTGTCCATACCTTCTCCTCCCATGGTCAAGCTGCCCAGACATCGTTGCACACAGAAGGATCACAACAGCATCCTTGTTTTCATGGGCACCATACATCTCTTGACAGAATTACCAACCAAACAAGGTTTTTTTCCCTCTCAGAATTGATACAAGTAAACAAAGTTACTGTCTCAGCAGGCTCGCACACAACTGTATATCAGAGATGTTATCACTGTTGACATTTCACTTCCAGCATTTACATGAGAGGTCTTGCCATGTAATAAGTATATGTCTTTCCAAACAGATGACCACACTCCAATAGATGTGGTGACAACAAGAGCAACTGAGCTGTGCCTACACACCACTGGGAAGGGCCTGGCTAAACCACTTGTGCTTTTCTTGAACGTGTTTCTAGAACCATCTGGCCAGCTACCCCCGAGGTCTTTAGCAGGAGGCAGAGCACAAGCAGAGCAGTGACAATGTACATTGGGATGCCTCACTGCATGAAACTGCCCAAATCAGACATACAGGGGTAGTTACAGCAGCCCATCAAAATAAAGGCATGACTGTCCAGTAAGGGAAAACAGATCTGAGCAGTTCTTAAGCTTCTTAGTAAGAAGTTGTAACTTAGACAGCAAGAGAGAAGGGAGGCAGGGTTCAAGAGAGGACTTCTTTTAAGCCCCGACAGTTATCCCTCATTAGCAGAGACAAACATTTCTTGAAATCAAAACGAGAAAATTTGAAGCTAAAGAGCAAGTTCGGTGTCACGGTATCCAGAAGGACATCACTCTGAAGTGTTGCTTCTTTGAAGTGCGAGGAGTCACTGCAGAAATGTGAGATTCTTGTGAATGAAATTAAGCAACAAGGAAAAAATTCAAAATACTCCTAACATTCCTGAAGCATGCCAATAAGCAAGAAACCACAGCTAGGCTGGGCTAAGCATACTCCCACTGAGGATACTGCACTATGTGGACCAACATGAGAGCAACTGAGGACAAGTTTTAACAGATATTACCCCATAAATTGCCCCTTCTTTCACCTCTATGTCCTTTCAATTCTCAGCATGAAGAGAAAAGCAAAACAGCAAACTAGAGAACATGATTTCAGTCTGTCATGTCAGCTGCCAGGATCAGCTTTTCGGGACAATAGATCACCCAGTTATGGATACAAAAAGTTCACTTATTATTGAAGCTCACTTTAATGGTGAGAGATAAAGAGGCAACCTTTCTACAGCAAAGCCTCAGCACTGAGGATCCCTCAAACAGCAGCACCTCATTCTGCAAGACCTTTAGGTTTTCCCAGCAAGACAGGGACAGTCAGCTCCAGGGACACCCTAGAAGGACAGTGGCAACATCAGTCAGTTCCCAGGGCCCAGGGTTTGGAGCAATGCACACCAAGGCAGAGCTGGAAGCACAGCCCAGCAGCTGCAGTTTGTCAGAACCCCACCCAAAACACTCATCATCTTCGAACTGCTAGAGCCCGTGTTGGCAAAAACTCTTCCTCTCATCTGCAGCATTAAAAATTGCTGTCGAACTAAGTCCCACACCTTTTGGCAAACCCTCAGTCCGAACGATCAGTATTTGCTCTGCATGACCCTGTTTACTCAGTGTTTTCTCAGTGTTTACTCTGTTTGAGACCGGTGTTCACTCTGTGTGACCCCGTGTGTTTCTCTGACACGCGCTCGCTTGATAGACTGGGTCAATATTAGTTCAGAGCACTCCACGTTTTATGCCAACTGCTCTTGCATCAATTTTTATCAAGTCAGATGGAGCTGTTGTATCCAAAACCAAATGTTTTGTTTTATACCTTTCCTGTACAAATTGTTGAAGGCTTTGAACTGTTAAGCATCTGGCAAAAGTTGATTATGCACCATTAAATCTCTTCTTGCACAGGAGCATAACCGGGTTCAGGGCAGCTATTAACATATGCCATGGTAAAACAGCACCATCCAGTAATATCTCCATTTGCAAAAACGTCTTAAACATTGAAAAACACAAAGAAAACACGTATCTTTCTGTTCAATATTATACCTCTTCATTTAACATCTGTGTTGTTATTCTTCCACTTAGAGAACTTTGCCACCTTCTTGGGTGAAGGTACGACATGCAGCCTGCACCCTTCAAAGAGCAAGTTTTCAGCAAGTTTTGTGTTTAACACAGTAAGCACTGTCTAGGTGACAGACAAAGAATGTATATTTGATTTATCCAGCCAAAGAGTTGTCTCAGAGCACTAAAAAATCCCCAAAGTACTCACATCCCCAGAAATCATTCAAGTAAAAAGAAAATACAGCAGGGTGCCTCAAACTTCCTATGGAGTTGCTCACAAATTAGTCATTAGATTGGCTCAGAATCTAACACTTTTAATATTTACATAAAATATCCTTACAGCAACTACAAAAAATTACCTGTCCAAAAAGAACACTCAAGTTGCCACAAACACACCAGTATGACTTTTTCCACAACATTAGAAGTTCCTGGAGGACAGCAAATAATCCCTCACCTTCTACAGACTTCAGCATGCAGAAATCACTAGCATCTGTCTTAAAATGGTGTCACTACAAATGGGCAGCACACACAGTGCAAACAATAAATATAATTCTGTCTACACAAGTTAACAGAATGTTATAAAACACAGTGTTAAAGGATTTTAAAGGATTCCACAGAAGTCTTCACCTCCCTTGCTTCTCAAAGATATATTAACAAGCAAAAGTAGCCAAATACCAAATCTTTCACTAGTAACTCATATTGTCACGCAAATATTATTTCTCCCTTTTTTGCAATGAAAACTAAAGACCTTTTTTCTTCACACTCACCTCATCCAGAGGGTAGCTGTGGGAAGAACCTGAAATCTAAAAATGAAGAGAATGGGTTTTTCCTCTATTTCTTGAATTTATGATCAGTCTTGGCAAGCCGAAAGAGGAAGCATGGTCCTGTCTCTGAAACTAGCCCATGACCTCTCCAAAAATACTCCAGTTTCAGTGTGGAGAAACTGCTTCCACATTTTGTTTTGAATGCCAGACTAAGGGCTGACCTTTTTACTGTGACATTATATCATTCCTAGAAATGCGGCAATATGGAAATCAGAGCGGACTTTCTCCTGCAGAATCAAACCCCCTTAGACAGACGCACGTTTTAGTTCATTACACAGTGTTCATCGCCAGATTCAAGGAACCTGGTGGTAACAGCTGATGAACCATCACGCATTTGTTCTGCACCATTTCTGTTCCCAAAGCACACGGAACCCAGCACTGCTGCCAGCCCTGCATGGGCAGCACTGGGCACCACCAGCCCTGCTCAACAGCACCCAGCTTGGTCATTTTGGCTCTCACAGAGCCTTGTGTAGTGCTGTGACTGCAGACCCCTCCTGCCATCTTCACACATCAGTAAGACTCAACAGGTCACGTTCCTCCCTGAGATCTTCGGGACTAACAGCTTTTCTGCTGGCTTTGCCCAAACCTGCTGCAGAATGGGAGAAAAGCTGCTCAACACCTGCACCTGGGCTTAAGGGAAACGCTTGTTTTAGTTTGGGAATATTTCTGTTGCCTTTGCCACATTCTTACAGGCAGGATGCTTTTGGAATTAACAACTTTCTGGTCAGCTTCGTCGGGTAATAGCAACCAATTAGCGCATCAAAACAAATGACAGTGACTACGGAGCAGCAGGCAGAGTACAGGTGAGGGAGCTTACAATTATGAAATAACCTCTCATTGCACCTCTGAACCCTTCTGTGCACTTGCCAAACTTTGGCGTGTTCACCACACGTCAGAATGCAGACCCTTCGTGGCAGTGAGAGCAAACCCCCAGCATTGCTGACCAGCATCCACAGGACTAATCAAAGCCTAACAAGCCTTGGCAGAACTTTGTTTAAGAAATCTACTTATTTTAATATCAACATTTGGCATTGAAGTGAATGTTTATAAAAAAGAGAAATAGTTTTCTTGGGGCACAGGCATTATCAATAAGTGAACACAAAACACCAACACATGCTGTTTGTTACTGCAAACCTTGCAACAATAAAATCTGTATCACGTTCATTTCTAAAGCAAGTTTGAATGCCTACAGCTTGTAAACATCACCATCATGTGTCTGTGAAGAACTACAGTGCCAGTACGTGCAACCATTTACACGATGTGATTCACAGATTTTTCTGTGTTTTGTGGATGTTGGCATATCTCGAGGACATGCCCAGTCTGGTGCGGTGCCTGGTTTTCATTAAATAGGAACACTTTTTAGAACAATAAATATAGCTTTTCATCAGAGCCCCGAGGCATCCATTCATCGCGTTATCTTGTCCCAAACAGTTTTTGAAGAGACATATAATAAGAGTTCTCATTTGCCGATTGCATTAAGGAATTAAGGGTGGTGAATGAACTGAAACAAAATCTGATAAACATACTTCTACCTTTTTTTTTTAAACATATTAGCAATGTTGCCCATTTAATTCTCTCCATCCTGCAGTGACTGGAGTCACTTCATTAACTCAGTGTTCAAGATTCTCACTGGAAACTAAAATATCATCATACAGGTAGCAGAAACAGGGAAACTTTGTCAGATCTCTAACCAACCTGAAGAAAACTAGAGTTCCCATTTCCATAAATAAGACAAAGCTGAAGAGCAGCTCTAGAAACAGAGAAGGCAGTAAATTCTGCTCCAATTACATCAAGCAGAATAAATGAATAAAGCATGAAACACAGGTACTGCTGAAATGAAGTAAGGTTATGCTCCCAAAGCAGCAACCCAAGATAGAAACCAGGCTCAAATATGTAAGGAAAATCCTGCAGGACAATTTCGCAGCAAAGGGAACTGTGGGGAGGGTTGTAGTGAGGGCAGGAAAGGAGCCAGAGCAGACACTGGCCTCAGAAGTGCAGGACAACCTAAAATGGGGTTAACTGAAGAAACAGGCAGGAAAATTAAAGAGAATGGGGAAAAAAAATCAAAATGAGCATATGAGAATACAAAAAAAAATAGAGAGAGAGCAAACAATAGGTGTAAACAACAGGAACCTGGCAAAGAGAAATACTTAGCAAGGAGGTCAGAAGATCAGGGCAAAAGGGTAACTTGAGAAAACTGAGAGGAAGGGAAGAAAACTGAAGTAAAGGCAGGAGAAGGAACAGAAATGGCCAGTCTTGCCACAGCGTACACAAACATGATCCCAGTTCCAAATTCTGGCAAATTCAGCAACTCCTCGTGTTGCTTTTCCATTCTCTTCCATTTATGCAGCCTTACGTCCCCTCCCTGCAGCAGGTCGTCATCCCGCACCAGTAACAGCTCCTGTCATGCTCTGCTGGGCAACTCCACCAGGAACTCTGCCACCAAAAAGCCAGTGCCAGTGGATTTATGCTGTGTTTGTAAATCATGCTGTACTTCCACGTTTACCGCTACACACTACACCGCTCGTCACTTGTAGACTTAGGATAATGAGAACCCTGGCGACTCTCAAAATACTTGCAAACTGAGGTTTCCTGTCATGAGAGTCATTGGTTGGGGCCTGCCTGAATATTGCCATTAAAAAAACCCCAAAAAACCTGTGGGAGAAGTTATTTTTGTTTCAGGTTTGTTTGGCTTCCTTAAGGAAAAAAAAAATCCTACAGGTCACTCCTGATGCATCAAGTTGCTTCAGCAGAAAGTCTGTGTTTCAGCTCAAGCGTGATCTCATCATCTCCTCGAACTTAAAAACATTCATACAGACTATTTTTCTAACTCTCACCATCCTAACCAAAACACGTGACATCACTCTTTATATAGGTGTCAAAATGCTGTCTCTCTTTTTCACACACAGTATTGAATTACTTCATTAATCAGAAGGAAACTCTGAGTTCAAGAAGCAGGAAGAGCTGGGCTAGAAACTGGGGTTTGGTATGTTAAACCAACAGTATGTTGGTTTGTCATTAAATTTTCTTATTTTTCTTCAGACACAGGTCTCTCTTGTATGTTTTCACCTACTTGGGTATTTTCTGTTTGTTTCTCTCTATCCTCAGCTCTGTTATTGTACTGTCTTTTTTATTTTGCTTGTGATTTACCACAGATCTCCTTCCCCAAACAAATTCTCACATGCTCATTTTTCTTTCTTTTTATTTTAAGCTCAGGTCTGTCCTTCCTCCACCTACTTGTTCTCTTTCTCCTACTTATCTATCACTTATTTTTAGCTTTGTTTTGGCTGGTTTACCTTCTATCCAACACCATTTAAAAAATATTTCTCCTTTTTTTTATTTTTTTAATGCAAATATCATTCCCTTTACCCTGTAGGGAAATCTTCTTCCTTCTTAATCTACCATCTTCCACCACTTCGCATTCTATTTTCCAACATCCCATAGCCCGGTGTTCCCAGTCCAGGACTCAACCATGCCTTCACCAGGGTGCAAAGCATGGGCAAGGAAAGATGAACCAAAGCTGGGAGCAAATAAATGCAGCCTTGACTCAAATTCCCACGGTGGAAACCAGGCTGCTGCCCCCACCAGCTGGTGGGAGTCCATTCCCTTTCCCGAGACAGAGGAGCAAAGATACCTAAGCCTGTGAGTTCTTGCTACCTTTGCTGTCCTAGGAGAGCACGGGACCTGCCTCCCGCACCGCTCTGGCCCCACAGCAGGTGCCCCCCCCCGGTTCTCCTCCCTTGCCCTGGCAGCGGGAGCATCCCCAGCACCAGCCGTGTTCCCAACAACGCCGGTTTGATCCAGGCTGCCGCCTCCCCCAGCACCTGCAATACCTGCTGCCTGCTCCCACTGAGACAACATGCAAAAGGCCTGGGAGGGGAGAGCAGCAGGAGCTCCGAGCGGTCTTTCATGGGGATGCAGCCTGCGCACCACCCCCTGCATCCCCCTGCTCCACTCCAGGCAGCAGGGAGCGAGAGCCTGGAGAGATCCACCCTCCCCTGGTGGAAACCACTGCAAACTGGTTTATTGTCCTGACTCCTCTCTTCCTCCGTTTGCAAGGGTGGGTAAGGAAAGGAAAAAGAACTCCTTTTTCTGCTGAAGTGAAGCAGTGTGATACCTGGCTTCAGAGTAAAAGCAAAGTCCTCCAGAAAGCACAGCAACAGGGCCGAATACACATCAGGGCACCATCTTAAACATCTGCGCCAAACTCTTCCTAAATGACAGACGATACGTGATCCTCCTTCACAGTGCAAAGTAACGTGCCCTGAAAGAATGAAGCCCCAAGTCACACAGCGAGTTCATCAGACTCAGACTGCAACCGGTTTGGTCCCCAGCCATAAGAGACAGCTTAATATTGAACAGGGATTTTTTTAAGATCTGGCTAGCATTAGAGTCCCTTTTATTTCTTGGAAGCAATTAAGGAACAGCATCCATAGGCTCTGTAAAGCTGTGCTCAGTGACTGAAAGCCCTGGCAGAGCTGACTGCAGACAGAGCAAATCACAGTTGCTCTTTGAAAAGTTAAAGATCCTACCTCATGCTCAAATAGTGCCGGGGAAGACCTCAGAAAGCACTCCCAAAGTGCTATGAACTGTACACTGAAAACTTGTTTGTGCTCTCACCCAAAACCAACCTAAACCACGAGAAGCCATTCAGGGAAGCAATGCCAGCATAAAAACAATCCAAGGCTCTGAAGGAGCACTGCCCTGGGAGAGGAGTTTCCCCCTCGCTGGGCTGGCTTATAATCAATGGGTGTCATTGTTCTTGCTGCTGACTTGTGACTTCAGTGACTCTTATCTCATGAAGTTTCTTGAGAAAAATTACCCTCTGTGTAATAAAGCCTTCCTGGGCTATACTGTCACTGATTGAGATGCTAAGCCAACCTTAGCCAGTCTGCAAACACCAGTAGCTCCCTCGTGGCACCCAAGCTGACCCTTCCTGTGGTCCAGCACAATGGCTCTGACCATACCTTGATACAACAGCACTGCCCCCTTAATTTCAGCTTTCACAGGTTACTGCTCACTGGTTTGATTTCAAGTCTGAAGACCAAGACTCCTTATATATCTATATAAGAAAAAAACCATTAAAAATGCTTTGTCGCTGACAAATGAAGCTGTAGCTGCACTGTAAGAAACAAGACAGAAGTTTAGTCAGTAAAATTCTCAGTGAAATGGAGCAAGAAACACCGTCTCCTCCTCACAGACCACTGGAGCACATATTCTTCAAAAATCTCAGGATTCATCAGGACAAAATAAAATCTGGAACCTACAAAGCAATGGGCTGTTCAGTCTCTTCATTCTATACCAAAGTGATTTTTTGGGGGGACATGGAGTCCACACATACAACAGAGACTTGTTTTTCCTGCAGCTCTGGTGATTCCTGCAGAACTAGCAGAGACTAGCAAAAACAAAAAAATCAGAAAATGTTTATACTAGTGTCCTGCTAAATACAAAACTGAAACACCTGGCATTTTATTTTAACTTGTCAGTTTAATATAGTGATACCATGAGCTCAGCTGAACATGGCTGGCTTGGTTTTCCAAAACTGAATATTTTTACACAACCACCCCCACAGGAGGTAACCCTTGAATGTTTCAGGGTGTTACACACCAAATATAATGAGCAATCCTCCTTTTGATTTCAAATACTCAGCCTGGTTTGCATTTGTTTCCACGTCCCATCCACCTGCAGCAAATAGCTTGGTGCAGTTGGGAAGACAGCAGCGTGGTCAGGGTAAGAGCCCAACAGATAAAGTCTGGGAAGGAGTCAAAGCGCTCACTGTCGAATCCCCTTGAGTTCTGGTGGGGTTTTATCCCTGCATTAAAAAGGGAATGAAAACAAAAACCAAACCATGATGAGCCCTTCCAGTGCAGTGGCCACTGCGAAGTTTGAAGAGAAGGATCAGCAGGCTGTTTGCACTGACACAGCTTTGTTTGTGCTGCAGGAAACTCCCCGATTTCTGCGAAGGCAGTTTAGACAACACCAAGTGCAATCCCCCAGGAAATTCCTGCCGGTCCATAAATACTGTACAATCTTCCTCGCTTCTCTCATCCTCACAGTCCAAGTGTGTCCTGTACCCTGCACTGAAAGCAGACCCTATGCCCTTAATCCCACATCTCCATTCTGTGACAGAGTGACTCCTGACCTCTTTTATTACCATGTTCCTTTAAAAAATGAAAATGATACACGAGAGACACCACTTTATATCAAGGAAGACTGTTCCTGCTTTATGAAGGTTTTGTGGAATTCAGTTTAAATCTGTCTAATGTTACACCATCCCTATAATTTTGGCTTTTAGCAAGACCAACATGATCAAATTAGTAAAAAAAAAAAATATCCAGAAAGAGCAATATATCAATAAGAAAAATATGAAAATAATTAGAAGTCATAGTTTAAATTAAATATTACTTCTGTAAAAGAAGCACTTATCTTGGAACAAACTTTCATCCATTACACCAGAGGAATTCAGCTTAGGCTCATCATGATGGGGCATCAGTAGGAACAAAATTTACTTTCCGTGCTTCTATATTCAAAAGAAACAAACTTTTAAAAGAAGAGATTTAATAAATAAAGAAAGTGATTATTTAAGCCCTCAACCTGTGAACAGTCTCTGCAGACACCTGTATTTACAGACTCAAGTAACCCAATTGCTAATAGTGTGTGTGTGTTTCAGGACACACACATTGCCCTGAATGTTACAGTATTTTGGTTATGGCAGTCCAACCCAAAACCTACAGAGCTGATGGGACTGTATGATGAAGTTGTATCTCCTGACTGAGAATTACTGCAATCACTGGAAATATAAACCCAGATTTCCAATAATATCACAAATTTGCTTACCAAGGAAGGTTAACTAGAGATAGCTAAAATTGTTTTCTACTCAGAAACACAGGACAAACCGGGAAGGGACCAGTCCTGGACATTAACTTCATTCAGTCACCCAAGTACTACACTTCCCTTGCTAGCAGTCTACTAGGAACAGAACCAAGCCAGGTTATCAGTGAGGGAATGCACAGATCAGCTTTTCAAATATTAAATAAGGTATTTCCTTGTAACTCTGATGGTGTGGGGATTTAAAAAAAAATTTTTAAAGGAAAGAGGAGACGGAAAGGGGGAAGAGGGAGAGAGTCTGTGTGTCTGTGTAAGAAATGAGAGCTCAATATACAACAGCACCAAATATTTTATCTTCCAACCAAGTTGCTACAAAAGAGTCCTGATTAACATTTCATTGCAAAAGATGCACCACTATACTAAAGGCCTTAAAAATCTGCATTTAAATGGAATAAAAAAAAAAATGTTATTCAAAAGCATCCTCTAGACATTCCCTTTTAAAAGCAGTAGGTTAAAGGTTTGATTTATATAGACTTTAAAAAGGTTATACGTTGCCTTTGTCACATCACAGTTTCACCATGTAGTTTCACCTCAGCTTCACATTTATGAACTGGATGAAGACAATACCATTTCTGAAGTGCAAATCCAGACTTTTTCATTTTTTGTCTGTTAAAAATTCTCTTTGGTACATATAAATGCTAACATCTAGCCTTTGAGGTGTTACCTTTATTTTTTTTTACCTATTTCCCAGAAAAACTAACATATGCTACAGGTTTTAATTTTACTTTACAGAAAACACCACATGAAAGCACTTGCTGAAGTATTTATTAGATTCAACTGTTATCATTTTGTTACATGATCTGCAAAGAAGAAAAAATATACTCATGGTTATGCAAAAGAGCTTGGCTGGTGCACCACGACTGCAATATGGACTGGCTGTTCTTTACTGGACCCTATGCCCCAAATGAAAAATCCTTGGCTTTACCACATTTCAGCGTGTTTGCACAAGCAATGTTGTTTGAATTATCTAAGGTCTCTGCTGGGCGTTACCTATAGGCTAAGGATTCTCACTCCGTGCAAAATCCAACCAAGCTCATTGCAAGCACTGAAGTTAAAGCTCAGTCCTTGCTCATCAGTGGTCCCACGGCACTGAAGGGGCTCCACGGCAGCCACCCTCCATGGGGTGCCAAACTGGAGG
The DNA here is from genome assembly GCA_013396755.1 of Sclerurus mexicanus. Taxonomy (NCBI): domain Eukaryota; kingdom Metazoa; phylum Chordata; class Aves; order Passeriformes; family Furnariidae; genus Sclerurus; species Sclerurus mexicanus. The sequence continues at coordinate 232,206 of VWZF01005390.1, read as the reverse complement.
CCCGTCCTCCCATCCAACCCCCGGTGTTTGCACAGGGAACTGGGCAGAGATCCTAAGCGGAAACACCGAGCCACAGGAGAGAAGCCAATCCTTAATAAATGCAAAACACATCGCAACCTAAATATGTTAGTGTAAATGTTGAACGACTCCTAATTATTTATAATCAGCAGTCATTAAGAGCCATGCTTTTCCCCCTTGATTCCTTCAGTAGAGAGGAGGCAAGCGTGAAAAATAGGTTAGCAGCCTTCCTGTGGGCCAGTTGCTCCTGTTCTCGCAGGGATTCACCAAAGCCCATTAGGAAGGTACTGACCTCAATATGCCGTGGATCAGGCCCTGAATGGCACAGAAGTCTGTAGCTTCCAAGAAGGTTATGCTTGCCCTGCCCTTATAGGGAGAGGGAGGAGATATGAGAAGCCTTACGCTGCACCCTCTTTCCCAGAAGACTTTGAAACTTCCCATGAGATGCAGTCAGAGGTTAAATAGTGCACAACCTTCCTCCTCACCTCCCACAGACTTGCAAAGTGGGGGCCACCTTCTGCAGAAAGCCAAGGAGGGAGGAGTCATGCAATTATGCAAAAACTCCAAAGGATGCCAGGTGTGCCCAGCATTGGTGTGCTGCTGCAGCACACCTCTGCACCTGCAGCTTTCCTGCTCCCACCCTTTCCAGAGAACCTGGCTGCAGAGCTGTGCAAAGGTGGGTCCTCCAAAGGAAACCGTGCTCTAATACCAAAAAAACAAAAAAAAAAAAGAAAAATGTACAAAGCATCCTTCAGCATTCAGACAAAACCATATTCCAGTTGGCTTACGTATCCTACCTCTTACCAGGGCTTTGTTATCTTCACTGGAGCCCACTGCTTTTTCTGCTGGGAGACTCTCCTACTCAGACAAAAACGAGTCTATGTGTAAACCCTAATAATTAAGAGAGCTCCAGGATTCATTAACCGAATTTTCTCCCCCATCATCCTCACCCAACAAAATAAAACTTCAAACCAGAAGTTCAGTGATGCCAATGATGGTATTGAATATCCTAAAAGAGAAACCCTTGGCAAGATGTTTGTGAAACATCAGAGAGCCACAGGGCAACATTCTGTAAATAGATGATCCAGAAAGTTGTACAGAGCTGCTGAAAAACACGTCTTGTGCTTCCAGCTACTGACCGCAAGCTCATAATCACAAACATCTAAAACTCCAGGAATCTGCACCATAGGATACTTGATGACATAGCAAATAACTCTTTCATTGATGCAGCAGGAGCAGCTCTCAGAAACAACTCTGGCATTTAGCCCCTGAGAGGTAAATATTGACTTGACAGCGACTCCCGGAGCATATGCAAAAGCTACACAAATTGTTGCTTCCACCAGGGCAGGCTCACACACTCAGAATGACATCTGCCACTTTATTTTAAACCATTCAACCTTGCAAATCATGAGAGAGAAAGCTCCTCTTACGACTGCGATGAAAAGAAGCCAAGAGACCCTTCTAATTTCACCCAAGCCATAACTCTGTCCTTAGACAGGCATTTTACGTGTAACATCCTTGTCCTGCCAACACACACGCAGATAAGTGACTCCAGGTTAGCAGCCTGTGCAACACCGATCGGTATCCAAAGCCCATTTGACATTATGTGGATCTGGGAATTTTAGGTCAGGTTCTTATCTTCAAACAATCACCGTTTCAAGGTAATTTTACGGCAAAAGGTTGGATTAGTGACAGTTTGGAAAGTGCTACCCAATGGAATTTCCTCCACTTCAGCTTAATGGGCTTTGGGCAAGGAACAAAAGTGACTTCTCAAAGAAAGAAATGGACCCCATCAGTTAGGCAGACAGCCAGGAGTTAGGGTAACATAGATGGTTGCTGTACAACCCTATGAGGTGACCACTGCCATCATCCAACCTGCTCCCCAGCCTCAGCAGATCTGCTCCACCGTAGGTGTTGCTCTGTCAGGAGAGCACCTCTCTGCTCTGCCTGAGAGGACCTTCATGCTCAATGACTCTATGAACCATAATCACCCTAACAGGTTTCTCTTTATTCCAAAATGTACCAAAAGATGTGTTGTCCTTGTCACACCAAGCCTCAGAGCATTCCAACCCACAACAAGCACTATAACATGCACATAAAATGCATCATCACACTTAGCACCCAATTGCAAGGGTTTCTTGCCAAGCTGAGGGCAATTCTTGACATAACATCAGGCCAGCAGATAATGAAGCTTGATTGCTACCCGCTGTTACAGACTTCTGAGAGTGTGACTTCATGATTCTGCATGAAGCAACCCAAACAGAAGAATGAGGTGGCAAATTGAAACACATGGAGGTGCACCCAACATGTCCTCATGTGCAGGTTCCAGTAGGAAATGTACATGTGCATTCATAAGAGAAAGGTTCTGCCTCCACAAGAGGACACTTCCCAGTGCTACCATCATGACAAAGACTAGAAGGTCCAGTCTTCAGTGCTTAGAGATTCAAAGCTTCTCACGTGCCCCAATGGTAAATTTACAGTACGCCCTCAAAAGTGTGAAACTCTCACAGATTCCCATTTGACATCAACAGCTATCCAACAGAATAAGGACAAGACCTCAAAGCCCATCTTAACTGCAGCACAGCCAAGAGCTGGACGTACGTCTGCAGAGATAAAATACCCGTATATAAACAAACTGGGATGGTTTGTTTCTTGAAACCCAGCAAGGCAGTCTAATAAGGCAGTCACACATCCTTAATTATGCTGGCTCCAAAATAAGTTTAACTATCATTTAGGCAATTCCAAAAACATGGCAATTGCAAAATAATTTATAACTCAACCATAACTGCTTATCGTGAGTAATGTACATTGCATGTTATTTTCAGATGATAGCAAAGCAGAGACGAGGAGCACCCTGATTTGGCAAAGGTTCCTAACGACTGTCTTTCATTAAGCCCAGAAAGGAGAAAGAAACAGCCATCATCATCATCATCATCACCACCACCACTCATCCACTTCTGGCATCCCAGAGCTAAAGAAAACACAGGGACACTCATCCTGATATAACACGTTACAAAATAGTCGTCCCCAGAGAATACAGGCAAGTTTATATAAGCAGCAGTGAAAGTGGGCAGCTTTCCAGCAAACTTACCCAAGAGCCTGCAGTCTCCCATTTCAAGGTAGCTGGAAAGCTGAGTCCTGAATAAAGAAATCTGATCCACATCCCATGCATTTTAATAAAGAATAGGAAAGAACAGACTCCTACTGGTGTTTGCTAATTTTTATTTCCTAAAACACTGAAATGTAGAACACCTTCCTCCCTTCCCCTGCCTTCATGGACCCTTTAAGATGCTCAAAAGCACCTCCAGCACTGAAACAAAAAGAAATACATGTTTGTGGATAGAAGTCTTTGAGTGTTCAAAACCAAAAAGTTGTATCAGATACCAAATTTAAAAAAAAAGGTTAAAAAATATAAAGGTAAAAACAAAGTTTAATGAAAGCACTGTATATTCTAAGCAGAATTCCTTGTCCCCTTTTGTCTCTCCCTCTCAATTTCATTCCTTGAAATGCACTGGGATCTCATGGTGGGAGTCACATGAGCCAACTTCACACTTTCTCCTGACCTCCTAAGAGAAAGTCCAGACTGGATTGACCTATCTAGAAGAGACCAGCTGAAAAAGCCATGTCACTCTTCGCAACATGTTTATTTTTATTGCACATTTTTATTTTTATGCCTCATTTTTCAGGTGGGAGACTGATTCTGCCCAAACTCCAGAAGGACAGAAGGGAAAGCGTACAACCTGAAGGGACAGAAAGCTGGGAAACAGATTTTCAGCGAGATCACTTCATACCTCTTCATAGCTTGTGTTTAATTAACATCCACCTAACTTCAAGGACTCTTTACATTTCGAATAATTAACTGTGGCTAAGTTCTGAATGCTCCCTCTTTCAATTACAGCTTGATAGCCTGCAATAGCCACACTGCTGCCCTCTGCAACTCCTCTAGCAGACCTTAGGAAAAGCAGTTTTGCTGCTCTCTTTATTGCTATAACAAAATACAAGCCCAACATAATAAAGGATTCTCCTTAGATGTTCCTTTGCTGGGCTGGGGTTGTGTCTTCACCTCCCAAAGAAGCCAAGAGCCCACACGTTGCAGAAGGCAAAGGAAATCAAGCACATTTTACCTGGCCAAACGAAAGCACAAAAGGAGCAGCCCAAATTGTGTTCAGACCCTCAAACAAAAAGCTTCTGTTGCTCTCCCGTGGTGATTAATGGTAACATTTTTTGCCATAATTAAGGAGTCTGAAATACAATGTTTTTCTCAGATTCATCTATTACAAAAATTAAGTTATTCTGTATAAGCTATTTTACACCTACCTGTAAGATCTTACACCCCTGAAGTTCAAGTACTGATCCCATGAACTATGACTTCTAACAGTGCTAAAATACTGATTTTTCACAAGTTCACAGTTCAACATGACAACCAAAAAATCCACCTGAAATCTGCTTAAATGAAAGCATCATAAGGAGCACAGAGCTTGCTTTTTCCTTCCTTCCCTTTTTCCTTTAGGTTTCTTTCCTCCCTTTTCTTTTTTCTTTCTTTCTTCCTTCCTTCCTTTCTTTCTTTTTCTCTCTTTAAATACCTGGTGGAATTTTTGCTATCATTGCTCAAGGTTCTTATTCCCTTATAGACATAATTATTATTTCTTTAGGAGTGGGCTTATTTTTAGCATCTATTTGAGCCTTGAAGATAAATGCAGCAATAAATCACAGTCCCTGGAAATATTTTTATTACTTGAGATATTTTGGTATCCTTAATACTAAGGATATTTCTCAGAGGAAGAAAAAAATATTTCTTGGCACCAAAGGAAATGTATGCAAGGCTTTAATTCTGACTTAAGTTGGATGGCTGAAGAAAAACCTCTCTGGGAATTTAAACAGCAAAACAAACATACCTTCCCCTATCCTCTGAGCAATCAGAAGGTGTTCAAAGCTGAGAAACAGGACTTCTAAAATCGTTTCCACTCTTGTATATGCAACGTTAACCTCTATTATGTCAGCAAACAAAATGGTGTCTTGGAACGGATATTTTAAGCTCAGGGTGACTGTCAGAAGAAGATGCTGATGCACACCGAATTCAAAATATAGAATAAAACCTACTATTAATAGTTTTCTTTGACCAATACTTGGAAAACGTGGCACTGACTTAGATTGGTGCTAATGGTGGAAATGAATTTGGGAGAAATACGCCGAGTGATTCCAGACACGTGCCTTTGGCAGAGGCACCGTGATCCTGTACCTGACCTGGTGATACCTTGAAAGATGCTAAAGTCCATTCACTCAAACAAAATGTCTCTGAAGAATAATTTATCATACACACCTTCAGAAAAGAGGTTTAAAGTAATGGTCAGAAAGCAGTCACAAGTCTGCCATGTCTCTAAGCAAAATTGTGCTGTTCTCAACATTGCTGAAAATAAAAAAACCTGTGAGAGGTTGTGAAACTTCATGAAGGCCTTGAAAACACCTGTAAAAAACAGAAGGGTTTTGCAGCAGTTTGTGACTGAATACTTATAAATATCTATTAAAACAAAGGATTCCCATTCTGCTTCCATGGAAGTCAATGGCAGTTGACTTCATGACAGAAGCAAAGCCTGTATCTTATCAAACCCCTGAAACCTGGTGTGGTTTCTACGTGGAATGATTCTATTACAACTGCATGAGAACTAAGGCATCGTTATTTTTCCCTTTCTTTCTGATCATACAGAAAAGTCTTCAAATAGAAGATTTGCAAAAGAAAGCGCCTTTCCAGGATCAGGCCCTGAGACAGCTCCTTGGGAAGTTATCTCCAGGTTCAGAGATGTGATAAGTCAGTGAGCAAGGGCATCAGGAGCCCAGACATCCCACTGAAGGGAACCAACTGAAAGGCAATGGCTTGAATAAGGAGACTGGGAAGAGACAACTAAGACTGAATATTTAAACCCTGGATTGGTTAAAGTTGCTGAAAATCCTTTCAGTATTTCAGTGAGCTGCAGATTGGGGTTTTAAATGAAATAAAGCTCAGTCTTACCACTGAAGAACAATATGAAATTATGACTACCAATGCACCTTACAAACACTACCTCGTACGGGGTTAATTTTGTCTCATCCCTTCCTCACTGTGGATCCTGCAAGTCCTACTCCCTGTTTGGAAGGGATGGATGTCTCTGGCCTGCAGGGTGTGAGCAGCTTGGTCATGAACCCGGAGGGGTCAGGGGAGCGCGGGCTCCTCACCAGGGGCACCACCTGCAACTCACAGAAGCTCGAACCACCAGCAAGTGAAGCAAAGCGAGGTGGGGAGAGCATCCCAAACTTCCCTCTGACCTCCAGCACGTGCAATCCCCACTCACAGGTCTCCTCCTGGCTGTGGGAAGCTGAGGATTCCCAGACGCTTCCAGTGGGAGAATCCATGGAGTTGAGAGGGAAACGAGCAAGCCCGCCCTGCATCTCAGCACTGACACCAGCCCAGGCTTAAGGGCTCATCACAGGTGCTGAGCACCCTGGGGAGCCTCCAGCCGCTGGCAGGGCCCAGCCTCCCCCTCCCTCTCCCCAGCAGAAATAAAAATTCAAAAATAAAGGCAGGAAGACGGTTTACGAGGAGCATTTTATCTGAGTTAAAGTTGGAACGGGCTGTAAACTCCCACAGGACATCTAGGTTTACACACTTCAGATGAAACTGTAAACTGAATATTAAACACACATTTTTATCAAATCATATTTCTCCCAGAGAAGGCTGAGGACTGCCTGTTTATTATTTTAATCTGATTCACTATGTTTACAAGTGGTAGGAAAGCTGGTTGTGTCAGCCACTCCATCTTTTTAGTTCTATTCAAATGACTTTGATTTTGTTTTTTTAACACTGCTAAGAAAACTATAATGCAAGAAAAAAATAAAATCTATAATCTGTGGGAAAGCACTCTGAAATCCATCAACCAAGTTGTATCCATAATTGCTTCCCTGGCTTATCAAAAAAAGGCTCATTTGCATTATCTGTTATCTTTAGATACCCATCCTGGTCTATAAACAGAGTTATCAATCCCGTTCAGAGGCCAGTCCACAAATTGAAGTTTTCTATAGAAGGAATTAGCTATAAACAAGCCCGAGGCAATTTTCTTTGACAGCCAATGGTAAACCATAGGAAGTAACTTCAATAGTGATTTACAGTTCTTCTCTGGTTTCCATCCAACTTTTCCTTCTTGTGCTTCTGTTCCATCCAAAAAGGAATTTTTCAGATGTTCTAATTTCCCATTCAAGATGCAATCAATCCCAACTCTAGGTGTGTCTAATCCAATTTTTACGGTATGTTCATGGGCCAGCACCAGAGAAAAAGAACTCTCTTTTTATTTTCTTTCAATTGCCTCTGCTGCAATCACAAGACTTGTCATCTCCTGGTGTGAAATGCACAACAGCAGAAGAGAGAGCGAAAGAGATTTGAGAGAGGGAGAGAGGGAGGGAAAAAAATGAGCCAACCTCCTAAACAGAAAAGGGGAAAAAAGATACACAAAAATAACTTTGACATTTTTGAATAATCCTAAGTAATGAAAACTTCCATTTAACAGAGTAATTCATTAACTCCAGCTTTTTAAAGCCCACGTGGAGTTTTTGAGTTCCTCATTCAAATCAGGATATGCTGTTAGGAGCTGGATACTTAGGAATGGACTCCAGCTTCATACCACCCATCTTCCTCATCTACACCCCAGTGAAGTCAGATTCAAATCCCACGCTGCTTGCTTGTGCACACCACTCTTACGTACAAGAGCAAACCCCATTGTCTGACCTCCCACGCCACCGAGAGTCAGAGGAATCTCCTCCTTCACGACTGAAAGATCTTCCCTCCTAACAGCTTAACAGACATTTTGGCTAGCTCTGAACTTCTGGGGGAAAAAAAAAAACCCTGAAGATTTAAAACATTTGTTTTTCAATCTCGAGTTGAAAAAACATCTCTAAGCCACTGACACGCACAGTGGATCTTAACGTGCACCCCAGGCATGGAAAAGAAATAGCAAGCAGGGGCATGATTCCTCTCTGGGTAAACTACAGCAAGAGAAGGTAAAGCAGCCAAAAACCCCGCGTGAGAGAGACCTATATGGATTTAAATCCGTGAGAGAAGTTGCAGAAGAACAGAGAAGAATAACGCCCAGAAGTTTAGCAATTAACGAACAGTCCCTGTATCAACACACACCAATCAAAACTGTTTCCTTTTGCATTAAACACGTTTATAGCTCAGGCCTTGGAGCCTGTACACTGCCCTGTTCCTTTCCTCTATGTATGCATGTACCTGTGGGACACACATGTGCCTGTACACACATATATATGTGTGCATGGGTTACTCCTGCCCTGACTGGAAGCCACCCCAAAGGGGAGGCACTAATGGGTTTGAGGCGATAAGGCACAGGCGGACATGCAAAATGCTCCAGAACTTCTGTTCCTAATCAATCACCAGAGATCAGGGACATCATTCAAGCCTTTGATCAGAGCTCCCCTTTCAAGCTGAAAGAGGCGGAGGGATTGACCCACAGCAGCGGCGGGACTGGAGAAACACCTAGGATACAATTCACAGCGAAATATGAGAAGTCACCGGCATCCCTCTTCGGAAAAACTACCCCTTCCCACCTTCCTCAAGGAATACCGCGTGCATTCCAGGGCAGCCAAGCACAAACAACAGAGTCGTCTCTTCCCGCAATAATTAGAACACAGCCAGGGAAACAACACATCACAAAAGCCTTTCAGGTTTTATTTTTGAAGCCTGCGCGTACATTTCGTCCTAAGCGGGAGGTTTATTCCATTTGCTTGCATTTAAAAGTCTTCTCAAGTCCGTTAATACAACAACAAAACAAATAAAAACCAAAACCAACCAAACAAACACCCCCCCCCCCAAAAAAAAAAAGCAAAAAAGAAACTTATTTTCCCAGAACGCCTGAGCTTTAGGAACTAAAGGCTGACATCTATTTTTCGGGAAGAAATAATTTTCAGGAGAGCCAGCATCACGGCAAACATTCACTACATTTAGCAGCAGCCTTTGTCCACATCGGGGCATTCAGGGAGTTCGGATCACTAATCCCACTTCAGCTAAAATTGAGCTCCATTGTTTCTCCTTTCATTGGAGTTTCCATGGCACTTACTAGGACTTAAGTGTTATTTACTTAGTGCAGTTTGTTAAAAACAAAAAACGGTAAGTAAGTCTCAACGTGAGCATCAGGTTTGCTTTTTCTTTCTTTCCTTTCTACTTTCAATCAGCTCAAGATGCAGTCAGCATTTCGCAGCCTCGGAGATTTCTTCCATCTAAAAAATCTTCAAGAAAAGCAAAGTTGAAAACAGACCTGAAAACATTCCCTTCATTGTTCTGGCTTGATTTTCCCCCTATCTGTATTTTTAAAAAATCTAATTGAGCTTCCCGAACAGCAGCAAAAATGTAGTTTATTATCTCCCTCATCAGGTGATCAATGATTTCATTAATAAGACAGATAACAAAACTGTCATATCATCGACAGAGTTATGAAAGATGATCCTGGCTTCTTGCTCCATTTTCCAAGGTCTGGGATTCTCTGTGGCAGCTCTGAGTCCATTCAATATTTTCCACAGACAGAGAAAAGTGAAAATCCATTTTGAAACCAATTTCAATTAGGATCCAGAAGCTGTTATCACAGGTGTCGCAGAATGGGCCCGTAAGTGGAAATGTCGCCTATCCATTCTGAAATGAAACCTTATCAGGGCCCACGAAGATGGCTGAGGACAGCCTATCTGTAAATTACTTTTCGTCCTGTGTTAACTCAACCCTACTTCTGTCACATGGAATTCTTCCCAGCCCCTCGTAATAATCTAATGACTAAGTAGGCGCTGTACCAAAACGCCTTTTATTCTGCTCGGGCTTCCCCTCGGCACGGACGGGGCTGCAAATGCAAATGACGGGGGGCGCGCTCGGTAATGTCACTTAGAGCTCTCCGAGTTTATTACGGGCGAGTAACGGGCTTGCATTCTGAAGCCTGTCTCCACCCATCGCATTCCTGGTGAGTTTTCAATTGCAAACTCCAAGGCCCAGTTATTTCATTAATTCAGCGCCCAAGTAGTGAGGCTTTTCTCTCACATCTTTCAGTCTCCTTTTAGCAAATTATCCCATGACGGAGGATTTATTCAGTCAAAGACCTCGGACTTTGAGAGGCAACAAAAGAATCAAGAGACTTTCTGGTCCACCTGCCTGGCGAATGATGAGGCAGGGTAAAGCCTCCCCTAGAGAAACCAATCAAACCATTGTGTGGCACAGTCAGACCTTTTCAACTGTCAAGCCAGGAGAGCAGGAAAAGAGATGAAAGAACTCAGGATGAAGCTACCATTTACAGAACCATGTGGGAATGGTCTCCGAAGATTTAATAATTGGGATGGAACTTTCTGAAAACTAAAAGAAAGAAAAAGAAAAAAAGAAAAGAAAAGGAAAAAAAAAAAAGAAAAAATAAGAAAGGGAAAGAAAAGAGAGAGAAGAAAAAGGAGAGAAGGAAGGAAAGAAAAGAGAGAGAGCAGGAGGAGGGGAAAACACTGCTAGTCAGGCCCAGAAGGAACTTTTCCACACACAAAATCCTCTGTTGTTATGTATGAACCCCTATGCTGGAAAAGAAGAGAAAGGCAAGCACAGGAGAGGGACACAGGGAGAGCAAGAGAGAGAGGGCACGGGCTGCAATACTGACTTTAGTTTCAGCAATTTATCATCCCATCTTAGGAAAAACTCCACCAGTACAAACCTGTTTTATATGCAGAACAAAAAAATCCCCTCCGTTTGGGACATCTAGGTGCATTTCCAAGCTCTCGCATGCACGGGATTTAAGTTTCCACTTGGCTGCATGCGGAACATGCATGAAAAGTCGCAGTAAATGAATAGAAACCAGCGTATTTTCAGTGGTTGGCATGTGCAAAGAATGTGCACACACAGCTCCTGTGCAGCACGACTCCAGCTGACTGAAGGCACAAGATGAGGACCTGCTTTTTGATAATCTGACCCCTCATGCCTTAAAAGCCAAATTTTGAAATCATCTGCACAAAAGCCAAGTATTTCCTGTGTACTTCTCTTTTCCAAAGCGCCTCTGCACACTTGAAGTACACATTCAGCAGTAGATCCACATCACATTTACAAGCAAATCTCTTTTCCGAATTGCCAGCCTTATGAACAAAAATGGAATCTGCAAATTAATTGTGACCACTTACAGTATACATCAAAGGCAAAGGCTTTTAATGGGAAATAAGATAATAACATGGCACTAAAAATCCATCTCATTTCCTCTAAGTTGGGATGGCAAAAGAATGCAACTCCCTCCCCTTCCACTCTCACCCCAAAATAATGAGATATGGCTTGGAAAGAATACAGACAATGTAGCTTTAATATAGTACTTTCTTTACATAATCACACACGGTACCCTTAGCTCACTTCTCCCACTTATTGGCATATGTATTTAGTAATAATTTCTTTGTAAGCAGAAGCTGAGGTTTTGATTCTTCTGGAAAAGAAATTTAAAAAAAGGCCGGGGGTTAAATAAATAGAAACATACAGAGCAGGGATATAATCAAATGCAACACTGATGCCTGATTATTTCCTTTTAACTGAAGACAGATACGAAATAGAAAACATCTAGAAGAGAAAAGATGAATGCCATTTGAAAATCTGTTAAGTAATTTAATTACTTCAACTGCCTTAATTTACACAGTTCAGAATGTAAAGCCAAACACTGTGCCTGCCAGAGGGGCTGCCTAGCTTTAAGTCAATTAGAAGGATTTTTCAAAATTCTTTTTATTTACTTTAAGAAGATGATCTGCTCTGCATAGCTCCTTCGCTTGCAGATTCTCTTTTTTTGGGATCCAGGAGTTTTCTGTCTTAATTTCTTCAGTGCCCCCCCAACCCACAGTGTTTGTGGACACCCACTTCCAGCAGCTGGGAGGGAGGTCCCATCACTTGGAGCAGCAGTGCTGCTGCCATACAGCCCCCCTGCTTTGGTGGCACGGGCTGGCACAGCAGTGGCAAGGTCATTTTAGGAGGCCCTTTCTCTTTTGGAGTGTCTTCCCCTGAGACCAACACCCAGCAGCGGTGAGAGAGCCCTTTTCTGGAAGGCTAACAATATCACTGAGGGTTCGGCTGCCAGCAGCCTTGCTGCTTCTGAAAAAGAAAAATCAAACCTCCTGGTTGCTTCCTCCTCCCCAGTGCTGTGGGCTGTAGTGGCTGAATTTGTTGGGGTCTGATTGATAATGGACCTCTCCAAAGCACAAGATCCAGAGCGTGGTAGTCACCACACTGCAGAGACACAGTTTAAACCTCTCTTTTATCATAACTTCTCACTCTATTTCAAAAGCCAGCTACAACTGTAATATGGTTGCTTGGGGATTTGGGGGTTGGGTCTTTTTTTTGGTTTGTTTGTTTTTCAGGGGGGAAAAAAACAAAACTCCCCAGTGTATAATTTCCTAAATTTAACCTCCACCTTGTCCAGGTGGCAAGCTTCTGCTGCTAACTAATGTTTTCTCCTGATTCCACCTCGTGTTATCCAGCAGGATGTTAAGTCATTACTTACTGATTACAGTGATTGCAGGGATAAGCCACTCAATCATCTCTTTCTGGAACTTGCAAAGGGATACAGGAGGATTGACATTTAATATCCCTTATGCTATTAACCACTGCAGGGAGGGGAGAGAAGGGGGGGAAAAACCGAGGGAAATCTCGGCAGAATTAATGAAGCAATACTGCACTGCACTTACAGACATCCCTGGGTTTAGAGTGGGGCAAGGGTAGGGCTGGCTCACTGAGGAACAACACTAGAAAACAGAATCAGGCGGAATGAGTTATTACAGTCCACGATAAACCATAACTTGACGACTGAAATTTTATTAGTAAGCATAAAGGACCATGGGTGCATTACTCCAAAAGAACATGTATTTAATCAGCTACTCACATCAGACTACAATACACCAAGACATGCAGCCCCCACTTAATTACAACCTCCAATGCCTTCATTTCCAGCATTTCTGGGCATCAGGGGCACCTATTCTCCTCAAGGATAAGTACCTTCTTTTGAGTTTATCCTCTTACAATCTGGTCTCAAATATTAGAACAGAAAGGTACACAAAATCTTACAAGTTCAGGTCTTTGCCCTAATTTTTCTGGACTACCAGACAAGCCCCTTGACTTTCATGCTGCTGTGTACCACTTACCAACAGAAATTACTTGCAGTATTTGCCTTGTTGAAAAACAAAACCCTCAGAAAGACACGTACATTGAAGTTATCGTTTCCAATATCTAATACTACAGGGTGCTGTTTACTCCTTGACATGAAAATGAGAAGTGAAGAGGGTCCCCCAGTCCCCTTTGATTTCAGGGGAAGAGGATGGCATCTCCTGACCACTTCGTAGAATCAGGCTCATATAATCAATTCAGGACTCAATTTACAAGTCACTAAAAGAGTACAGGCAATGTATTTTGATACCTAACAACCTCTTTTGACCCCTGACCTCTCAACAGGACCCTGAGCACATCAGCCCAACGAGGGGGCCAAGAACAGGTATTATGATTAACACCTATTTTATGGTGAGGCTTAAAAGCAAACAGCAGGACAAGTAACCAACCAAAAGTTTAAACAGGAAATGTGATTCTTATAGGGTCGCAGGCTGCTGAATACTTCCCTCAGTCAACCATAAAACAACTCCTAGGAAGAGGGGGGGAAAAATAAAACAGGAGACCTAGATAAAGCTGGCTCTTCTTCTGAAAGAATCAAAGTGGACACATGAACTTCCTCTCATTTATTCATCTATCAAGCTTGGTTTTAAGTTACATCATCATTAAGATAGTAATTTCTGCTTTCTATCATTTTAAAGTATGTTCTCAATAACTATCTGATTCTGATAAAGGTAGTCAAGTCCACAACCTACATACGTTTATAATTAGCTTTTTTTAAGGCAGAGTAATAGGTTAATAAGAAATATCAGATTACACTGGGACAAGCTCATGGGTCAAAAACTAGACAAAACACATCAAACCGAAAATAAGTGCTTGCCCGTCAGACATTGAAGGAGTTCCTATACAATAACTGCATTGTTTTAATGCAACATTAAAAACATCAGTTTAGAGCCAAAATGTCCAAAAGAGGAAAGCATTTTAGTCACCAACAAAATTCACAAGCCAAACAGTAAATAAATCAGGGTTGAACACAGCATTACAATTTCCTAATGTTCTCCAAGCAACACCGTGAAGTGCAGCCTTGCCTTGTAAAAGTATCGATTCAGTCCTCACAGAAATCTCCTGTACTTTTTAGAAATTAAAGCAAAAAATTGATTATATCCACGGCACAGATTAAGTGCAAAAAAATAAATGGCATCGAGCTGAGGGCTGTGTTAGGTTAGCATGGCTTTTTTGGTCGACACCTCCTAGGAAGTAGTCTGTCAATAAATCTGATTCACCTACAAGGCAGGGTGCAGAGGCAAAGCAGCCAGCCTGGTACAGCATTAAAGCCACAGCCTAATGGTGAGCATTGCAAACACCCACATTAGCAGGGCAAACAGAGACGGTCCTGTGGCTAAAGCAAGGCATTTGCTCGAGTTACTGGACTGGAGATCCCGACTTTACTGGTGGGGTGGGATGAGAAGGCTGTGGCTCTCCGTGCAGGGGTGTGGGAGGGTCACCAAGCTCCTGCAATGCTCGCAGCATTCACCTCAATGATTTCCTTTTTACCCTGGAATTACTACCCAATGGTGGTCTGGCAAGGCAGGCTTCATGACCTGCAGCACCAGGCGAAGGTTCTCCAAGGGGAGCACAGAACTAATCTAAGTGAGTTTATCAATGGATACCGCTCCTCAGAAAGCCACCCTTTGCAGCTTGATAGAAACCTGTGTGTGCGTGCAGCGACTTTCAGGATGACCTAAATCCAAGCTCTGACATGGCAGGGAACAGGATCTTACTGCTTTGCCTCCAGAAAAGTGGCAGGGATGCACATGTGGGAAGACAAGACCAGACAACCGTGGTAGCAAGGTGGTCCAGGACACTGGCCTCATTACTCCAATGCAATACCAGTGGCACAGTCAGGACAGAAATACTCTTTGTTTTTGTTATTACCTTGCCAAAGCAGATCAGTCTGAGGCTCCCAAGTCCCACAATACCCAAAGGTAAGCTTACTTTATACCCTAGCACAAACTTTTTATTCACACGGCCTTTGGTGAATTAACATCTCCATTAGCAGTTCTCTTTAGCAGTTTTTGTCCCCCTGGGTATTAGCTTAGCAGCAAATATATATTAGTCAAACAAAGTAAAAGGAACAATTTGCAAAGACATGTATACTATTAAACTGAGGGCAGTTTGGTTGAGACACACAAAATGAGACACACAAAATGAAACACGAAGAAGAAAAAAAAAATCAAAAGCTTGTAAAAATTATTCAAAACAAAGCCAAAGTGGTCCCACTGGGTATCAGAGTGCACCAAAGATTTTTCTTAGTTATTTCAAATTATGTTTGGGGTTTTTTTTTGATTTTTGATCACACGTATTTTAAAAGAAGTTTTAATTTGCTCCAGCACTAAGACCTTCCACATATGTTTTGTCCTGGAGCACACTTTAATGGCTTAGTTATAAATCCCTGAAATTAGGGGTTTGTAATGGGAATGCTGGCAGCCCTTATCTAACACACTGCTAGCGTCTCAGCAATACAGGCAGAGTTTGTAGTGAGGTGAGTGCAGCAGAAATCTTTGGTATTAAGTAATGACAGGAACTCAGCAGAATGTGTAAAGTGTGGGCCGTGCCAAGTCTGAGCCCCAGAACCTGCCCTGTGGAGTTAAGGTTAACACATGAGCTCCCCTTCCAGATCACCTTTCCCACTTTCTTTCCCTTGCACCTAAGTTTACGCCAGGCTCTTCAATGAACAGTCTGCGCATCGCATGAATTAAAAGTTTCCCACACTCAATAGCCATTTTAACATCAATCCAGCTCCTGGCTATGTCACTTGCTTTTAGGAGCTGCTGAAATAGTAGTATTTTCTTTGTTTCTTCATTAAGCTTTGCATAAAAAGCATAACCAGAAGCTTTTCAATCTGTTTGCAATCCAAGTTCTGACTCCTTCAGAAGACAGCAAAGCTACTGAGGAAATAGTAGTTTGTACATCACACCTCAGACAGGTGTCACTCAAGTACCAGTTACCCCGCAAACTTTGTTACTTCAGGAGTTGTCCAGAAGGACGGAAGCACTGATGTTAGACATGATCACGAGGTGACATTGGTGTGATAGGCAGATGCTGCTCTGCAATGACATCAGTCTTCTGGCTAGAACAGCGAGGATCATTCAGTCCTTTTGTTATTTTTAAGGGCACCTTACCTTGTTAAACAGAGCATTCAAATGTAAATCACAACATTTAACAATACCACAGCCCTTTGCAAGTAAGAGGCACTGAATCAACAAAAGCTGCATGTTTTGTAGGAGTGGTGTCTTATACCAACTGAGGATGTTCCTGTAGTAATACTCATTCCAGTGTTAAAGAACAAAAGATGCAAATGTGATGCAAGCTCCAGCTTTCATGCAAATTGTCCTTGTAACCAAAATTCATTATCATGACAATCACATCTGCAGAAAGCAAAACTTCTAAAACAATGCAACTGTAAAACTCAATTTTTAAGTTCCTAACGTTTAGGTATTAGTATTTGTTTTGGTAAATATTTTACGAAGTCTCTACAGTAAGAGAAAATTTTTCATATCCAAGAAGGAATCGGATTTTTTATCCCTTTGAAGGCTAATCCGCATCTCTGGAAAGTCATTTGCTCTGTTACACATGAAGGAGATTGGAAACCCAAACCTTGGAGATCCTGGTGCTTTCCCTAAACACGAAGACTGAGGAGACCAACACTTACCCACTGAAAACAAAGTTAACTGTGATTACCTTAATAAAAAGCAGCCTGGGGGCCCAGGATGTGTACTACATTAGCATCTCATTCCATTAATAGGAGACAATTCCGGTGGCAAAACTTGGTAGTCATTCATCAGACTTAAAATCTTTCCAGCTCTTGGGAGTTTGAAGCCCCTGAGGTGCAATAATACCCCACCTAGGTGAAGCAGCCAGTTAAGAACTAATGCCACAGTTAAAGTGCGAAAATTATTTGACCACAGAGTAAATCAGTGTCAGAATCAGGCTAATTTTAGCCCTCTATATCTAAATGTTTAATGATAACATTCAAGTGAGCCCAAACAGCCAGAGATATATGTCAATATAGAGTTCGAGTACAAACCTCTGACGTGTCAAAGAATATGCCTATGTTTAAATGTGCATCTGTTTGAAAAGTTAGGCCAGTGTGGAAAATCTTATTAGAGAGAAAAAAAAAAAAGAAAATGACAATGGGGAGCTCTTCAGCTAACGTGAACCACTGTAATTCTATTGACAGCAATGGATCTGTGCTGACTTACACCAGCCGAGATCTGATTTCATACGCCTTAGAAAACTGATGCAACTTTTTCCATAGCTGCTAAAGAGTTTCTACGCTCTTGTGGGGACCAGCTCCAACTAGGAGGTCGGCAGGTGCTGAGCTTGCCTTGAGTCTGAAGTCTCGTCACACAGAAGGATACTGGGACATGTGCCATCTAATTTTTACTGACCCACAGAGATTCCCCTCTAGCATGGCTGTAGGATGCGTGCATTTTCTGCTGCAGTCTAGTGGGAGATCCCTGTTTCCTTGAGAAGGCAGAAACCTTTATTCAAGACACCAAAGTGAGGATCTGACCTGGACCACAAGCCCAGATGAGTGAGCATTATGGAAGCAGAAAGTGAGAAGAGAAAATGTTTTGCCAGGAATGCACTAGGACTACAAAATATACAGAAAGGTGTCTTCTGTTTTCAACCATTGCTCGACTGATTTGCCAAAAACCAACAGTTAACCTGCAGCTGTCCAAAATCCACAGGCCTAAACTTTGCCCACACCTTCTCCAGCAATTCGCTTTCCTAATGCAAAGGGAGTTTTACACGGTAGGGACCAATACACTCAGCCCTCTTACACTGAACAATTAAAGGGCTGGGATTCCACATTCCCAGGAGAGGCAGGGAAGAAGTTAAATTGTCAAGTGAGATAATCTCTCGGGACAATTAAGAAAACTACTCCAGTTTTGCAAATCTACAAGCTGTGTGTTCACAACTTTGAAATGAATTCACGAGAGGATACACCCTTAGCTTGGGGTTTTGTTCCTGGCCATTAAGGAACTTTGGGAAGGGGGGGACAGCCCTTTCCAAGAAGCAAGTTTCTTTGCACAAGAAGAGGTAAAAAAAACCCTTTTGCCATTAATTTTGACAGAGTTACTTCTGCCTCTTTAGTAATAACTAATTATCTAACTAGTGTAAGATATTTCAATGGCCAAATGCAAAGCACTTCCAAGCCCTACGGGGCTAATCTAGATAATTTCCAAAACGCCAAAAACAGGAACTTCCTATAATAAATAACTTAACACATTTACATCTCAAATTAGAACATCTGGAAGAAAAAGACTATGCCTGACGCCAAAACAGGCCTTATTGTATCCTACCCCTTTCCACCACCACCCCCCTCCTTGCTCGTTTTCTTTAGCCTTTCCTTAAAACAAACACTGATCCAGGTGCAAATGCTCAATTCACAAGGAATGCAGCGAACATAAAATTACTGTAGGTTTGGCTGCTAGTAAATCCCTGCTGTTACTCACCATTGGAAGTTGTGCTGGAGGCAACAGCTTTCTCACTGACATCTGTTCGACTGGAGCACTTCACGATGGAATTCTCCACTTTTTTCTTCTCCGTAGTGGTAGAGCTATGGGACTGCGCCTCCATGATGACTTCTCATTACTTCAGCTCTCCTTCCACTAAGACCTGAATGAAACAAGAGAGCCATAAACTTTAAAGGCTGTTCCGAAGCTTAGCCCAAAACTTTTCACACCTCTCACCTGTAGAAGAGCCTGCAGCACAACTGAATTAGCAGTTCACAGGCCATTTCTGTATGCTCATCAAATTATGTTTGCATGCATGAATTCCTATGGAATTTAAAGAAACACTAACACCAAAAATAAGCATGTTTGCCTTTAAAGAGAATCAGCATGAAAAACCACTACGCTGCTTGATGGGTAAGTCCATTTTTTTCAGTTCTGTAGGGTTTTAATGGATCCAGGAGGGGGGAAAAGCTGGTATTTTTCTTTTATGTCCAGAGCACCTTGGAACAATGAAAGAAAAAAATCAAGACAGACTTTCATGTTGACTCTAGAAGCCAAATATTTAAATTTCAGTGTTCATGCTATCCCGACACACTGCAGCGGGAATTATCCTGTCTATCTCTACACCTTGCCTTACTCATGTAAACATCTCTCACTTTGTTTGTTCAGAAATCTAACTCAAACAAAAGTGCATTGCAGCAACACCCTGAAAACCACAGGGAAAGGCAAATATTATTGCTGGTGGCAGATAATGAGATCACTTTCTTTTGCATGAAAATGCTGGAGATGGAAAGCTCTGTAGAGATGTGCCTGGGTGTTTTGCCTTTCCTGGTTGTTCTCAGGGTCATCCCCAGCGCTACATTCATTTTATACCCCGCAGATCATTTCCCCTTATTCTCAGATCTTTTACTTTCCTGATACAAAGCCAAGAAGCCCCCAAGCTTCTGAAAGGGTATCAGTGTTTGTGCACCAGTGCAGGACTGCCCCAGGACTGCCGGGATCTGGGGCTGGAAAGAGCACAAGCATTGCCAAGCACTGGTCTGCAGCTCAACTTGATGCACACCTGTCTGTCCAAGAAAGCTTTACACAAATCGTCAATATCCAGCACACACCGTGCTTAGAAACAGCACTCTGGTAGTTTGAACATGAACCTACGCAACAAAAACTAAAAATAATAATAAATAAAGAGAGTGTTTTCTACTCTGAGCAGCACTGCAGTCATTAGCAGAACGGGTCTGAAATAGAAGGAAGTCACACTGTTCTAGAATAATGAAAAATAAAGGCTTCAAAAAAAAGCCACAAAGTGAAGTATAATGAAGTGTAATTACATTAGCAACCTGTTTCCTCAATTCTGACACTCAAAATAAATAAAAAAATTAAAAAACCCAAGCAAATAAAAAAAAGGGGGGGGGAGGAGAGCTACAAAGCCAATTCATCACAAACATAGCTGTCTAGTAAACCTTCCCCTTCCCACCTTCTTAGTAGGAGTTCCTTTTAATAGTACAATAAAACACTCCAAAGCCTCATTGTTATACAGTAAGGATCAAAGAAGAGCCCAATCACTAAATGAATCATTATTTAGCGAGGCAGCACAGCCAGGGAACTGGACTAGATATCAGAAACTCTGCCACTGACCTACTGTCTAAGCTTTGGCAAGGCATTTTTCTTCCCTTGAGCTTCTTGCTTGCAAAAACCAGGAATAACAAAGCTCTGCCTGCCATAGTAGAGTAGTTCTATAACTACTTATAAGACCTATCCGTGAAAATGCTATAAATATTATTGCTCACTAAGGGGAAGGGCAAGTGTATTGAAATAGGTAGCAGGAGAGATCTAACAATACTCAATTTGCAACAGCCCCCATTTTTACCCAGCAACACACAAATTTCCTTGAGATCTCCCACAAAACAGCACCTTTCCAAATTTCTCATATGCTTCCTCCCCTTCTCCCCTTGCATGCCTCATCCAAGAGCATCCACAGCTTTCTCAGTTATCATGCATAGCTCACTTTTCAGCCCCTTGCATTCCTGCTGGACCATTTGCACACTGAGAAGAACGGGCTTGTCTTCTCTGTACAGCCCTGGCCACAGAAACACCAAAATCTGCCTCTCCCCATCCTCCAGCCACTGCACGAGTGAGTCCTTCAACACACACCCCTATGCCCTGACTAGCTCCCTTGGAGTTATTTAACATTCTCAAAAAAGAATAACTTTCTGTGCTGTCTCTGAGGGAATTAGAAAAGCTATACATCTTCAGCTGTGGTTATTTTTCTTCCGTTTTGCCTTCTAAGGGCCAAAACTGCTATTGAGGCAGCACCTTCGTTCACATGAAAGAGGGTGACTTTGAAAAATCGGAAGGAGAAGCTGCAGAACTTGTCTCCCATTTTGTTCGGTCCTTGGTTCACAAGTGTGCTTCTTTTGGCTTAGAGTCACGAAAGGAAACAATTATACTCCCAGCTCCCTCCTCAGCTAGAAAGGAAGAAGCCACATACTCTGCCTCCACTTTGCACAGCCGGTGGAGTGGCCTGAAACGTTTGGGCAAAGGTCACAAAAACGATGACAGGTATCTGCAGAGGTTCCTCTGCCTCCTGCTACACAGATGTCGGTGCAGATACGTGCAAGGAGCCCCCACTTATCTCCACCTCCTTCCCGCCTCCGCCACGGCAGGGTTACAAACTGATCTTACCCCGCTCAGAAAAAGAAGGGGATGAAGGTACTCTAAGGAGTTAGGAAAACCTTGATCTCCTAAGAAGCATCTTCGGGTGATCTGCAATTCAAGAGCAACACGTGGCTGCTCAGACTGGCACCCTCCATTCTCTTGGCTGCTTTTTCCTTTCCCCAACAAACTACCAGTGAGATTTTTTTCTGGTGCTTCGGGGTCGTCTTCTTTAATGGAAGAAAGACTAGCAGACATAATTCCACATTTCCCATCACTCTCTATCACTTTTTTTATGCTATCTGGTGCAGACACAGGCCTGAAGTAGCACTTACATTTTTGGACAGAAAACTGCAAAAGTGGCCAAGAACTAATATAAACATCTGCTCTTGGTACCTGTTCTGTTTCACGTCTGCTTCGTTTACATCCAGGGGGCTGCTTTTATTCCTGTCAGCATGGAAGAGGGAACACTGATGGAGGAAACTTTCTTACTCAGCCCTACACCCTACGAGCCTTTCCTCCTGTGCCTTCCTTCCTCTGCTCCCAACCCAAGAATTCCTGCAGATCCAGCTGCAATCCAGTGCTGTACCAACTCCACATGGTGGGGAAAGTAAGGAAAGCTGGGAGAGATGGCAGGACAAATAATTACAAATATGCAGTTTGGTATGTTTTGACAATAGGGAAGCAGTCAACTGGAAATCAATATGGTGCTCCCAAAATCTTTTTTTTCCCCTGACTACTTTAAGACCAAGTTGAAAACACAGCATAGACACACATATCTTCTGGAATCATTTTCCTTAATTTGGCTGTGATTTTTATTTTCCCTCAGAAATGGTGCTGAGATAAGGGAACTGCAGTTCACAAAAAAAAAAGAAACCCAACAAATAAATGCCCAGGACAATGTAAAGATTTCTTTCCACTGGTTGTTAACCTCTATCAAAAAGCATTCTAAAAAGCAGCCAGCCTGACATTGTCGCCACATTAAAACACAACAAGACTCATGTTAGGGTGTACATGGCTCTGCCCAGCACGTGGGTCACTGACTTCTCTCGTCCTAGCCCCCGACCTGAGACAATCTGTGTCTATTCCACAGCAAGATCCACTTTCAAAAGACCTGAAAGATAGTTCCATGGGCTACCCAGCATCTCCATGTGCACATGAATGGCAGGAAAATACTATAACAGTAGTATATGGGCAAAAGCCTGAACTTTCAAAGGTAAATAGAGGGATGAACATTCCTTCCTGAAAGCAAACATTCGTGGCTTTTCCCATTTGACCATGCTAAAACCTTCTGTCATTTCCCTGAAGCCTGAACCCCCTGCACTATTAATTCCACATCCCCATTTCAAACCTAATCCCTCTCAAAACAGCAACCTGCCTGCAGGTGTGTCTCTTCTTTTTAAAACATAAATGTAAACTTTCACCAATTGCATATTATTTTGGAGGAATTTTAGGAGAAAAGTACTGGAATGAACTAGTTAAATGAGGAAAACTGTCTCTTTTAAAAGGAGTGTCAAAAATGACAATATGTTGGAAACATATTTCAAAAAGAAAAATTCTTTCAGGCAACTTGAAATTATATAATTCCCAGTTCCTTATGTAGGTTGGTTATAAAACTGTGTCTTAGAGTAGTAAAAATAATCATATTAATATACTGGGGAGAAAAAATAACATCTTTTTTGTTCATTTACTTACAGTGCAAACTAACCAAAAGCAGTGGAGCAGCCCTGTGCCTTGAAGAGTAGGAAACATGATCCTTTCTGAACACACATTTTGAGTTTCCAAGAAATCCTCATCTCTGTGCTCATTCTTCTCTCTGAACTACTTATTAAATCATTTTATTTATATTGCATATAGTTTTAAAGATCAGACCATGCAAATCTTTTATTCACAGGAACAGGTTCACTGACTTCAACAAAACTACTTGCTTTGCTCTAAGTGCTGAAGTGTAAACATCTAAAATTCTCCATTTACTGGTTTATGTTTCTTGAAAACTTAAACATTCTGCCTTTATTTGGTTTATTTTGGGGTTTTTTGAGGAGTATCTTTTGTTGTGCAGGGTTTAAATAAGAAAAAAGAAACCAAACCAGCAACAAAGCAAGCAAATCCTCTCCCTGTTTGACTTGATGCTGCTGTAGTTGTATTCAATTCATTAACAAGTGTTTTGCATCCACTGAGAAGAGCTGTCTGAAATAGCAGTGTCACAGCATTCATCATCATTACATCAGCAGTAGGGAAGTTCATACTGATTGCTATCAGCAACCAGAGTGCCCCAATCAGCGTGCAAGCAAACATAGCATGTTTAATTTTTCAGAAATGACTCTGGGTAGTCGGGGTGTTCACAGGTACTGCTTTGATCCACACTACTGGAAGCAGTCTTTGGGGATACAATACATCTTGAACAGCACAACTGTATGAAAGCGAAAAACACAAGGGGAGGCACGAAGAACAATCAGGAAATTATAGTCTCTCTCAACCATAAAGGACCCTTTATCAAATTTATCAACATGGGTTTCACCATTCCTTGGGATTATTTAAGGATAAAAAAAATGCATCTTGTTCAGAGACATTCAAATGCAAAATTTACATGAGACAATCTTATTATACAGGAGCTATTTCACACTGATTTATACAGGCTTGATTCAGGTACATTTAACTTCCAAAACCCACCTAGATTTCAGCATTGCTTTCTATTAAATCTGCTGGCAAAGCAGCACTGACGAAGTTACCCCTGACAGTACTTGCTGAAAAATGCACAAGCGCTCAGACATTTTAAGAAATATCTTCCAGTTTGTAGCATTAACCTCTTGGTGCATCTCACCATCTTTGCAATAACTAACCTAAATACTGTACATTTCTAAAATAGTTTTATCCTTTCCCAATTCTCTGTAAGCTAAACCAGAATTCTGCAACCTCCATTAACTACTCCTGGGCAAATTTTGTTTTGGGTTCTTCCCTGCTGAGACAACTGGTCACAGTAAGACCAAGACCAATATTAACAGCACAAATAGTCTTATATCCACTATATATAAAGCCACAATAAACAATTAAGAAGAGGAGAGGGGAAAAAGGTATCTTATACTTCACAATACTTGTCTCTATTTCAGTTACATGCATTATCTATAAATGTACTACTTACTGACTTCATACTTCCAAATCTGTTTCAAAATGCAAAGTAAATTGAGAGAGAGAAAGAAGAGAAAAAGAAGAGAGAAAGAAGAGAGAAAGAAGAGAGAAAGAAGAGAGAGCCCAACAAAAAACCCTTGGCAGAATCAGACAGGCAGATTTGTTACTTGAAATTATTTTTAAAAATATCCCAAATTAAGGGGCACAACATGTATTAATACAATCTTCCCAAATCCATTACGATCTGATGTCTTTTCCTGTGTTACATTCCTTTGATTTCTTCCCCCCCATAAAGCCTGAAAACCAACCAGACCTAAAGCGTGGTTACTGATGATCTGACCTGTTCCCGACAGGTTGAAGAGCTCGTGGCAGCAATAGCAGGGGCTCCCAAACACAGAGGCCACCAGCCAGGCCAAGCAGTGCCAGAGCATCCTCGAGACTGATCCTGAGTGAGAAACTCTTCCATGGCACACATTGATCGAGGGCAAGAGTTGCTCGACTCCAGAGGAATGATATTTGCTTACATCTTGCTTTTACAGATAAACTCCATTACCAAAAGCTCTGAAAATATTTAAAATATACACGTACAGTAGGATCAGTAAGTGGCACTTTTTACTGGGGCGGCACCTCAGTTGCTCTCAATACACATCACCCACACACTCTTACAAGTGGATTAGCTCTCCTTTTGTTTCAGGATTTAGAAAGCTGTTAAGCATAACCCAAATTAAATGCTTTTTACTATTACTTCAACAGATTAAACTCTGTATCTAAAGAAAACAGCTTTCCACGAGGAAAGAAAATATTCATATTTTCTTACGCAGTAAACAGAGCTTACTGGGTGAAGGATTCAGGTCATGTGTCCGTATCCAACTGGTCCATCCCTCACAAAAGCCACTCTTTGGACACTCGAAACATGCAACACAGAGCCCAAACTGAAGGCACAACTCAGGGGCTTTACGTTGCAGATATGATGTATCCTCTGAGGTAACACTTTATAATCCACTCATTATCCGAGAGCCTTCAGAATAAGGAGCTGAACTTTAAAATGAAGAAAAACAAACAAACGAACCAAACAACCCGAGGACAAAACCAAAACAAACAAAGCAGGTCATTAACTCTGCATCTAAGCATTTGTTATTTTAAGCACGTGGTCTTGGGGTTTCCTTATTCCTTTTTTGCTCTCTTACAAACTATCTGAATACAATGGAAAGAATAAACGTTATTTTTTCAAGTCTTCAAATGTGTAAATATATTTGGGGAGGGGATGTGTTTAAAACCAGTAATGCTCTTACCCAGAAGAAATCAGACTAAACTGCCAACTAAACTGCCTAATGTTGCTAGAAAATTCAAAGTAAACTGTGTTACTGCTTGTTTTGCAATCC
Organism: Sclerurus mexicanus; assembly: GCA_013396755.1. NCBI lineage: Eukaryota > Metazoa > Chordata > Aves > Passeriformes > Furnariidae > Sclerurus > Sclerurus mexicanus. The sequence continues at coordinate 206,389 of VWZF01005390.1, read as the reverse complement.
TACGTGTCCTTGTGCTTCAAACTCTGCAGCAGGAAAAACTCCAATAATTATGTCAAAGTAAGATTAGCGGGAAAAGAATTAACACAGGCGGGGAGGAAAAAAATCTCTTGTGGACTGTACTGTTTGTAGCAATAGGTTAAAATAAGCTTCAAACACTTCGAACTTCCCTACCAAGTCTGCACTCAGTTTTTGCCCCTATCTTTCCGAAGAAATTCAGGAGCACTAAATCCAAAACAAACTTAACAGTGCAGTGACTTGCTTTGGTAAAACATTTGTTCTGTGAAACCTGAAATTTGGTTCATTCACATGGTCGAGGTCTGAAAGGCCAGGAGAATTCTGAGAGGACATCAAGGGGGACAACCAGGAGGACCTGCTGTGTGAATAACATACCCTATGACTTGCTCTGCTGATATTAGCACTAGGAATACTTGTGGTGACAATACAGGCTGTTTTCTTCCTTCTCTTCTTGTCGACAAACAGCTTGGTAAAGCAAATTACAAATATCTGTAATGCCTGTGCTTTGCATCACTTAGTCAAGTCAGAAGTCACTACAACTGCCACAGAAAAATGCAGGAATACTCTCATTTCCAGCACCGGAGCTAAACATTCCACTGGAATGACCACTCTCTTCACACTTTTTACTTTATCTCATCAATCCCAGCAGATGAAAGTTTCCTTAGAATCAAAACTAGATCTATATATCAATGTCAGTCTATACAGGAACTGAGCTCAAGGAAGAATGTATTTAATATACATCTATTGCAAAGATGTGCCTTCTGTTCCCAACTTATGATATGCAAATGAAAGAAGAAAAGACTGTATTCCATATTTGACAATTAGCATTTTAAAACAAGATCAAAGGAATCAAGTAGAATGTTTTTGAAAGTGCCATGTTTTGATCACAGTCCTGTTCCTGTTTATCTCCTCAGCATACTCTCAGGTTAAGGGATGCCTTCATCCAGAATTTCACATTCTAACCCAACACAGATGTATTAACAAGTAAAAGAGCTAGGAAAGCTCCATATATCCAGGAAGAACTTTGAGTGTGAAAGGTACTTTATAAAACTTTATCTTCAGCTTTTACAGTTTACTTTAGGTTTTACACCTGTCTCACAGTAGCAGTAAAGCTGCATCACGATTCCTTCACGCTTTTGTAACTTGACAAAACACAACAGCACAACTCTGAACTGCTGCATTACAAATGTACAGTCCACAACTCACCATCCCTGCTCAAACAGCATCATACAATTGTACAGCTGTCTCACTTTTCCCAGAAAAAAACATCCATAGTAAATTGAAGAGCCAAGCAAAACCACGCCAATCCACATCCTGATAGTAAAGAATCGGCAGCGCTAAGATTTCATTTTAATACACACGGTCCAGAACAGCACACTTAAATGGCACAAACTTGATCTGTGTTCCTGACTCTTTGGTTTCAGGTATTCATACATCTTATCTAATGAAGGCTTCATTCTCTCAGCAGCTGGGTGATGCATTCTTTACACGCAGTTGATTTTCTTGACATTAACAGATTTGTATGAGAAGGAAACAAGAGCATCATGCAGCAAACGCAGTTGGGGGAGGTTCATCTCTAAACCACCAAAAGGTTAGTTGAGTAGTTTAGACCTGAACTAAATATCAGATTAAAAAACAAAACAAAACCACAACAACAAAAAAAAAAACCCCACCGCCCAAAAAACCAAACCAGCAGCATTTTGAGCATCAATTTAAAAAAAAAAAAGGGGGGAGGGAGGGGGGGCTTGATCATCTTGGTAATTGACACAAAAAATAAACTTGACATTAGAGTGGAAACTTCAGTTAAGAAAATTATTCAATCAGATCTCCTGGTAGTGGATTCTGATATTATCAGTTCTGACACCCAGCAACTATTTAGAGACAAACACATTCTACCCCAATTAGTTTGTCCCTTGTTGTAATCTAAATAACCTTGCAGGCGTTTTTAACATCAGTGTATTGTCTCTCTCTTGTTTTGTTCTTAAAGAGACAGAGAAACCAACTCTTCAAATCAGCAGCCAATTTAAAACACTGTCGAGGTAAGGCAGGTACAATTTACATGTGCAGCGTATCCCACAACAAAACCACAGCATGATGCCAGCACAACCTTTAAGAAAGTTTCCCCCTAAATCTCTGCAGAAAGCAGCCTTAAAAGAAAGCAGGGATTAGAGTGAGCTGGAAGGTAGGGAGGGGACTTACCTCAAAACCAGCCAAGCGGAAATCAGAGCAGTAATTCTACAGTCGGCAGAGTACACTTTTAGAGCTATAATGGTGCGAAGAAGTGCTGGGCAGCATTGCCCGAAGGCAGCACTAATACACTGCTGACTAATGACTGGGCCACGCCGACAGTGAATTTGGGGGTTGAAAACTAACAGAAACCGTGCAGCACGCTGACAAATGGGCTCTCCAAATTTCATTCACTGAATAACCTTTAAGCACAAAATCGGCTCAAGTTCTCTCGGGAATAACATGACACATGTTGTTGGACAATAAGTATTTTCCTTTTTAATTAAAACTATTACGCCAAATACATAAACATGATTTCAGTGAATAAAATATAAGAGTTAACTGTTTAGCAGCTGGAAAAGACCGGACCCAGAATGTGATGTGCAACACCATTCGTTCAGAAGGGTCAACAGATCCCAGCGTTAACTACCTGATTCACTTAAATTCACTCCTGGCAAAATACGTTTTCCCTTCTTTGAGACTTAAAGGAGAATGAGAACTTCAAAAGGTATCTTTAATGAGCTGCTACAAATACAATTGGTTAAAAGAGGCTCAGAAATTGTGTACTAAAAGCTGCATTGTGCTTAGAATTACAACTGAAAAAGTCTCCTTTTAAAGAGCCTGGTCAAAGTCAAGCCCCCATAAAACAAATCAAGCCTCGTATAAACTTTGTCACCTTGTGTACTGACAAACACATTAAAACGACAGAATCCCTCTTTAAAGGAGCTCCTTTTTTTTCTTTCCCAGTGCAGCTCGACTTCCAACTTGAAAATAGCAATTTTGCCTCTTTTTACAGACAGAATGAAATACCTAAAGTGTCCCTAAATTAACAAGTACCACTTGCCATAGACAGCATCGCCTTTAGCAGCTCCTAAAAACTTCAGAAAAGGATCTTAAAACAGGAAGCTTAGTGAGCTCATAAAACTGTTGTTGGAGCCAGGAACACATAGCATATTTAATCTGCAAACTGTGAGAGTCTACAATGATTTCAGCGAGATCTGAGGCATGCCCTCAAGGTTTGCTGGGATCTGGGATTAGGGAGTTGATAAGAACCCTCTACTGCCCATGGACATGTTTTTCTTCTGCAGTTAAACACAAATGCATAGAGACGTTTGACTGCTGCTTGGCGTTACTGCTCAAGTTATATAAAAGCTTTGCAGCTCCTTTTGCTGTCAATATATCAAAGTTTAAAAAAAATCATCAAAGTGTGAAATTTCATTTAAAGTCTGCCAGTCTACAGCTCTATTTCACAGACCTATCAAATAAAAGTAAAGATGAAAAATGCACTGAAAGAACTTGAAAAGTTTGCAGCAGCACCCATGCCCTATTTTTGTTTATTCTGTCTCATTTTATTTGATTTTAAAGTATAACAAATCAATTCCCTTATAAAAATGACAAAGTCTAAAGGGAGGAGGTCTATAAAACCTGTGGCTAAAAGACAACTTGAAATCATTATTACAGTTGAACCTTTTGTTGAATAAAAAGCTTCCTCTGTAGCCATTTTAGCATTTTAATTGCCTAACTGCAAGTTGGCAGAAAACATCTTGAATCTTCCAAAACAACCAGAATTACTACAGAATATGAGTGCCAGAAAAACTAAAGCCTTCTTCAAAGTATTCTTTAGCTAGGGATTTACAACAATTGCATAAAGAAGAAAAGCCTGACTTTTAAGGTAATCTACTATAGTCTAAAAGCATTAACATTCCATTACTAAGGTTTTCCTGAGGATTTCATGACTCGTTGGTTTACTTTTCCTTCAAGTCTGCTTTTTCTTTGTACATTACTGTCTCCATATAGTTGAACTCATGCAACACTGATCATTAAACTGCTTCCTTCCACAACTCCAAATAAACCCTGCTTTAATGACCATCAGATTCCTTATTTATCAGGCAAAGATGACTAACTTTTCACTAACACTCTGCAATGTAAAAGTATGCCATTCCTTCCTTTAATACACAGGATGAAATTCAAACACACTAGGGGAGTGCAGGTAATGGAATAGCTTTCCCCAAAACTAGGCAGGAAGTGTAATTGAAACTTTCATGGGTCAGAATCAATGCACACATTTATCTTCTTAAAAAGTTAAGTAATCTGCGAGGTGAACAAATTATAAAGATATCTCAAAACCTGAGTAGTCTGGCCTCTCCAACAACTATTCAGAAAAAAAATATTTATAACCATTGATATTTAAATTTCTTAGTTACAAAATATTTTTGTGCTTCAAAATTAACAATTTTTCACAACTGAAGATTATGTATAGCAGTGAAATGCTGTCTTGGCCACAGCACGTCTTCTCAAGCCAAAAACATTACTCCACTTAAAGCAGGAAAACACAGGTGATGTCTTTGTTTTGTAGTACTTCCACAGAAATGCTTTGGAAAACAGCATGTTCTGCTGAAAGCCATGTGCTATTATCAGAACGCAAGAGTGCATTCATTTGGGCACCTTAAGCCACCGCTTTACTTCCACTGCTGCTTCAAAGAATACACATACACTGAGAGAGTCCTTTTCTTACTCATTCTTCCTGCTCATTCAAAATCACATAATCCTGCTTTTAAAGAAATAATCCCCCCTCCTTAAAATAGCCTTCTCTCATAATTACTATTATTTATGCTTTTAGAATTGGGCCATACACCAAACTGAAAGTATTTACATACTAGCTAGTTAAACCCAAACCTTCATTATATAAACAAACTCTCAAGGGGCTGCCTACAGTTTACATTGCTAAACTCATTCACCATTACTTTTAATATATATTTCCTCAACTGAAATACAGCGGTGCGGACACAGCAATTTTTACACTTTAAGGTTACTTTACTTTTAAAACACTGCATTCGTCTTCCTTCAAAATAATCATGACATATATAATTAAGAAACTGTCAGATCATTATTAATTTTTAATAAAGGACCTAAATGAAATAATTATAGGAATCAATCAGTGAGGCACCTTTCCAAATTACAATGCAATTGCACAAATATTCAAACTACTTGAGGCCAGTTCTTGCACATTTCAATCCATAATCTCGCTGAAGACCACATCAAAAACAATTTTGTAACACAGAGAAACGCCGTGATTTCTCACTATTCCACCGACTTAAAGCAGTTCCAAAACAGACACCTACATCAGGGAGAGAAAGAGAGAGGCAGCTATGCCCTCTTAAAAATATTTGTTGATTTAACCCGCCACGTATCTCAAGGCCTCTAGAAAATTTCGAGTCCAAGTTTTTCTGTAGCACGCACACAAAAGAAACGAAGTCTGCACGCTGAAGCTTAAAAAACCACGTTTATTGAGCCTTGGCGCTGAAGCGGGAGGTAACGGGGGCACGACAGCGACGAGCATTTTGCAGTGGGTTGCTACTTAGTGCCCCTTTAGTGCAGTAGCCTCTAAAACGTGACACTGTGTATCACACGGACAGCTATCCGTACCTCTGACTAAAAGGCTCTTTGAGATCCGTACAGTCCATCATTTCAAACTGAAGTGGCAGCTGGAAAATGTGGAACAGCTGGCAAGGAGCTGGGAGAAAATGTTTTACATAAATATATCTACATACAAACTGGCAGAAGGCCACGGACACCGTACCCGCAAGGCCCGGATCAAAAACTACGCTCCAGAGGGTTAAAACCAAAATTGGGGAGTGAGGTGGCGAGCTGGGGGGGCGTGTGTTTCCTTTTTTACCTTTTCACGTGGTTGCGCGGGGTTGGGGAGCGGGCGCCAGCACCCCACGGACTTCTCGGGACACTCGGGATACTCCCACGGACACGCTCTGCTCCCACCCTACAAAGTTGGGCGGCCCCGGGATGCTCCTCTGGGCCAGCCACCCCGCTCCCCCATCCTAAACCCGCTCCCCCATCCTAACTCCGCTCTCCCACCCTAAACCCCGCTCCCCCATCCTAAACCCCGCTCCCCCTANGAGCGCGAATGGGGCCGGGAGCGGGGCCGGGAGCGCTGCGAGGCGAGGGGAAAGTGGCCCGGAGCGGAGGCAGGGGAACAAAGAACTTCTCGCCCAAGTGGGTACGTACCTGGTGCTGCTGAGCCCCCGCGCTGCCCATGGGCCAGGGGCCAGGGCCGGGGC
>VWZF01005390.1:184807-199373 GCA_013396755.1 Sclerurus mexicanus | reverse complement strand
TCCCTCCCGCTCCATCCTCAGCTCAGCCCGCATCTGCAGCCCCCTTTCCCGCGCACCCGTGCGTTGCAACCCCCCACTCTTTCTCCAAAAATTCAAGGCTTTTAGGGGGAAAACGTGCCCTCCCCGGTGGGTTCTCGCTGCGCGTTGCGGCTTCTGGGCTCCCGTTTGCTCTGGCGCCGCAGGGTGACTTGACTGAGGGACTTCAAGGAAAGTTTCACCTAAGCCATGTGACACTGAAAACCAGAGCTTTCGGGGGTAAAATGCAAGTGCTCGGGCGAGGGGAAGGGTGGAGGAGATGCCTTCGCCTCCTCCTCCTGTCCCAGCCGCTCTGCCAGCCTCCCCAGCACCCTGCCGGGCTCCTCCGGCCTTCACCCTCCAAAGCAGGGGCTCTCCGCTGCTTTCCTCCTTGCCCCTCATCCCTGTCCCCCCGAGAGCAGGTCTCCCACAGCAGTGCACAGAACTGCGGTTCAGAAACAGCAGGAACTGGGATGCCATTTGTTCCGATATGTCCATCCCTCAGGAAGTCATACATCCTGACAAGACACCTTGCCTTTTTCTAGTCCCACAGATTGCTCCCCCGATACTAAAAGAAGTCTGAGAAACAATAAATGAACATTACCACAACCATTTTCCATCAAGTCACAAGGTGGGACTGGCTCTCAAGAAAAGTGTATGTATTTGAGTTGTTGCCATCACAATGTCAAATACTCCATATGCACCTTTGTTCAGAACCTGGCTTGCAATATAGCCAGTGAAGATTTATTACTAATGTATACAATTTAGCAAGGAACCTGAGCTTGGGCTACCCTAAGCATTTGAGAAGCCCCCCAAAAATCAGTGGTTCTTGAGGAAAGGCATTTTTGCTCATGGAAATGAAAGACTGGCTTTTAATGCTGTGCATTCATAAAGCATCCCTTACTCTCGCTATTGAAAATGTTAATTTTATTACAGAACAAAGCTGCAGGTGTTTGTTATTTGAGGTGACTTAGTCCATGAGTTTTTTCAGAAACAGAGAGAAAGCAATCTTGCCTGGCACAAATGTTACTTCAACCCAAATTTCTTCAGACTCACTGTTTCAAGTTTTCTTTCTCCTGGAAACCTCTGAGTGCAAAGAAGTAGCTCTGGAGAGATGCGTATAATATACGAGTATCCCTGGCATGGTCAGACTAATCATGCTGGCAATCCCAGGCATTCTTATCTGTGTGCAGGTTCTCCAGCACCAGGTGGGCACACCCTGACTGTGAGGACAGACACAGCAGCTTCCACAGGGAGCGAGAGGTGCACATCACCCAAGCTGCAGAGCACCACCGCCTGACTGCCGTGCCCTGCGGGGAGCCAGAGGGGAGCACTGGGACCCAGGATGGCAGCCTGTGACCTGGTGCCGTGACTCCACAGCCAGCGCTTTCAGCACATACCAAGGGGAAGATCTGCCCCTGCTCAGAATGATGAGCCCTTGGTTGCCCAAGCAATCCTGCTGGCAGGCGTAGCACTGCATGGGAAGGAGCAGCAGCAGGGCCTGAATACAAATATGAAGAGCTGATATTCTTCCATCTTTTTTCATCTTGTATGAGTTCCTTTTCCAGTCTCATATCCCTAGGAAAATGTTAGCTGTTTTATAATATACAACCATAATAATAAGGGACTGTGGATGTTTTGGTTTAGGTGTATGTAACTATATATACCACCATATGTATGCACCATATGTAGCATAAATACCACCCCCCTGGTATATATTTATATATATACACCGTGGTGGTGGTGGTGTGTGGAATGATTAGGCAAACCTCTGGTCTCTTTACAGATCTATTTAAGAGCAATACGATTCCTTCAGCCCATAGTACCCTTCTCTCATTTTCTGCCTATTGCCTATTCCTTTCTACTCTTGCAATCAATTCCCTTAAACTTTTTTTTTCCTCTTTGTATAATGAAAGCCCTTAAAAGCAACAGGGGAAATTAACCAATATACCAAACATTACTCTGTAAAAGAAGCAAATTAATGTTTGTCTAACTATTTATAATTCAGTATTGCTGATGTTAAGATATTGCTTTTAACAAGAGGTAGAAAAGGCATTCAAATGGGGGCATGATTTTAAGTTGAGGCTGGCCCTTCAAATCAGTATTCCTCTTAGACTTTTTAAAAAGGAAATTATTTCCTGTGAGTTTGAACATCTTGTTATGTCATAAAACTGTATTTCATATTTCTCTTTTGGTTTTGAGGTTTGCTTTGCTTGTTTGGGGTTTTTTAATATGATTCACACCAGCTCTGTTCAAGACATGCATTTCTAATTTAAGATTAAAAAATCCCAAAGATTTCTTGACATTCAACTCATATCAACATTACGACAGACCCCAAAAAATTCATAAACTAAAGATCTGCTAGAATGCTTTAAGCTTTGCTTATGAAAAATAGACTCCTGACGCATTTCTGAGCAGTGGAAGTCCTGAGAGAAGGGAAACACAGAAACAACAACTGAGGTTTCTGCCCGTGCCTGTCTGAATGGCCAGGCCAAGCGGAAAATAAAAACCAACGGCGAGTGGGTGACATTTGCCACTTGAAACTTATTGTAAGTGTTTCAACACCTTGACAATGAAGTGCGTAAAAGAAGCTCAGAGTATCCAAGACCCTTCAGCTAAACAAAATGAAAATGGGCAGCTCTGTTCAGGGAGGTGCCTTTCTTATCATCTTTCACGTCTGATTCAGAGGAATCATACTTGAAAGATTCAATGGCAAGACAAAAACTACACATTAATAAAATGTAATGATTTTTCCACACATCTGGATTGCCCCTCCAGGAGAAACTGACCTCTGAGATTTGTCCATGATGTTTCCCTGCTAGTAGGAGTTGGCTCTCGCAGAAGGCCTGTTGAGCAGTGCCAAAATTCATTTCTCTGACTGAATATGCTGCAACCACAGGACATTTCTGCCATAAGTTATATCCCCCACAGTACCTGTGCATTTATTCAGCCTATCTTATGTCACTTCTTCTCAGTCTATGACTTGAAAACTACAGGCCTCCAGGCTGAGAGCTTGTACTCCCTCTTTGCTGCACCTGTCATTCCAGGAAAGCACAATCAGAAGGAGCAGGCACTCTGCTCACAAAAAGACACTAAATCACACCAAAAGGCAGTCTTCTCACCACTCCCTCCTGTACCACCCTCCACTTTCTCTCCAATCCCGATGAATGCTCTTCTGGATGCATTGAAGGACCTTAGCTGTTGCTGTTTATCGAGGTGTCACCCATTAGCAGACAGACCTACCAAGACAGTCACTTTTTCTGCCAGTAGATGAATACCTTATTGGAATAAATAAATATGTGCTTTCACAGGGGCAGCCTCAGGTGAAGCAGTAGAATATGGAGCAATGGCACCAATTTCTGGTCATTTATGCAACATCCATCACAAGAGAACTTGGCCAGTGCATCCTGCTCCCACCTATGAACCCCCCTTGTTGCATGGCTGCCTCATACAGCAGAGAGGTCTCAAGGGGTACCCGGTAGAAGAAAGAGGAGTAGGAGATGGCACCACGTCAGAATCCTCAAAGTCTGCAGAAGGTGCAGCTGGAGGCACGGGGAAAGGTGCGTGGCCTAAGGTGGGATGCAGAAATGATGGAGGTGATGACATTTGGGAAGGATATAAATGTCAGAGCAAAATCTTATCTGCAGTTACTGCCTGGGAGTGGGTGTAGGGAAGGCAAAGGGGAAAGGGGCCCAAGTAGGGAATGAACTAATTGGGTGGAATTGCTTAGTTTTGAAAGAAATTTTAAACTCGTGTACCACTGCACACTAGTGTAAAGAAGTACCTTTAGATTCTTTCATCATTTGGATTTTTGTTTGTTATTATTGCCATTGAAAAAAGAAATGGAAATTTATCAGCAAATATCCATATTTTTCAAAGTAACAAACCCCATTCAAGAGTCTGAGTTTTCCAAGGATGCTTGTTGAAGTCCTTCACAGATTTGATACACATAATTCCTCCTGGTGGTCTGTAGCAAGGAACCTCTGTGTCTTTCTCCTTCTTTTACTAACACCGGGGATCTTTCTAGAAGAAGGGCTGATCCCTAGCAATCAGGATTATCTTTCCACTCTAGCAGATCATTTCTTATCCACCATCCTATTTCTCTGAATGTCTAATCTAACTAATCTAGTTATTTTTACCATATTCGTGAGTATTTTTTTGAATGCTGTATAATAAAATTAAACAGATCAAAACCCAGTAATAATTTTATCCCCTTCTATCTTAAATATGTAGAGATTACATACTTCTTTTTTAAACTCTGTTGTGATTGCTGCAGGAAAACTAAGGCAAAGAGCTAGGTTTTACACCTGGAGAAAAAGAGCATTATTTTCTGCAGAAAATTCTGTGCTTTTGGGCTGTCTACATACAAGGTCTAAGCTCTCCATCTCTTAAAAACAAAGTTTTGTTCAAGACACTTTTACTCTCCTTGACTTTAGCTGTATGTTTGCATTAAAGCATTTCATTATTATGAACCTCCTTAATAAGAATATTTTATTCTTCCAGGAAATTTAAAATGGTGCTGTTTTGCCTGAGATATTTTTATCTATGAGCATTAACACACTAAATAACCAAGTAGAGTGAGTTTCCTGTGTTTGCGTCTAAAAGCACCCTAAACATGTTAATTATCAGGCAGGGAGCATATAGGGAAAAGCATACTGTCTAACAGGCTACATCCAATAAAGACACAAAAATTATAAGATTCCATGCAGAACAAGCATAAATAATCTGTTTATCTCCTTTTTGCCATGCTATAATAAGAAATGAAATTGCTAACGGTGCTGATATTTAGGTTGTTATAATTAGATAGATCATCATTAACATCCCCTTTAAATGATCTGGGATACTTTCAACCTCTCTCTAGGGAATTGTCTCAGCTTCTCTCCCGACTGAGACACTGAACTATGTGGAAAGGATTTAGCAGTATTTTGCAAGGTGTAGTCACAAGCCCTACTCAAGGAGATGGAGTTTATAGAGACTGTTCTGATAGAATTTAAACCAGTTCCTTGAATGAAATCACCTTTATCAAAAAAAAAAAAAGAAAAAAAAGACAGTTTTTCCTAGCATATCCAACCTTACTTTAACATTGACTAGTACAGTTGTGTCAGTCGGGGTGGGGGGAGGGGGAATATGACATAGATAAAGGATCTGTCAAAATGTCTTTTTTTTTTTTTTCCAGCTGACGATGCAGTGAATTGGACAGACATATTCTGAGGTGAATTCACACACTCCCCTAGGAAATGACTAGATTTTTTTCCTAAGCCTTAAATCTACTAGCCAACATTTTAAAGTTAAAGCATCCTCAAACACCATGGAAAGCTTGGAGTCTTCAGACTTTTTGTCAGCCTCTTAAATAATTATTTCCGTAGCTGGTGGATGCACATTGCCCTAGTTCAAATGCACAGGCAAGGGCTTTGTTTGCTCTTTTTCAATGGCAATAGAAAAAACATATGAGCAGCATCTAAGTAATTTCATCTTGGCTTTACATAGCAATACAGTGACACTGCTTAGTGGGCATTTGCCCATATCTTTTTCCTAACATGTTAATGCTCTATTACTACACTACTAGCAGAGCATCCCCAGTTAAAGCTGTCCCAGGTAAGGTGTGACAACGGCATTTGTAAATCCAGCAGCATTCCATGGGCACTAAGGGGCCCCTGAGAACTGCTAGTTTATCCTTTTGGCCACCTGCATGCAGACCCCAGTCTAGTCAGGAATCCAGCCAATTTACTGGCCTTAATCGGCCCATGGTGGACATTTGCCCTTACAGTAAGATACAGGGCAACATATTTGATGCTATCTAGACAGGAGACATCTAAGATTAGTGAATCCAAAGCATGAATTTCTCATCCACCAAGACCTCACGTGATGTGTCTGTCTATATCTACCTCTCTCAATCTCTGTCTCACATCTATCTGTCTATACCAGTTGCCAGCTTAGTCTCATTCTGAATGGGACACTGAGCTGTGCACCCACCAAACTGATCAAATAAAATGCATACACTGCATCAGACGATACTTTGAAGGGACTGCCAGTGACTGTGCTCCCACCTTTACTCCTGTCATCGTGCCCCATATCAGGCTACAGTTCAGACAGACATTAAATCTCACTTTATAGCCTCTAGTACTGGATCAAAAATGCCACACCACTTCAATATAAAGCTATTCTGTTGGTAGAAAGTCGGGACATCAAAAAATACTAAGGGGCTTGAACAGTCAGGATTTATACCAGATGAGGTCTTTTCTATTCCCCTGCAGCCAACATAAAACCAGCACAGACTCTGTCTATGCAGAAAGGTGATCAGGTACTCATGGCAGATCAAGTTGTTGCTGGTGTGTGACCCAGCAGCGTGCACAGCTCTCATGAATGACACAGGACAACAGTCCCATGTACACACGCACACACATATACAAAAATTATGTTAGAGCCTTTCATTTTCCCTGTAGCTATTTTTCCATGCATGGCATTTATGTCAGACTATTTGAGTTCTCTCTTTCCCTCTTCTGTAATGAAGAACATTCATAAGAGCCTGGGAGGAACTGATTAGCAGGGGATTTGCACTGTTTCACACGGGAGTAACCCGAATTGCACCTCTGTGTTCACCAGATTGGCGATTTGGGTAATGCCTCAGTTGGAGACAAGAAGAAATCTGCAGCCTAAGTTCACGCAGTGTTGTTCAAAGGAAAGCAAGGACCTGCTGCTTATGAAGCCAAAAAATATATACACTGATGCTCCATGTTCTTTTTACCAGGGCTTAGTGCTACACCCTTGCCTAAGTACCTTTAGCAAAACAAACCAAACCAACCAAACATGGGATTCCAGGATCACAGCTGATCCCACCATATGCCTCCCTTGCTTGAAAATATCACCATATTTATTTTTTTTGGTACTACTTTTTAATTTTCTCAGCCACAAAACTGAGAAAGATAGAATACAGTTAAAGTTGAGCTCTCTCTGCGCAGATTTGAGGTCTTGGACTGAAAGGCTAAGCAGATAGATCTCAAAAACACACCTAGCTAGTCATACAAATGGGAAGTTTGGAGAAGAGCCCCATGGATCAAAATCAGCGATCCCCAGCACTGGTCTGGCTGCAATCCTCACCCCTGGCAGTCCAGAGTGAAATACAACGCCAGGTGGTAACTAAGAGTAACAAGAACTTTCTGGCTCTTTTCAGGGTCCTTCAACAAGCTGGGGCATCCAGGGGTCTACAAGTCTTAAGTGAAAGTAGATGTCACTTTTTTATCAGGCATGTCAAATACGAATCTTGTCTCCCAACTCAGTATCAAGGCTCTCAGGTTTTGTAGAAGTTTTGCCATAGGCTTTGGTGGGCCTGAGGGGTGTAATTTCAACAGTAAATAATGAATTTGCTAGTTACCCACACACTGACAGTAAATAGTAATCCTTTGTTTGTTTGCAGGATCCCATCCTAAGGAAACTATTTGGAAAATAAGAAATAGAAGAGCATTTTCCTTATGAAATTATGATACTTTGTGAAAATACCTCAAATTTGTCAACACTTGGCAAGAATATCTAAAGTATATGTAACAAATTGGGAGAGCTGCATGTTATTTTGCTTGAACCTAAAAGGTTTCTGTCCTGTAGTGCTCGAGCAAACAAAAAGTCTGTGAAATTTTACTTGAATAAACATTGCAGGCTGGTGCTAACTTGTTATTGGTACTGACACAGACCAGCAATTGGCCAACCAAGAAAACACCAGACAAGGAAAACAATGTGAGACGTGATATGATATATAGTCCTGAGTTTTAAGCCAGTGAGACAAAGCCAAACACAAGTTCTGAAAATAATCACCGGAGTATTTAGGCAGGAAATATCACTTCACAATCTGTACATTTACGCAGCCCAGCAAGACCAATGCTCCATCAAAGGCAAGAGAACATTTTACAATGGAGACCAACCATGGCTTTACGATTATTGTCACCAGTTCAAGTAACCACCACGAATAGCTACAGAGAAAAAGCAAGCTTGCAAAATATCTCAAAGTCAAAAACTAACTAAAAAAAAATCCTAAGCCACAAAGAATCGTTCTAGGTAGTCATTTTACATGCATTTAGGGTGAAGCACAATCCAAAGGAAGAATGCCAAATACCATAAATGTGCATCTATCCTATGTTCATTGTAAGCTTTCAACTTTTCCCTTTCCAAAAGCATAGCCATGGTGCAGATGGATGAGTTCTTACCCTTTTCCTTGGTCTATTATTTACCCTCTCCATTCTATTCTGCCCTTGGGTTTCTCTGTTTAGTTTGTTGAACTATTAAATTAAATTTAGAAATCGGATTCTCCCTACCTCTCAAAACATTGGTAGGAATACAAAAGGGACCAAGCCACTTCCATTTTCATGAAGCTTTCTGAATATATTTAGTGAATGATGCACGTGGTACCACACAGTACGTAATCAAAATAGAGACATCAAAGTGTTTGAAACCAGTGAACTTAACTCTCATACATCATGAGATGTGCTTCAAAAAGATTAAAATTCAAGTCAAATACTACTGAAATCGCCTCAGTTCCTTCTGGCTTTTCGTATAGTGAAGAGTATTTTATAGAAATTGAAACTGCACTAGACTTGCAAATTTTGTTTTGCAGCTGTGCAGGCAGGGAACACATAGCTAATGCAGTAGGAGAGCTGGTGCTCACATGGTTCTGGGACCTGGAGTTTCACAGAAGAGAAGTAAGCACTCACGAAACCCCACATGATATAGTGGGTACCTGAGCTAAGGGCTGGAAATTTGAGGGCACTGCACAGGGGAAAATTTAACAAGGCTGACAGGAATTAAGGGAAGGTACTTTTCATTTTCCCAAGCAGATAAACCAAAGGAAAATCATAAGCAGAAGACAGCAATATGATCTGAAGATGACAGAGAGCTCTACTTATCCTTCACCATATAAAACTTCTGACTACTCATACTATGACCCAAACATAGATTAAAATCAGCTAATGGATGGAAAACCGAAAAGCAAAGTAACAAGATGAAAATTATGCTGGTGAGCAATGAGAGCTTTATGGAGAACTTACGGCCATGATCCTGTCTCCATCTAAATGTATATGAAAGCATTTGGTCAGTGCACTCCACTGTTCACAGGAGCTTAATCTTCATTCACGCTTGTGAGCAGACATCATGTCAACTCCACTTTAATGGGCTCATCGTCCAGTTTGAACTTCTCATCTGGACACTCCTGACAGTCCCTGTGTTGCAATTCATCGCTCCTAAAACAGGTGACTAAGACAGGGTGGATGAATCAGTCTTTGGAAATCCAGGGCCAATTAATCCTGCCGGCTGCAAGGAAGTCATGGGAGGAGGCAGGCATCCGGCTGCTCCAGCACTGCCTGGGGAGACAGATCCCACCTGGGCTCTGACCTGCCAGCTCGCTGAGCAGCGCTCTCCTCCAGCTGTGGTTCCTTCCTGGCAGCCAGTGACCTCACCTCTGCCTCCTGCGTTTGCCTTCTTCACCTCTGCCTGGCAGAAGTATCCCATGCAATGCTTCTGCTATTATAGCACGATAAAACCCCTGCTCATGAAACTTCATCAACAGCACGGGCTCCTGCAAGTAAATCAAGCCTGCCTTTTGTCCTCCATACTGGCTTCCCAAAGAATCCCAAAGAAGATGAGATTCCTCAGCTTACCAAACCTAAAAACATGCCTAAAGCTTCGAGGTGATAACCACAATAATAACATCATCCCTCAGACACACTGGAGCCTACCAGAGTGAACCTTGTTTGTATAGGAAAGCGGGTTAAGGCAACACCGAGACACAATCGTTACTGTCTTCTGTTCCAGCCGCAGGGCTGCGAGCTTCTACCTGCCACCTCCATCCAGGTAAGAGAAGCACAAGCAACGAAAAACAAACAGAAAACCTCCAGCTGTCAAGGTAGATCTTCAAAATTGGTGTGCTATGAGGCAAAGAATAGGGTTTATTCAGACCTGCAGAGCCTGGAAAAGATATGACTCATGACCAACCCGGGGATGAAGCGCTCTGAGGTGGAGTAGAGGAAAGCTTCATTTATAGCTATGCCCCCCAAACCCCATTTAGCAGGCCAAAATGTGATTAATTTGTTGTACCATGTATAAGAGGATGTGCTGAGCCCTAATATATGAGCAGTCTAAAATCATTGACTGTATCAAACCATTGAAAGTGCCTTCATCCAGAGCCCAGCCTACTCAAGGTTACAAACAGCCAGCAATCTACCTGTGCTGTAGGATCTTTGATGCAATTGAATCACACCTTATATCTGTTCATAAAGAATAGAAGAAATAGGCAGAGAACATTGACTTTATTAAAAAATTCTTGGAAAACACATACATTCTATTAATGTTTATATTCCTTATAAACCACACAACAAGCAGCATATCTTTATGTTCTAAACCAGGCAATTTCTATGGAGCGGGGAGAAAATGTGTTGGCTTCAGAGTCACAGATGCATTATACATTTATATATACTATTCTAATAAGTTTTTTTATAATCCCAGGTATCAAACTGTGACTGATTTGTGTGCTCTGCTCCTTCTGCCTGGGTGAAGGTCAGTGGGCCATATTCTACAGTCCTCGTCCAGTTGCCTCTCCATTGTTTTTTACTGCCTGAGTCTGGGAGACATCAGTGAGAAAGCTGCCTTCAGCAAGAACAGATGAATAAAAACTTCAAAAACTGGTCCTGCATTTGGTCTGCTATCTTTTGAAAAAGTCTATCAGACTTGTGGTGACAAAATGAGGCTGCAGCTTCTCCAGACCCTGAGTTTTGAACAGCACAGACTGAAACACAGAGTCAAATCAGTGGCAACTCTTTCTGCATCCCAGACAGCAAAAACCCCACTAAAACAGGATCCTACTCTGCAGAGAAGATAACCAGAAATAAACGTGAAGAAAAATGCCCTCCTCAACTAGCCCTGGATTCCAGTTACACGGCAAGAAATGGAGAGCTAACCAGAACTGGGAACATGAGTAATGAGCGGCAGGTACACACCCTCTGGAAGGGGCAGATATTATCCCTACCATAACTCCTGGTTGTTTTCCCCCACGTTATTAACAGCAACACGGGCTTATCTGGATGGCACCGCCGCCAGCTGGCTCGCCTCAGTGCCCCAGCCCCGAGTGCCAGGGGAGACAACCAGTCCTTCCAACCCGGGCAGCAAAGCCAAGACCTGCGCTGCACTTCACCTGCGGGACCCGAGACACACGGCAACCCACGCACCCTCACTACCTGCCCCTCTTGGGTTTAGGGTCAGACAAAGGACATCAAGGTCCTGCCAGCAGAGGAACCTGAGCTGAAGGGCACAGGCACGGACTGCTCTGCCTTCAGCAGGTTGCCTTGTACTTATTCCCAGGCCAGTTGTGAAGCTGCTACTACTTAGACTCTATTCCATGAGCTGAGGAACATCAACTTTCTACAGGGGATAAGGCCTTTTTTTGGGGGGGGGTTTGTTTTTTTGCCTTTTTTTTCCCTTACAGAACATTAAAGGTGCCTGAACATGTTTGGCCTTGTACAAAAGACCCAGAGGGATTCTCATCCTCCTGGATAAAATATATCAATGAAACAGCAATGTTTTCCTGATGAAGAAGGTAGAGTTATGAATTTCATACAAAATCTCAGTCTTTGTTACTCCTAGAGTTTTTTTAGTGTGCAGCTGAGACCAGAGTGCCACTCTGCTAGACACAGTACTCATGAAGCTGAAGTTTATTCCACTTACTCTATTTCAAAGCCAATCTTACTTTGCCTTACTTTCCAAAAAGCTGAAGATTTCACAGTGTTTCTCTTGACTGAAAGAAAAAATATCTATTTCCAGCAAGACAACGCTGATGGCAACCAATGGGCTGCCAAGAAAAATAAATACCTATTTTTCTGAAATAATGTTACCTTTTCCTACAATACTAACCTGTGAGAAAGGGATTGCTTTGAAAGCATCTCCCTCGCACTATTTAAAGATGGGGTATGGACAAGCTTTTCAAACAGTGTCAGGCTGGGCATAGTCCACCTTTCATTACATTTCAAATGGATTAGCTCTGAAATGCAGGTAGAGTAAACCACTGAACAGACACGCACCTCCTCACATAATGTCCCGAGGTTTTTCTTATCACACAGAAATGTTACATCTGTTACTGAAGATTCAAACATGCAACCATACACCGACTCACATTTGCACACAGACTGTCAGACTGTATTCCCAGACTAGTCCCAGGAAGATTCCATACACATTTTTGGCAAGGCCAAAGTCTCAATTTGATGGAGGGGGGAAAGTGCTTAAAAAGTTTTAGACAAACAAGTCTTGTTAATTTTAGTGCAAGACGAATATCTAAATACCCAAGCTGGCTCTGAGAATGTCAGCCTTAATGTCGTAGTGAAAAAGTTTCTAGATTTCCTTTCTCATCTGAAAAAGCCTAACATTTCCTTTATAGTGCTCAGAGCTTCTCCTTGCTATCATTTGTTCATGGATACAACTCAGAAGAATCTGGTTCTCCTGGTATAAGAAGGCGTCTCTCATTTTGCTTTCCAACATGAGTGACATATAAGAAGAAAATTATTTTTAATTCTCTCAAGTGTTGGTGTTGGGAAAGGATTCTTTAAAAACAAGTATGCTTGGTTTTCGTCATCCTAGTGCACACTCAGAGCAATCCTGCTGAACTCACTGGAATTACCTCCGTGTAAAGCTCGTTTTAATGAGGCAGCCTTGAACTAAAGCAGATACATATTTATACATATTTTTGACCACTCATTGTCAAGTTAATCTCTTTCACAAGCAAACTCCCAGGGCCAGATCAATTTTGATGTCACTGCATCTGCTTACAGCAGAGGAATGTTTGGCTCAGGATCTTTCAAGTGGTGTATTAGCCAGACAGTGGATCAATAAACAGCACAGAGAAACAAGTATCTTGTTTAGAAGCGAGCGAGTGTTTCTACAGAGGAAGGAATACAATTGCTAAGATGGTTTCCAAACTGTAAACACACAGTTGCCCAGATGTTTAATTCCCCTCTTAAAATGCACGATAATAAATACAAATAAACAATTTTAAAAATCTGGTTAACGCTCTTTAAAGCAAGTTATCAAACTATTACTTTTTCAAGTCAAGGAAATTCTATTTACATTCCTGCTTCTTCACTACCACACACCTAAAGTTTTTGGTCAAATGATCCTCAAAGCTGAGTACCCTCAAATCCTGCGGGAGACAGGGAGCACCTTGGAGGGCTGATGACCAAGCTGGCCACTCATTTGGCATCCTCAGCTCCTTGCAGATTCAGCCAACGTTTATATACTTAATCTAAAGGTGGAGTGAGTTGTACACAATTAAACAGCATACTGTGACATAAATTGTCCAAGTCACTCTTTCTATATCATTAAAAGATGTCTCTTGAAATGAATTTTGCTTATCTAGGAATGTTTTAATGGACAGAATGCAATTCAGCCAAAAATATTCACGCAGGACACTGAGTAGGAATCTATTCAATGTTTATGGGAAACTCACTTCCATTAAGCGACTGATCTTTGTCAGTCCCACGAGGGCTCACCGTAAACAAGTTCACTGTATCTGTCCATACTGCCTGTCTCTTTCCTTCCTCCTGCAATCTGCAGCACAGCTGATATACCTGGAGCTTCTAAGTCCATTTGTTTCCCACCCTCTGCCTTCTTAGTGCCCTGGCAGGCCTTGCCCTGTCACTAGCAGTGGGAAGGGCTCTTAAAACCTTGCGGGGAATAACAGTGCTGGGGTCAGACAAGGAAATCGATCTCCAAGTGCAGAGATAACCAAGTGACTGGCAATGGGAGGGATTCTTTGCACAGGGATGGAAAGGGGTGGAAGGAAGACGGAAGGCAGAGGAGTGGAAGGGAGTCAGATGTCTGACTAGAAAACTCAGGAAATATTAAAGAAAGAAAAAAAAGGCTAGAAATACATCTGCCCACAACCAGCACTTTCATGAGTTCATTGCAGCAACAGGAGCAGAATCTGAGGTGAAGGAGCTAGCTAATATGAGAAGAACATATTAAAAGAGAAAAAATAGGGGGAAAGAAGCAAGTGGAGTGGGTAAGGAATACATATCCTTTTGCTTTGAGTCATTTCTTTTGGCTTTGGGGTTTTTCCTCAGTAAGACCTGTCAGGGATTTGCTCTGCCAGGGGCCCTTCCCTGCGTTATTCCTCTCTGGCTGCACTGGTCCCATTTCCAGCTCCAAACTGGCTCGAGGGCATCGCTAAAGCAGAGGGAAGAGCTTTGCTGGGGGTGCGGCCAGGGCTGCAGGCAGTGGTGGCCCAGGCAAGCAGAGGGCATGGAAGCAGCAGGTATTTTCTACGAGCACTTTTCCGCGTGTTCTGCCACGAAACGACTTTGTGCTGCACGAAGAGCTGCCGTGGCATCCATCCAGCTGCCACCAACACCTCCAAAGAGCCCGTGTGGTTAAACACAGAAAACTTCACCTTCCCAGCCTCTCAGGTTCCAGTTACAGCTTTTTTGGGGAGGTAACATACTGACTTAAATGCTACAATTTCAAATTTCAGGAACTCTCCCGTTTCACATTTTTCTTCCTTTGGCTATTTTATGTTCCTTCCCCCCCC
>VWZF01005390.1:0-184778 GCA_013396755.1 Sclerurus mexicanus | reverse complement strand
CCCCCCCACGTTTGGAGGTTGTCCAAAGAAATTAATTAAACTTGAAGGACATGATATTTGTTTCTTGTTTCAACCTCTTTCCCAGATTCCTGCAGCTGGGCGTTGCCCTTAATTAACAGCATTTTTGTTTGAAATCACATACTTAATGATCCCTATGTTCTCACTCTTTGGTTTGGGGTTTTCCTATTTCCTGCTTCTGTTTCTTTTTTGTTTTGTTGTTGTTAAAAAAAAAAAGTGAGTTTATTTATTTGCAAAGGCTATACTGTTTATTCAAATGAATAGTATCTTTAAGTGGAAAAATAAAAGCCAGACAAAATGCATTGCTTCTTTACTGTCTCAGCTAAATAGATCTGTGGTTTCTATTTTTTTTTCCTTTCTTTTTGTGTGTGTTACTAATTCCAGCTGTGCAACACACATCAAACCAGTCTGTGGTTATACTTCTTGGTAAACTATGCTACTTAACATTTCATGTAAAAAAACAATTAGACTTTCTTCCCCCCAAGAAAACAAAATGAAACTACAATAATATACTTTCAGTTACATCCACAGATACTGGATAATTGATTTCCGCTGTACATTACAAAAAACATTTTTCTGTTTTGTTGGCAACACCAGATATTTTAAATTTAATTACTGTTTCAAAAGGTAAACTGATTCAATTAGGATAACTTTTCAATGGAAATTGGGAGATGCAGAAGAAAGCATTTTTCAAAGTTAGTCGAAGGATCTTGTGTGACTTCCCTGTGAGAAGAAAGCAGCCAACTTGAAATCAGCTGAGTTTCATCAATGAAAGGAGAAGGGGGCCTAGTAGAATTACTCTGCGGCTCAGCTGCTTCCAAAAACATTTATTTCCCACAGCAATGTTAGAAAAATGGGGGGTTTTAATATAAGGGTGATTTTTACCTCCCCCACACCCCCAGTAGCCAGAATAATTTTATAAAAAACAGCAAACAAAACACTTTTAAGAAAAAAAAAATCTGATGAACTCTTTAGAGGTGCAAAATCAAGATAAATTCTTGCAATAGAGAATTTATGTGGCTGCAGTATAAAATGTTTAGGGCTGCATTATGTCTTTGAGAGAAAATTATGTTACACCACCATCCTAGGAAGTTTTGTTGCTCAGCACCTCCTTGGTGGCAGGTGGACAATAGCCATGAGGGAGAGGCAGCAGCTATGCAGGGTGACCTCCTTGGCCCAGCAACTGCGCAGCAAAACCAACTCTTCTTTTCACACCCCTCTTCTGCCCCTTGCTCTGCTGATGGCAATCTGTCCGAGGATGGACGGTGATGTCACAAAGGGGTGAGCATGAGGAGAACCAGCCGGGTCAGGCAGCATAATCTGAGTGTGAGGTCTGAGAGAGCCCATGACTAACAACTACCAGCTTTAAAGCCCTGCTTCCATAGTTTACAAGAGCAGCAACACTGTTTTATGAGACCCAAAAATCATCCTCCTCTCTTTTCCCACTAGGGCTGAGATAATGTTACCTTGAAACCAGCAAGAAACAGTATTCTACTTACCATATTCAAAACCAGTCAGATTTTAAGTACAGGCTACTACTGGAGCCCCAAAACCCAGGGAAATCTGTTCTTCATTAAGGCTTTGGGTCATGTGCCATTCATCTGCAGGCATGGCACCCTATTGATACTGGCTGGTGGGACTGACACACAGAACAAAACCAGCGTGTAGCCCTTTCTGTGGTGCATTTCTCCAGTGGACATATTTCAACCTCAAGCTGTAAATGGCTTAAAATGCAGGCACTGCCTTTCTCATGATTCATGGCCAAACTTCCCACTGATGCCACTGAGGAGGGCGTGTAGGAAATGCCTGATATGTTGCCTGTTCTCACGATTGGAGGTTGTAGCAACCCCTTCAAAAAACTGTTTGGTTAATCATCAGGAATGACATCTGCTTTTGGTGAGAATAACTCAAGTCAGCTACAGGATTATGGGGAAAAGACATCCTGCTTTCCCCTCTGTAGCTACTAGGTAATCATTTGTCTTTCTTATAAAACAGGAATCATATTTCTTTTACATTCAGATAAGGGAAATCGAACATATTCAGCAAAAAAACCCCACTAACCATCCTCCAGCAGACCACAGAAGTCGGACAGATGCCAGCATTCAAGGAAGATCGTGTAGGTAGACAGGAAAACAACGGGGAAGAGCTTTCCCAGAGTTCACACGGCCCTTCTCTCCCCGAGTTGTGCAATGGAGAATTACAAAGTCTCTGAGAACATGAGCTAGCAGAGAGCGCATGACACACAGAAATGCCTACAGAGCAAAACCTAAAGGACTGGGTTCTGTGCAGTGGTCAGCCAAAGAGAATTTGTGTCGATGATGTAAGATTTGTAACTCAGTAATCTCCTGGAGAAATGGGATGAAGAAGTTCCCAGAACTATTTTGGTCTGCCTTGGAGCCTCCGTGTGTACTTGCAGCTGAATAATGAAATCCATTTCAGAAAAACGCCAATGTCTTCATTAGTTGAGGTTGATGGGTAGCACAAAGCCCATCTCTTCTCAAGCTCAGCAGTCTGGCCAAGAGGCCAGCCAGCACTGTCGACAATACAAATTACTGACTAATTCCTTTCACACAGTATGGGTGTTTACACTGGTGTGACACCTTGGTATCTCTGACTACACCAGGTCCTACTCCTCTGCCAAGGACTACCAATACTTTTGTGTTTAGTAGTCCTTGGCTGAAGGTGCTGGGCACAGGAGGGGAGGATGACCATTCCTCATACACAGTAATATTGCTCAAAGTATGAACAGTGGATTACTCTTTATTCCTGGTGAGACTGGGCCAAGGTCGTGAAGGAATATGAGTTGGACAGGGAGAGGAACAAAGTAAAACAAAAGGCTTTCCTCCCTGAGTCAGGAAAATGGGGACTTTTCCTGCTCCCAGCCCTGTCTAGACATATTATTATGCTCCAAATGAAAAACATTTAATGCATACTCGGGGCAGGAAGCAGGATTCACTCCTCCTGAGTTGAGGCAATCCCACTCCAAAAAACCCCTTTGCTATCTCAGTCCTGCAAACTTCTAATCAGACTCAAGGATACCAACCATAAGAACAGTTTACAACTTCTAATTATAAAAAAATTTACTCCATCAGCACCTTAACAAAGTAGGCAAGTACACAGACACCGTCCTTCCCATCCACTGTCCTAAATTTCCACTGGGAACAGGTGCTTGAGGCTCCCGTTTCACCATCACGATTCCTGTATCGCATCTAGCTTTGGTCTGACACTCATGGAATGAGGATAGTTGCTGTTTGGTAAGAAGATCTTGTTTTCAACATGCCTCATGATGTCCCACATAAAGCCGTACCAGCATGTTTTCAGAAGGTAGAAAAAAGGTGCAAACACAATAGAAATAATAATCAAGCAAGCTTAAGCAGGGGGGGAAGGAAATGAGCTAATTTCCAAATGCTCAGTGCCCAGTCATGGAGACCAAGGGCAGGTAAACAGGAAAAGAGAGGAAGGAGGAGGTCATTACACCTTTGGCTACAGAAGCTTCTTGGGGTGGTTGTTTGAAGCAGCTGCTGCACTTATCTTTGAGAGGTGAGGAAAGATGTAGGGTGAAGGATTGTCCGAGGCAGGCTAGACCTTGAGCGGGCTGTGGAGTCCATACAGCAGCCACACGAGCCAGCTGAAACATCGTGATGGCTGAACATTGCTGTTGGACGTTTATTAAGGCTCCTGCTAAATGAATTCCTCTTCTCGTAAATTTTTGTAATTTTACATTACTGTAAATCTACGTCTTTAATCGTGAGTTTGAGTTGTAAGTAAAAATGCATCTTGGCTAGCGAAAAAGCTGATTCTTAGCAATCTAAGTTTTGATACGCACGCAGGGAAAAGATGAAACCTCCCCAGTCTCTGCTCCCTCACACTTCATCCCACTTATTTTCCTTTGACTAGTGGGGGCTGAAACCTGTAAGAATATAAAGTCAGATCTCTTGAATAGGCCAGGCTCACTCTGGGTTCACTGTGACGTGCAAAAGTCGAAGCCCACGGGCTGAGAATTCATCAGAAGAAAATTGCCGTGCCCTCCCAAGGCAAGAAGACAGGATCCTCTCCATGCTGAGGGTACCAGGAGTGGCCAGGGGCGTATTCTGTGAAGAGGTCTGTGGGGTTGGTGCTGAGCCATGCAATAAACAAGTCAGGCAGCCCTGCTGAAAGGGGCTTCGTGGGTCACGATCCAGGGCGAGGTTGTCGTGTTTTCCTGCAAAACACATCCTAGGGGTGAAAGCGGAGAACGCTCAGGACACCACAACATCCACGCAGGTTAGCACAGGCCCAGCAATACTCAGGCATCCAAAAAACCCCGAGTCTGGTAATGGATCTTCTCTTAAGCCTTCAAAAAGTAGGGAGGCAGGGCCAGCAAATCTAAGGAATTTGTTTATTAAGCGACTTCAGTCAGTGGGAATTTTGTGGGATCCTGGATTCAGGTGTCTTAGTGGGAACTGTGGCAACAGGGCACCGATGGTGATATGGGTTGTCTTCCCTCACAGCTTAAAAGAGACACTGGCACAACAAAGTGCAATTTTAATTTGCCTTCTCCCGTTTCAGGGAATCTTTGAATTTTAATTTAATTCCCCTTTTTCCTTTGCTGCCTGTATTATTCTCTCCTTATCCCAATAATCCAAAAGTGTTATTTTCTCTCTAATTTGCTCCCACAGATGGCAGGGTAGGGAAATCGAAAACAGAAGTCAGAGTCCTTGGGAGTACAATGAAAATGAAATCATGTGCCTCCAGATTAAAAAGAGGAAACGTATTAAACCTTTAAAAATACAGATTAATCAATTATGTATGCAAAAGAGGACACAAGAATTACAGTCATGAAAGCGGAAGGAAATTCAGAAGTACAGTATATGCCTCTGGGATCCTCCTGACTCAAATCCAGCAAAGGGATGTATTTTCCCTCCATGCATGCTCATAAATACCATGAATGTCAAAGGGACACTGTTCTTTTAGAATAGGCCCAAAATTTAGGTTTAGAGAAAAAAAAAAAGGGGAAAGAGGTTTCATAAAATATTATCACAACAGCCACAGCTTTAAAAAATTTAAGCACGTTTCAGTGACCACTGAGAGGGGAAGTAAAAGAGAAAAATGGAACAACTTCTGTCACACTTAGAATTCCCACAGCAGACTCTCATTTGGAGACGCTGCTGTAGTGCCTTCCATAAGGTGCTATACTCGTGCGAGGGGCCTGTGGCAGTCCCAAAGGGATGCACCAGGGACCTGCATGGGGAAGCACCTTGGAAAGGACACTCTGATGACCTGGCCTGCCAGCAGTACCGCAGAAACCAGAGGGGTCAAAATGCCACCACCTGAGTTTAGCATTTACTGTTCTGCTGTTGCAATCCTTGGGAGATACTCGGGGTTTTTTCCTAGGTCAGAACACGTAGAAGGAAAATAAAAAAAAAAAAAACCTGCTCATTTATATGTGTGGGCTTGGAGGGCCAAATTTTATCCTACCAGGATTGTCTGAAACAGTGAGCTAATTCTTAAAATGAACATATAAATAACTCCTCACAGTGCTGGTGGTGTTTTCCCAGTGTTCTTCTGTTATTCTGACTAGGTTTCCAGGACCACATCTTTTACAGTGAGGAGTGAATACCTCACTGTTGTGCTGACAAATTACATAAATGTAAAACTTATATCATTTTATACAGAAATACAGTGACAGAAATCTCCTGCTGACGCAAGTCCAAGTACTTATTGTCTCAACCAATCAGCAACATGGTAAGAACATTTTAATTACTGCCAAAACCAAACCAATGGAATATTTCCCCAGGCCCTATTTCTAAATTTTCAGAACTTGCCCTGAACTTATTGTAAAACAAGCTGGGTTGCTTTCTAGGCTCTCTTGCAGGAGAGCTTTTCTAGATCTTCACCACTCTGATGGTTCAAAGGCTTCTGGTTTTAAATATATTTATATCTGTGGCCAGTGGTTTTCCTTTGTGTTTGTATCAACACTGACCTGAATAACACTGAAATTCTGCTTTCCCCACCCGCTCTTTATCCTTCCTACCACTGTAGAATTATGTACGTCTCCCAGCCCTTGCTTTGCTTTCCTGCTTTCATCTCATTCATTGAACTTGCCACTCCTGGATCATCCTACCAGTGCTTTTTAGTATCTGTTTTAGATCCAGTTGCTTAATATGCGAGGACACAACCGCACACAGTAATTCTTGCTGGCTCTTCCTCATACCTAACACCACACTGCTCTAACTTCCCTATCTCTGCTGGAAATGCCCCACCAGCACAACTGGGATAGAGTGTTACTGCTTGTGGCCACGTGTCCATCAGCCTTTTTCCAGAGTTATCAACAAAGCTCCTGGCCTAGGGCAGAAATGCTGGTTATTAGATGCTAAGTTAATATTTTCTACCTTAAAGTATCATTGCATTACTACTACCTCACTGCTCAGAATCATTCAGGCAATACTTTCTGTTGGGTATTCTCATTCTCACAAATATCAGCAATGCCTTCCAATTTGTAAGGTCTAGAAAACTTAATGTTAACATAAATCTAATTGTGGTATTCATTGAGGAAAATATTAAATAAGGTGCCAGCTGACTGCTGATGAACTCTGCTAGCTGCATCTTGGAAAACATTGAAAGTTCTTGCATAGTTATAGTAAAACAATGTTATTTCTGTTGACGAGAGAACCATTTGCCACAGTGAGTAGTAAATGGTGAAGATTAACAAACAGAAGAGATGGTTATACTGATGCCAAAGGAGATTTTAATTCTGGGTTTCCTTCTGTCCCCAAGGAATATTTAGATCTGTGAAAAACAAATTTGTTTTCTTGCCCAGGTCTCTTTCCATAGTGTCAGAATTGTCCATGCTAAATAGTTCACATTTTATTCCTTCAGAAAGCAGCTTAACACTGTTGACATTATGGAAGCTTTCCTCCAAAGCCAAAAATGCATCTATAATGTCATACACAGTTATGACTGTGCTATTGAGGTGTTATTGTAGGTGCCCTGGAGTATCACCAAGACCTCTGTAGAATCTGCATCACTTTGCAATAGAATGGCACTTGCCCTTCTTCCGTAGGTTACATTACAGCTTGCAGCAAGTACAAAATGCAAAGATGCCGTTGTGCCTTTGCCCACACACCCTTTGAAGCACCCACCAGTTCTCGTGGCTAGCAGCAACTTCTTAGAAATAAAAAGAAAGTTTAACTCATGCTCAAGAGATTCCTTTGAGATGCCTGGAACAGTTAGACAACACAATCTCATACAGTTTTGCCCAGTAAATTTTGCTTTCATTTAACCTATGTATGATTACTTTCCCTCTAACATTGTATCTAAGTCTGTTATTCCAACCACTTTCCCCATGAAAACTATATCAGCCAACGGGATTTTGACTTCAGAAGAAGGATCTTATTTTTTTCTTTTTCTTTTCCACTCCATGTCTGTATTTCCATCCTGCTTTTTTCCCCTCACTTCTTTTCCTCTTTTTTTTTTATTCTTTTCAGCATTATTTACAAACTCCAATCCTACTTAAAGAAATAAGTTACTTAATTATGTCAAATATACCAATTAACAAACCAATTATCCCAGTATGTATATCTGAGGAAAGCATTCTATCTTTACATTTCCTGAAGAATCAGATGCTGTGATTTTTGTGAAAGGAAGCAAATTATATTAAGAAAACTTTGCAAGTTTTGTCATTGTGCAAGAAAAAACAAACAAACAAACAAAACCCTTTGTTGCACAGTGGTGTCAACCTGCAGTCAATACTGTGTTTGTGCAGTTCTGCTGTTTTATTTAAACACAAAACAATTATCACGCACTAAAATGAAAGCTGAGCAGTGTCACAATTACACACACGTGCAGTGCTCGACATCACATTCTAAGCATTCAAAAGCTAGATGCGTTTCCTAACTCCTTTTCCCACTTGTTTCAACACTCAGGGATATATCCCCTCACCAATACACACGCTGGCTTTATGAGGCAGCTTAAAAGAGCTGCTCAGCCACGGCAGAGCCTCCCATGAAGGAGGAGTTTGGGGCAAGGCCCTATTACTTTAGGTGCCGACTCGTTCCAAGTTGGCTGCAGATGGATAATAGGTAGTGCACTGTGATTTCCATGCAGCAAATGGGTGTTGGGAAGAGATGCTGTGTGCTCTCAGTGGTTCTCAAGCTGTTTCCACCTCCGTGATGTTGCCCTTCCAGTGACCTTCTTTCTTCAGAATTTATTTCAGAAACGAAAATAGCCTTTCCGGGCTACTTTGAAATTATTTTGCTTTAGGATCAGCTTAGCTTAAAATAAAAAAAAAAATAAATAAAAAATTACTATGAATTTGTACAGTGATAGTTGTCTGTTTGTTCCTCTCAAGCTTCTAAACTAGAAGTTATTGTGATCGCTCAACCTTTCTGTCCCGTATTCACTTAACTCATAAACAACCACACAAAATTATGATTTTGTACAGTGTAGGATACATTTAGTAACAGTAAGATGTTATCCCAGTTGCTTATTCTTACAGTACTTCTGTCCCTTAAAATACAGCTCAACTTAGTGACTGCCACACAAAACTGCTGCTCTGCTTAGGAGGTCCAACACAGCCTGACCTACCTGTGTCTACAGGATTGATTTCAATCTCTGTTTTTAAAATTCTCGATTCCCTGATTTCAGTGTACTTAAATCCTTCCCCACACCTTTCTGCATCCCAGCTCATGCAGTTTAGACAGCATTCTCTTTAAAATATCATGTTTTGTAAGAGTGTGTACAAAACGTGACCTGCAAAGATAAAACATTAACTTGCTGTTTTAATAGGGCTACTTGTCCCGATAAGTTGATTCATCCACAAATTCAACTATAAAATCAAGAAGTCAGATGTCTGTGCCGTTTCCAGAAAAGCACTACCAATACCCAATTATACATTCCCCTCACCCCAAACTGCAGCTAATTTTCTTCTGCTCCATATAACACAAGCAACATTTGTTAAGTATCGCAATCCAGGCACTATTCAATGGAAGTTTGAATGCGAATTCAACACATTCATTAATTTACTGGAATTTCCCCCAAAATGCACGCATTTGACAATGTGCAAGGAACACTGTTTCATTTCATACTGTTTCTTAATGGCTGAAAGGCATGTGTTGATTTTTCACTTTGGTGTTTAGCATTTATGGTGTTCAAAAGCTGGTATTTGTGTTCCGCAGCATGTTCAGAAGTGCTGAGGAAAAACAATTAATTTCACTTTTGAACAAACATCAGAAGTCTCACAAAGAAGGGAAACTATTTGAAGGTATTTTAATTAATTGTTTTCAAACCTGGATGAAATCTGGGAAGTTAAACCCCAAGCCTCCTGCCTCACCCTTTCAGCTAAGAACTGCTCTCGTAGAGTGAGGAGTCACGGAGACCTGGCTCCTGGAGCAGATGTTTGGAAAGCAGGCAGGATTTCAGGGGGATGTCATTAGCACTTTGTCAGAAGGGTTTTCAAATGGGCAGGCGTCTGGAAAATTCTCTATTTTTAAAACATTAGCTTTTTGAGGAATTTTCTCCTGAACTAAGTTTTAGAATCAATTCAGTGGGGTGTTACTTTGAGCAAGGATGAGACCATGATGTGAAATCCAAACCAGGAAGACATGTGTAAGTGCAGAACATTGCTGTGAGCACAATGTAGCCTTCAGTACTATTCTGATGGAAAATGAACCCCCCTCTTTCTCATTCTGAACTCCCCCAGGCTCTTCTACCTTTGAAATAGGTCAGTGCCAATCCAGAAACTCATATGCCTTCAGAACTTCTTTCTCATTTTCCTGTAGTCTTCCACTATCTAAAGATGTTGTGGTTTTCCTTACAAAAGCACTGCTTAGCAAACCTGAACTGAAGACTGAGCTGCTTCAATTAGCACGTCATGTTTGTCTGTGTTTCTGTTTCTTGACTGCACGTGCTTAGGTCTTCAAAGCAGATCTTCAGGGCAAATTCTTGTGGATATTTATTCCCAAATGCATTTTCCACAAATAGCCTGTAAGATATATTTTAAAATCAGATATTTTGTTTAACATTCTTTCTAGATGACCTTTCACTTGTCACAGTGATCTCATCCTAGCCTTTCTTCCAGTCTCAGTGTTTGCTCTTATCTGCTCCCTTCCTCTTTTCTTCACCTCTCATTCTTAGTTGACTCTTTTCTCTCCTCACACTAGAAAAATACCTTTTTTCTTCTCCTGTCTAAAATCTCCTACCTTTCACCCCACTTACATCTATAATTTCCACTTATCTCTTTTCCCTGTAAGCAGACTGAAGATTCTCTGTACAATAACTCACCAAAATCCTTCCTTAGAGTTCCCATGCTTTCTCTCCCCCCTTTACCTTGCAGGAACCATAATGGCAGTTCCTTAGCTAAATCTCAACACTCCTACTCCATCTTCACCTTCCTGGACCTGTGAGTATCACTAACACTATCAAACAGACTCCTCTTGACCACCTCTTCGTTCTTCATTCCAAATATTTCCCCTCCTCTTTTCCTCTCCCCTTCTCCTGCTTCCTGTAAGCGTTCCATAAGATTCCCTTGTCTTCCTCTTCTATCCACTGTGGATAATTTTATACACAAATCACAGTTTCCATAACACAGAATCAGAGCTCTGGTCCATAACAATTTATTCCAGACATGTGTCTTTCTATCCAAATGAGAGTCTCGCTAAGTCTCTGGATATCACACTTAGGGTGACTTAAAGCCCTGAACGTTCAGAAGTCCTTTCCCTTATCTTCCTCTTTGATTGTGGTGAGCAACACTGCGTTCAGCCTTGGATCTCCACATGCAGAAGCACGAGATCCTGTCTTCTCTCTGAGTCTCCCATCTGTGTTCCCAATTCAGTCCCCACCGTGTTTCCACACGCTATCTCTAAACAATAGTCTTTATTGTCTCTGCTGACTGCTGAAGTTCTTGTCCTGCCGCTCATCTCGATCAGTGCAATGCCCTCACAAAAGCACTCTTGCCCTGCTCATTTCAGGCCCCAGCCATACAAATCATCTTCCTGGCCTGTTGTTCTGACTATACCCATTATCTCTGAACCATTTCAATGATTCCTTTTTCCTCTGGGACATCAAGCTTATTGTGACTCTCTTAACTTTCAAAGCCCTTCATGGCTTACTCCCAACTTGTCACTTTTTATTCACTATCAAAATATAAATGCCCAGCATCAGTCGGCCCCAGATGCCAGCTTCAATTGATCAATTTGTTAAATTTTCCAACAAGCATCTTTTGTGCTTTCTCCCTTGCTGCCCCTCAGGCTTGAGAAGAGCCTGCATGTGCATTCATAAAACCAACTGTTATCCTCCTTTGAATCCCTTATTAAAATTCTCCTTTGCCAAAAACTTGACCATGGTTAGCTCACAGGCGCACGGAAAGCACCCCCTCGTATGATCTTGTTATTCCCTTGTTCTTCTCCATCTGTGATCACTGGTCTGATATTTCCATTATGTTATTTTCAGCCCTTTGGGACAGAGCCTGGGCGTTTCATGTTTCTGCAGCACTCGGTACACAGCGGTTCTAGACCACAATTTGGCCCGCAAGGTGCTGTGGTGACACAAAGGAGGGGGAAAAGGCGGCATAAAGAAAAGCAGCAGACTCATTCACAAGGCTGTCTCTGAGAAGCAAA
Organism: Sclerurus mexicanus; assembly: GCA_013396755.1. Classification (NCBI taxonomy): domain Eukaryota; kingdom Metazoa; phylum Chordata; class Aves; order Passeriformes; family Furnariidae; genus Sclerurus; species Sclerurus mexicanus. The sequence continues at coordinate 173,166 of VWZF01005390.1, read as the reverse complement.
CAGCGCAAAGAGATTTCTTCTAACATTTGGTATGAACGTTTGCAAGAACCTTCCTGCTGGTTTCAAGTCAGTGCAGGAAGGAAAACTAGACAGCCTGTTCTGGTTTGGACAGCCAGGCACAGGAACAGGAGCACGGCAGGCAAATAACACACGGGTAAAGACCTTTACATATTCATGGCTATAAGTTAAACACAGGCTATATTTTCTGGAAACGTGGCTTTGGAACTGCTCACAGAGCCAGGTCAGGTACAACAAACTGAGTATCAGACAGTTTAAGTTGGTTTGAGCTTCCAGCACATAAAAAGATGCATATTTTCTTTCTCCAGGTTTCTAATTCTTTTTTTTTTCCTAGCAAGTCAGTAGTACAATAATAATCTGGTATTTGCCTGCTGCTCTCACTCACCCGCCTTACTAGCAGAGCTAATTTCTTCAGTGTTTCCTTCCATTGCAATGCCATTGAACAAAGTTTTATGCTAAATTTTTGGAAGGTAGATGTAGAATGGTGAAAAAAATAGCAGCTCCAGTACACACTGCACCAACTGTGTGCTTTCTGGGGGACTGTCCAGAACACTTCTGACCTTGCTTAGTTTTAAAGAGATGCCTGGCAGAAAAAGTACCCTACACCATATCCAAGGTTTTAAAGTAACCACAGCGAGCCCACTTATAATTAAGCCACTCCACTCCATTCACTTTCTTTCTAAGTTCGCCGTAACCAAAATTGCAGTGTCTGCAGTGAGAGAACCCAGGAGCTTTATTCTCTTTCATTACAGCTAGACTTTTGCTACATCGGTGATTCTCAAAAGGGGAATTGTTACTGGTGGTTTCCTCTCTGCCTCAAAATTCTAGCACCTATTTCTACTTCTTCACGCACAGCTCACTGGAGCACCCACTGCTTGCAAGGTTTCTCCTGCTCTGGGCTGGCTTTTCAGGACATCTCCGTGACTCGTGTATCTTAGACCTCTGCTTTTTAGGAGCTTCATCTTTTCACTTCTCTGAAGTGAAGCCAAGTGCTGCGGGAGCAGAGCTCACTGACTAGAAGCTGAGTGCGGGATGTTTGCCTTTAGCAGCAGTGAGACTGAAGAAACAAAGGAAAAGTGTGTTGGCCACATGAAAAGCTCCGGGTTTGTTTTGACTTAGGTTAATTCAATTATGCTTAAAAAAGTTAAGTTCCAAGAATAAGAAATCAGTAAATTTACATAGAGATTAGGTAATAAAAGGTCTGTTGCACTGTATTCTCATTGGATGTCATAGCTTTCACTCTGTCAGAATTCCCAAATATCACTTTTAAAGTGATATAGGTGTCTTAAATTCCTTTCTCATTTATTTTCTTTTAAATTTCACCTAAGAGCTTACCTCCTTTGCCGTGCAATGTGGAGTGCTGTATGCATATCGAATCCTTATTGCCATGCTTTTAAGCTGCAATGCCCTGCAGGCTCCCCCTCCCTCTGCGTTGTATCCTATTTGAAGACCTTAATGAAAGGGCCTGGTTCCAGAATCACAGCAGCTTGTCTGCACAACCAAATTCCATCTCCTAATGAGTTCCTCTAAATCTGCCATCAGGTGACTTTATTGACTCTATGATCATAATGAGGTAGCAGCTCACTTTCTGCAGTTTTGCTGGTTTCAAGCCTGAAGTTCTGCTCTGCTCCCGGACTTTAGCTGATATTTAATGATGAGGAATCAAGCAGGGTTTTAATGTCTGCAAGAAATGTCCCTGAAGTGCAAAAAGCCCCAGACAGCAGTCTTGAAAGTTTCCAGAGCCATATGAGTCCCTACTAGTAGGCTAACAAACAGGAAATCAGCCCATCAGTAGCTAATTGACACATCTGAAGGTTTAATTACTTCCCTATTAGGGAAGGTGATGCAGCATTCAAGTTGTCATTAAAACAAACACACTTTAATACATGAGGTTTTATCTGAAACACGTATCTCTGTCTAATCTCCAAACCCTCAGTTTGAAACTGTGCATCTCCCAACATTGTTTCCCTCTTTCATTCCAGGGTAATTGGAAGATTATCCTATGACATGTGAATAGGTACAAGCTGTTCAGGAAAAACTGCAGTCTTTAATGAGTGCTGTGCAGGCAGCCCAGACACACGTGGAGTCCCATTACCCTCAGAACCCGGAGAGAAATTTCCACTGGCGACAGCATCTTCCTATGTGGCTGTAAAGCATCAGGCACACTTTTGTTCTCATATCTCTAATAAGGGGATGGAAGTGTGGTAAACGAAAGTGAAGAGGCCACCTGCCCCTGACTGTTTTGTCAGGGGTTTCTGCAACTTTCTCACCTATAATCTTTATACAGTTTCATTTGCTCCTTATCTGTTAAAAATGGGTGATGCGGTTTTAATTGTGTTTGAATTTTTCAGATTCCGCTCAGTCCTGAACTCACCTGGAAGTTGAGCAAATATCACTTAGGGATTGGAAAGGTTTGTCTTCACTTCAATTTTTCCTCTCAGTTTTTGGTCTTTGTTTCAACTGAGATTAGAATTGAGGGTTCCCAATCACCACCAAAGAAAATCAAACTCTGAACTTTTGCAATATCCAGTGAGGTTTTGCAGATTGGGTAGAAACTTTCAGATAAACCTTCATTTCTTCTGATCTTTAGACTGAACAATTGAGGTTCAGGCCTTCTCTTCATGAATTTTGGTAAGCACTAAAAATCACAGAATAGAATGTCAAGTGTTCTTTTTGTAATTTGAGCTAGAGAACTTAGCTAGAGAACCCAAACCTTTACATTTCAGCTTTAAACTTGAGGAGAGATATTTTTACTATTCCATTTTCACTGATCCGGTGTTTTTCACTTTTTCCCCTCCAGACTTGTAGAATTCTCACATTGCTGGTGGGAATATGTATGCATATATATGTGAGTGTGTGTGTGTGTGTGTAATGTATAGTTAGTGTAATCCTTTAGGTGTTAGGTCAGGACTGTTCCCAATAATATCCTCTCATAAATAGCACCTTTTAGCAGAACATCTGGAATTGGTATCAGCTACTACACTTTCCCCTGTTCAGTCTTTATATTCATTTCTTACCACTGACAAAAGGAAGAGAGGCTGATATAAATGTATCTCTTCTGGCTCCCAAATTTTATCCCAATACTTTAAAAAGCATTCAGTCAGATACTGGTAGCTCTGTGTATTGTAATCGTGTAGTAGCTTTCACTGGCTCCTGTAGCTCTAACCACAACATAATTACAAGACCCATGAACTTGAAGGGGGCCAAGATGGCCAACATGAAGAGGTTCAGTCCTCCCATCAGCAATGGAAACAGAATAAAAATGGAAGAGCACATGAGAAGAAGAAATATAAGTGTGAATTTGAATGATGGGTCCAGAAGCACTCCAAAGGATGCTTTAAGAAATGACTCTAAAGTAGGATTTGCAGACAGAAGTGGCCCTGCAGCCCAGCTAACTCAGATGAGATGACCTTAGGCATTTGAGTGTGTACACATGCAGAATACCCGTGTTGGCTGCACAGCAAGGCTGTAATTATGCAGGCCAGGCTAAAACTGGTCTCAGTCTACTCCTGAACCGAGTTTGGTATTCCCTGTGCCTGCAGCCCCACATACTGGCCCGGAGCAGCCTCCCTGCTGACTGGTGGATCCCTACATGTAGCAGCCTGACTGGGTAAGCTCAGCACCCCCATTTCACAGCACCAAGTCTCGGATCAGCGCTGAATTCAAGGGGAAACCTGGGCAGAAATTGGAAGCTGCTGATCCCAGCCAGCCCCCATGGCAGCTGCATGGCCAAGGTGCTGCAGAGATTTAATTAAATTAATCTGGCTCAGTGGTCACCCAGACCGATATCAGAGGAAAGAAATTGTGAAATCCACTGCTCGGTTTCCAAAGAGAAATGTCCATCCATGTTTCCCGTTGCAATAGCACCTTGCCCTGAAGGTGTGAATGTCTATTGCCATGCTTATTTGAGAGAAGCTGGCATTTTCAGGGCAGTGGCAGTAGTAAAATGTGTCTTACTCACCTGTCTCTCAAACTCCTTCACTGATATTTGGTGCCGCTTCCTTGGACCCACAGACACTCTCCCGTTTTTATCTGAGTTGAGGTTCAGCCATCTTTTGGTTGCAGATGCTGTCAAGCATTTAGGGAACAAAACTGGCATCGAAGGGGTGTTTCTGTGTCATTACAGTTTGTGAGGCAATAGACAGGCTTTTGGATTGTTTGCTTTAGAAAAACATTAATGTTTTATAAAATATTGTAAAGAATGTCATTAAAAAGCCCCACATATTAAATCTCTTTATTCTTCTTAAATCTAACGTTTTTTGTACTGGGAGAAAAACACCCAGTCTTGCTTGGGCCTACAGGATTTCAAATAGGAGAGCCTGTACCATAAGAAGAGCGTTCCTGGGATAAAGAATTATGCATAATTGGAACAAAACAACCATTACTGTTTCTCTTTCATGTCTAATGTGTATGATATGCATTCAGCAAGACATTTTCTCTTACTTTGTGCAACAGATATTCCAACAAGGGCCATCAGGACAGTGGTGCTCCACTGCATCCCTTCTGGTGCAATCCCAAATGAAAACACCACCTTGCCTTTTCTCCTGTGATTTATAGGAAACAAAGAAGGGAGCCTGTGTTGTGTTCAGACAGGCCCAGAGAGGACTCCACTGCAAAATGCACCAAAACAGTGTAAAGTTGGCTCAGATGTGGTCAAGAGATCCAGCCAAGAGAGAAGCCAAATCACAACCCAGACATCTCAGGATGATCGTGTACAGGTTCTGCCTAGGGCCGATGCTTTCCTAAGCTTTGCTGCTTAGGGCTCCAGGCCTCTTTCACCTTTTGCCACCAACAAATTTTGAGAGAATTAACCCATGAGTTGTTGGTAAGATTCCCTTATAAGCCTTTTTCCACTTTTGCATCCAGTAGCTAGCAATGGGACAGTGACAATATGGGGACTGATTGTTGTGATTTGAGCTCCAGAGACAGCAGAGGTGAGATGCCCTTTAAACCTGTAGTCCTAGAAAACATTGGTGTTTGACTCCAGCTCTGAAGAGAGCTGGACTAAGGAAGGTGGGAAAGAAAGTCCAGATGATGAGATGACTAACCTGGCTGGGCACCATGGCTGCTCCTTGGCAATAGTGGGACCAGCCATGTGATTGCAACACTGCCCTCTGGCCAGTCTCTTATCTCCAAATATTCCCTCTGGGGGAATTATCAACATTTTGCCTGTATCTTTTTTGTGTTCATAGACAGGGAGAGGTGAGGTTTTACCAGTAGACTCTTCTTAGCAGTACTTTGGATGTTGCTGCTACCTTGTGAGAGTCCTTTATTTTTATCAGGATAGTTCACTAGGCAGAGACGCATTTGGAAGCAATTAAAAAATAATGGGCCAAACTCACCCCAGTATAACCCCACTGAAATAAGTCACTGAGCTTAGCCTGGGGAATTAGTTTTATTGCTTCAGTGATAGTTTTGACCTCAAATGGTTTTTCCTTAGTCTGCTTTAGACTGGGAAAACTGAGTTTAAGAGTATCTAATTGTTCTCTCTCATCTTTACATGGTGCTTACTCTACTTCTATAAATATAAATGTGGTGCACAGCAATCTTGTTGATCACATAAGACAGAATAGAAGGTCTGGAATATTTTCTTAGGCAAGAAAGTGATACTTCATATAACTGCTAGGAATAATTGTTGTTGTTTGTAATACTATTGAAAGGCTGCAGATGGACTGGGGCTTCTTTGCACTTACTGTAATGTCAGAGAGGGGAATCCTCTTCCGACAAATACAGGGAAACAGTAGATAGCAATATACTGTGACAAATAGGTATGGGTCATGCTAGCTCCATGTTTCATAGAGTTCAAACATTCTTTGGTTTTAATTAAGGTTATCATCAAGGAAAACATGCAGAAAAGGAGGAAAAGAGGAAAGAGACACCCCATGTCTTTCTATGACCAGCAGGGCTGTGTGTGGCCAAGACCAGCACAAGCCTAAGCCTTAAGAGAGTAATTGAAGAAAGAGAAATTTCATGCTTTTTCTTCATAGGGACAATGGGGTAGCATGGAGAAATGAAAAAAAGGTTTAAATGGAAGAGGAAGTATGTTGAAGAGAATACTTGATGTCCCCATAAAAGACCTCAGGGGCTGTTCCAAAGGATGTTGATGGCAAGACTGTGCATACAGAAAGGTTGTCTTTCCCTTCCAACTATCTTTTCACTGTGTTGGGTATCCGTCTGTGATCCCCAGAATAGGAAAATCATGGAACTGTGAAGAGGACCTTTTTTTTTTGTCTCACATAGTCAGCCAAAGTGCCTGTTATATCCCATTCACAGGCAGAAAACACAACAGGCGCTGAGAACTTGGACTGATTTCAGATCTCAGTTCATGGTTACAGAGCTTGCAGCCGAGCATGGGCAAAGGTTGTTACACTTTGGCTTTCACTAATTCTAGAAGTGCAAGAGGAATCAAACTTCTCTCTTGAAACCTTTTAGTTTAAGCCTGGCTGATTTCCCTGTATTGCCAATGTGATCACTCGCAGGATAGTGTTATCCCTCAGTGCAAACAAAATTAATTAGATTTGGACTAATGAAACTGACTGGTAAATAGAAGAATTAATCCAATGGACATTCATCTCTTATGTGAGCAGGTCAAGGGATTTGTCCAGTACCTTAGGCATCTCTGGGTTTTGTTGAATTAATAATTAAAGGCTATAGGGTGTGAAGACTACCACAGACTCTTGGCTGCTGGGAACCAGGCACTATGTGTGCTTTATTAAAATTCTGCTTAAATTATTGGTAGTGCTGCATTACCAGTAAGAACAAACCAATCTGCATCATACAGGGTCATTTGCTCCTTCCCACTCCCGCGTACTAATTAATGCTGGCTGTAGTCGTGCATTAGGGGAGGTGCTGGAGGCATACAGATGCTGTGATATATTCAAGTCATACATCAAAGGAGGTTACTGAACTATTAGCCTTGAAGAAAGGATCTCTGGCAACATTATTAACATTCGTGCTTCTTCGCCCTGGATTCCTTCTTTTGTTTGGATGTACACCAAGGGTTCCTTGTGTACACCTAGCTCTTCCTGTGTTGCTGTTTGTGCTGGCAGCCTCACAAACTTCTCTGAGTTACAGAGGCAATAAACACAGTGCTTGCCTTGTGCAGTGCTGGGGAAGCTGATATTTTAGCCCGTTGGTCCTACACAAGCTTTGCCTTACGTTTGCAGAACGCTCTCTCCAGGGTTATTTGCCTCTTAGCATCACCATGACAGTGTTTGCGCTGCTAACACTTTAGAAGGGTATGCTTCATCTTCCCCATTATTTCCCATGTCTACTGTCATTTGCTGGTTTTAGTCTTAAGCTTCTCTGGAAGCTTAATTCTCATATGTGCTCCTAAGGTAGGCAATGCTGCAAATCTACAATGCTTCTGTTGGAGGGGACATGGGGGACAATGTCGTTTCTGCCATGGTTTGCTTTCCTTATGCTTTGAGTATTATGTTTTACATAATTAGTCTAGTCTAAGAAGATCAGGTTCTAGTTCCTTACATCTCTAAAATCTTTGAATCGAACATGAATGAATTCAAGCTTGAGAGAAATATGGCAGAAGCCGAGAAGAGGATCTAAAGGAGAAAATATCAATAGACAGTGTGAAGCCCCAGGGAAGTATCACACAGAGAGTACGATCAGCAAAGGTTTGAGGATGTACTGCAGAACCAAGAGCTGGAGGACAGTAGGGCTTCAAAGCCTGGGAACCCGGGAAACGGGGAGATCCAACACGCAACTTGACTGAACTGAAAAAGGATGACAAAGGGAACCGAGGAAAGATTGGAGACAGTGAAAATAGCACCGGTATGAGCTATGTCATGTCCCGATTCAGCTTCTGGGAGTGACAGGTTCTTTGTGTCTCAAAAAGTAAGGGTTAGCACAGTTAAAGTTGTATGTCTTACAATGATTGCTGTCTCACAAAACACAGGAAAAACTCTTAGCTTGGAGTTCTGTTTGAAAATGGGAAGAGAACTGCAGGTACATATGACATTCAGAAAAAAGATGTAAGAGTCACTGTTAACCCTTCCTTCACTGGAAAGCCCAAGACAGTGCCAAGAAAGAAAATTTAAATCTGGATGAGCCATCTCTTTACATCAGTATCCTGAGCATCCCTACTGCTAGTGGGAATTTAGGAAGCCCTTTTTTGGAAAACGCATGTTCATTGACCAAAAATCAGTGTTGTGTGTAAAAAGATCAGTTCTGAACGTTTCTCATTTTGACAAAATTTGGAAAAATATTTTGATGATATCAAATTAGTGTATTTTGATGATATCAAAATAGTGTATTTTGACAGTGTTCAAGAGAAACGCCCTTTTCAGTGTAAAGTGTTGCTGTTCTGAACATTTTGAGTGACAAAATACAGTATTTGGCATTTTTAATCTCTGTTAGATTTGAGACTTTTTCTAATTCTCCAACATTTTCGGAGGCTAAGAACAGTATTTCCAACCCACCCACAGTGGCCGGTGTCTATTCCAACAGCAGTTGATTTACTCATCCAACCCTTACGGACATTCACTGATTTGAGCCAAATCCAGCTGCTTGAATGCTCTTCGAATCACCCGATACCATGGACTCACAAGTGAAAATACATCCCCTTTAAACTTCTGCCTTAAATATCACCAGTTATAAAACTTTTGAAGCAGAAGCATCCTGACACAGAGCTACACAACAGACATGGATGAAAAAGGAGCCACCCCTGGGACATCTCCAAACAATACTCAAGTAGTGAACCATGAGTACATCTCAGTCAGAAGTTCTTGACTTTGCTTTTTTTATTAAACCATCATGTAGGGAAGCGTTTCTTGATCATTTTTAATTAAAAAGAAAAGCTCTTAAGCTGTTTAAAGTAATCCATGGACTCTTCACCCTTTTAAAAAACTTCCACAATCAACTGTGACGGTTTATGTGTGCAAAAATTAGGTTATAGCCTGAATGTTTTTTCATTTATTATCTCTTACGTTGTTTGCCTGCTGCCTTCCATGTGTGAACATTGAAGAAAAGTCATGTCCTTTTGGAAGAGGTGGGAATTTAAAATTATTTTGGGGCCAGTTAAAATTATTTGTGTTTGCTTTTGGTCCATGAAACAAAAAGATAAGTAACACTAAAGTAGAAAATTTGTCTGATGGCAGAAGGAGTAAAAAGAGTAAAATCAGAGAATCTGTGGTAGAAAGTAGATATTACTAAGATCTGGAATTCAATAAATACTTAATTTTCTTGATTTTTCACAGCTGATCCATTCTTCATTTAAAAAATAGTGATTTTTTTCCCCATTTGTTTAATTTTGCAAAGAGGAAAAAAAATGTAGTTGACACCTAAAACTAAAAAAAAAAAACAAAACAAAGCAAAAACAAATTAAAAAACCCCAACGAAATAAATTAATTTTCTTTAAGGAGGATGAGGAAAGAGCAGGATGAAAGAAAGCCAGTGATTACCATTTTTGGAAATCTCTATTAATTCTCAAGACATAGGATGGCTTCAGAAAGTTTGGCTTAAACTGTTGTGAATTCCTGGCAGTTCTGGGGAGGTTTTGAGCATTGGAACAAGGACTGGGGCACTGTGAGATACAGTGAAGCCTTTGGCACACCTGAGTTCACGATGCTGCCTGGGTCCACCTGCTCGCTGAGGCGGAGAAAGGCAGAGGGAGCTTTTGGAGGCGACTGGCACCGGGTTGAGGTCTGGGCTGTTTGGCACAGCACCTTGCCTGAAAACTGTGGCTATTTCTTCCTGCCTTGATCTCGCAGGTAGCTCAGGCAAAGATCCACCCCAGGTGTGCGAGCAGATCTGAGATCTAGAGGACGGGAGCAAGGTGGGTGTCATCTCTGCTTAGACCAAGAACAGCAGCAAAGGTCTCACTCAGAGGAAAACAGACCTTTTTAAGGCCTCTCTTCAGAGTGTCCACAGCTGGCATGAACCAAGCTAAATTCAACATTTACCTTGCAGACCTCAAGAATAACATTAGGTCAACAGCGAAACCAGACTCATGTGAAATCTTCTGACCAATCTCTCATGTGCAGCTCCTCAGTTAGTGACGGTCTGTCACAGGTAATGCAGAGTCGGGTCCAGCTGACGAGCACAGCACTGATACCCCTGAAGTGGAGAGAGCTCCTGCCTCCTCTGCCAAGGTAACCAGAAAGCTCTGGAACCCACCAGGAAGTTTTGCATCAGGGTGGATCAGGCACTTTGAATATCCTTCAGGAATAACTTTTTCCTGACACTGTGAAACCACGTGTTTTTAGGGATCAAAAGATTAGTTATCCATATGTACACAAACACGCACACACTGACACAATATGGGTGAAGGGGGTTTGCATTTGTGAGAATTTCCAAAGAAAGCAGCAGCAGATACACTGGGATGTTGTGCAGAGCCAGGAGAGAAACGTGCCTCATGAAAAGCATACAAAGCAAAGCGTGGAATCAAGTATTTCTCTTCTTTTTTTTTTCCCTCCTCTTTGAAGCAAAAAAGTAAGCACTAAAGCTAACTATCTAAAAAAACAATAATTAGGTTGCAAAGCTCACTCCAACAGTCTTTATAGTTTGTTGGTGAAAAATTACTCAGCACAGGTGGTTTGGCAACGATGCACTGAAAAAATCCACGGTGTTTAGTGGCTCTCATACACCTCAACCTGCGGAAGCTGCAACGTGCCTGCGTGGGGCTGTAAAGCAGAACATACTGGCCAGACACAAGGCTTCAGACTGGAGTTTTAGACAGGAAAGGCCTGTTGTCTCTGAGATATGTGAATATGAGTTGGCACTAGCACTCTGGGGCCATTTCCATGCGCTCAGCATTCTCTTGCGAGCCACCACCACGCACCGTTTGAATGCTGGACTTCCAGAACATGCCAGCCAGCACGATTTAGTGTTCCTGCAGGAGGACTGGGCTGAGCTGTGACTTGGTGGTGGCTGCAGCCATCCCTGAGCGAAACTGGTCACCCTGAGGGAGCTGCCAGCTGCGTTTGGGGCCAGCTGCCTTGCTCCACTCACGTTGGCACATCCACGTCTGCCAGGCAGAGCAGACTCTCCAGAGCCAGCAGGGCAGTGGAGGGCTGCTCGGGAATCCTGAATTACCCAGCTCTGGGAACAGATGGGGTTTCACCTTTACGAAAGTCAGCTCAGCAATTTTCACGGGCTCAGTGCACCTGAAAAGGCAAAAGGATCCTCTCTCTCACAAGTGTTGCTTGATGTCCTCAAACTGCAGATTCCCACCCTTGTGCCTGCTTTGAGCTAAAGACTTATTCATGTGTTTAAAATAATACCCCTCCACCAAAGCAATATTTTCCTTTGTCCTATCAGTTCCAGCTGCAGATTCCCACCCAGTCCCTGTTTTGAGTTACACTTCAATAAATACACTTGCAATTGAAATCATCTTTCCTTTTTGTCCTCGCCATGCTACAGATTCCCACACTGACCCCTCCTTCAAGCCACAATTAATACATAATTTATGTCTGAAATAAAAATCGCCTCCTCCTCCTGCCTTACCAATTCCAGCTGCAGTTTTCCATTGCCATCCCCGCTTTGAGCCATGATTAATACATATGTTTAAAATAAAATAATAAAAAAGTAATCTCTGGCCTCTGCTCCCCAGCTGCAGGCTCCCATTCCTATCTTATCCTCCACTTCCAGCCTGGGAGCCCTCCCAGCTCTACCTCCCAGTCAAAGAGGGAGCGTCCCCCTCGCAGCAGCCACGGCCTCCGAGGCACCTCTTCATGGATCACTTCCATCCCCTTCAAGGATCAAACCCCACAGCCACGAGCCTCAAGCCTTTCTCACATCACTGACACTTTCAGCAGCAAAAGGGGAAGAAAAAGAAAAGCAATAAGTTAATAGTTGCTGAAACAGGGAGCTGCCAGTGAGGGACACGTCGGGGGTTTTCTCCTCCCACCCTGCAGGGACTGCTGTGCTGCCCAGCGGCAGTGGGTTAAGCCTCTGCTTCAGTTCTGCCCCAGCAAAGGTTTCCAATTGATTAAAGGGAGCCCCAGTGACTGCACGACCTGGTGTGAGGTTTGGCCTTGCTAGGTGGCCCGTGGCCCTGGTTCCAGTGGATGGTTCTCCCTGTGGAGCTGATGGGTACTGGGATCCTGGGCAGTAATCAGCTCCTAACCCCTTGTCCACCCAGCCTCTGTCCATCTATTTACACAAGAATCCTTTCACTGGTGAAACTTAACAAAAATGTTGTGTTGCACTGAAAGGAACACAAGGCTGTCTTTGCCCTTCCTTAGTGAATGAAGCATCAGTAGTTTAGTGAGACAGCAAAGGGGCTGCCACTGGTGCTGGAGAGTGGAGGAGAGGACAGCCTGGAGTCCTTCAGCAGCATCCTCACAGGAGTGGTTGCCAGTTGCCTGACTTCCCAAGCACTGTTCAGATGAGATCAGTGCTCTCGTCACCTGTTTGCTTTAATTGCTTTTATTACAGGTACTTGACTAATTTATTTCTGTTGTATTAAATAGTTTTCAGGTGGCACAGTGAGCAGAAGCAACAGCTTGTTAGATGAAAGCAAATGTCCTCCCAAGAGATGAAGCAGCATGAGTTGGCACACAGACCATCAGCCAGGTGACCTGGCCCTGTCTTGCACATGATGTATAATCTTGTGTTCCCTTTACCTCAGTTTCCCTTTACCTCAGTCGATCTATTTAGCTCAGAAACTCATCAGAGAAGAGTTGATCTCCATTTTTCTGTTTGCACTATGTCTTCTACATAAAGACCCGAGTGCAAGTTGGTACCTAGAAGTATTGCTATGAGATGCAAAATAACAATTGTTCAAAATTACAGGAATTTGGGATTCAGTTTGGTTTGCTAATTAAAACAAATATCTAAAATCTAAATTCAAAATCCATGTGTTAATTGGCTCCTCTGCCAAGGAAAGTACTGTTCCTTATACAAGCAACCTAGAGATGAAAACACTAGTAGGAAGGTACGTAGCAGCATATTCTGCTTCAGACACATTTCTCGCTGCACCTCCTGGGAACAGGGATCAGCTTTTCTTAAAGCTAAATCCAGCAAAATATCCTCTATTCCCCCTGCCTCAGTGGATGGTGGAGCCCCTTCCAGGCATGGGGGAGTGTCAACAGTCCTGCCCTGCAAGCTCATGAGACTCTCTTTTCTCCACGACCCAAAGAGAGGAGGAATGGCGAGGAAGGGAAGCAGCAGTGCTGGGAGGGTTGGTTGGGAGCCCAGGAGATGCATACTTTTTTTTTCCCCTTAACTCATTAGCGAAGCCCTTTGAGATCTACTTATGGAAAGTCCTGCAGAAAAGATTGGCATTGTTAATTAAAGCTTTCATATCTTTCTAAGAGATGAAACGCAGCTGTCAGCGTTTGCTGTCCTCACAGCTGTAAAGGTGTTGGGCCATGACCTTGGTCCTGTACACATTGCTACCTGCCCTGCTTATCAGTCGTGCTCATGTCAGCTTCAATTTCCTTACTCTGGGCTGGAAACTTTCCGTGGTGCTTGTTTCAAAGCAGTGCCACTCGCCCGAGAGCAGTGGCAACAAAGGAGTGCCCAAGGCGTGCAGACCTGGTGAAGCACATCCACACATCCCACCTCCACACATCCCACCTCCACACATCCCACCTCCACACATCACACCCTGCCTCGTTTGCCAAGCAAAGCTCTTGGAGCTCCCATTCCAGGTGCTGGGCACAACCATCCCACGGGACCCGAGCTCTGCGTGTCTGACGGGGAACCACCGAGGGGCAGGAGGGGAGCTCTGGCCCTGAACTTCACACTTGCAGGGTCTCACCAACAGGCACATTTCCTACCCGCTCCCTGCACAATTTGAAGTTTTGTTTGAGTGGAAGTGATGTGTTTAGTCACGTCCACGTGCTGAGGACCGAGCAAAACCCGGCTGGTTTCTGCCTTGGCAGAAGGTGTGTTAATAATGGGCAGTGTGTGGGGCACAGGGGGCCCATAAAGCTCTGAGGACTGAGGAGTCAGCTGTGGCTCCCACCGAGTGTCACTGCTGCAGAGAGCTCAGCTCTTGCGCAGTCAACAAGAGCGAGCACTTATCTTAAATATTTAAATTTTGATGGTGTATGAAATGGGGGGGGAAAAGAACTCGAAATAGAGTTAGGATTTAATAGCTGTTTGCAGCTTTTGAGGCACTTGCAAACAGTTTGGGGATGATGGATAGTTCTACAAATATGACTTTCCCAAGAAACTCACTCCATTTTGCAGCTCTAATGAATCGTGATATGCGTAGTCCAAACACTGCTTGCCAGCCAGCTACCTTAAGACAAGATGCTAAGGGAATATTTTTCTTGATTAGATAATGGGCTGGTTGAAATTCCTTCAGCTTTACTGAAACAGAAGTTAGCAATTTCAGACATATCAGATGATGCATCAATTTTCTGTAAACAGAAGACTGTGCAACCCACTTTATTGAAAAGGCCTTTATACTGTGCTAGATTTAATCTCTCAATTTGAGAAGCAGCCCCATGAAATAAGATGTTTGCATGCAAAATCTCCCAGATTTCCAATGGAAATATAAAACAAAGAAGAGCATGTTCCCTTGGGGACTGCACCTATCTTGGATTAGATTTTCTCTGATGTTTTTGCATCATATTACCAATGGCTTCAGGGAAGTGAAACAGCAGTTTTCTTTCTTGAGAACAAAGGCTTGCAGAGTTTAAAAAAAATGTTAATGTATTTAAAACACTTTTGGCCACTGTTCTTTTTATTACTTTGAGAATTCTGGAGAAAAAAGGTATCTTATTGTATTATTTTATCATCTATGTTAATGAAATTTGCATTTAAGGCTACAGCCTGAGAATTGTGTAAAGGAAAATGATTTCTAAATTAGTGCTTTCTGTTTCCCATGGACATAGACGTTGTAACTATTAGCACTGCTCCGATAATAAAGAGCTGGCTCCAAAACCCACTGGAATAATTAAAAATGCTTTCTTTTTTCTTTCTTTTTTTTTTTTTTTTTTTTTTTAACCCCATGGATTTTGGAAAGGATCCACTGGCCACACCTGCAATGTATGCAAGCTTTGGAGAAAGTTTTGGAAAGCCAAGAGCAGAATTGCATTCTCCTACCCTGGATTCCAGTGCTGGCATCTTGCCCTGTTCGCATGAGTGTTCCCGTTGTTAGCTATGGCTGATGTTAAATCAGCTGCAGGAACTCTCAGTGCTGTAGGTTCTGCTCATGTGGTTTGGCCTGCTGAATGCAACGGGTTGGCATCATGGGAGGGAGCACTTTCAGTAGTCCTGCCCCTGTTTGGATCCAAGGGAAGCACTTTGCTTTTGCTTTGCTTGATCAATGTAGCAGATAGTTATTATCATATATAAATTAATTAATAATTCAAAAATCCTTGTGTATTGATAAATAATTTAAGAATGTGGGCTTTGTCTTCCCTGTTTGGACAACGTGAATTAATAAAGCCCTTTGCAAAGAGATTATTCTTTTTACACACTTCAGGTAGAAAGACTCATTTTTGTGTTTAAAACACTTGGTGTTGACCTGAACATGCTTTAATTCTGTGAAGTGTTATAATGCTTTGTTGTAATATTGTGTTATAATGCTAAATGCTTGAAAAAGGTATTTTTAACAGATCATTCCTTTCCCTCAGTAAGATATTAGCAAGAGGGGTTATAATTTAAAATTAGATAAATAAAAAAACATGAGAGTAGGTCATCTGGGAGTTTATATACAGCCTTTTTAGAATATTCAATGAAACAGAGAACATGCGATGAGTTGGAAAAGTATCCAAAGGAAAATCAGCTCAGAAACACCTTTTGTGTAGGAAGCTCTTTTGATTGTGGAACTGATGGTAAGAAAGCAAAGCCATGAACAATTTGGTTTGTTTTGCTTTCTTTTTGCAGGGAAGTGAGGGGAGAGTATTGGTCATTGCTATGCTTGGCAAAAGTTTCTGGGTTTCTGATTAAGGATATTCAAAGCAAAACCAGGAGCTTGTGCAGTGTGTACCTACAATTCAACTGGTAATAAACAAACAGATAATTCTTAAATCTGAGAAAACACCTCAAAAAACCATTTTTCTTCAGGCAACCACAGAATCATTGTCTGTATCTTCTTGGCTGTCCCAGAAAACACTATATTGATCTGTATACTAATATACTAGCTCCAAAAAACCCTGTGGTTTTACATTTTTCACAGGTCAGCATTGAATGGAGATGCTCCACCATATTCCCTCAAGTTATTCTGAATTAAACAAACCAGACTGTAAACACAACACTGGTAACGCCTCTGAAATAAAATAAAAATTGCATGAACTATGTTCCTGGAAGTGCTCCTAAATTTTCTTTAAAAAGCTTAAAAAGAGGCAGCGCTGAAATAAATCTTACGTCTAAGCCTAAGGGAAATAATTTGGGAATGAAAAGGAGGCAGAGAATGGAGCCTCATAGACTTGAAGGTAGCACCTGGACTGGCATGGTGGAGGAGACAGCTCCATGTTTGCTTCTCTTTGAATTTTACATACCTGCTGTTCGCAGCCACCTTTGAGGCATGTCAGTACTACCATTTCCACTCCCAGCTCACGGACCAACTGGGAGAGCAGTAGAACAGTATAAGACAAATTATGTACAGCAAGACAAAGAGTTGGAAAGAAAGAAGGGGCAGAGGGGGAAGAAGAAACCAAGCCACAATGCCATGGGTACCACAGCCACAGCTGTACTTCTACTGCCTGAAATCAGATAACCTACCTGTATGTGGCTCAACTAGTTGTCTCCAACCTGTGTAGACAATTGAGTACAACTTTTGTTGTTGTAAAATAAATCAAGGCAGAAGAAGCAGAATTAAATTTCATGTGGGATATATAAGAGGCAACACCACTAGTACTGAGTGGAAAGGCACTAAAAATACCTGTACAAAGCAATACAGAAATGTACCCATCCTACTGCTGTGCAGACATTCCTAGGTTTATATCCAGTAAGTTCCTGCAGCTCGCCAGTAATAAAGATCTTTGCAGTGTTTTCCCAAATGGCCAACATGAAACTCTCTCTACCTGTTCCATATAAAATCCTTTTGAAGAACATCTAAAGTTCAATTTAAGAGCAGCATAGTTCTGCTCTGCATTAGCTGCCCGTCAGTTTCTCAGAAATACCTTCACGTTTCAATGTCCATACACAAAAAACCTGTGGATGGCTGCAAAATCTGTGTGTATATGTACACATATCTAATAAATATGCCATACATATTTATTATAACTGACTCTGTTTGTAATACAGCACTGCAACCTGTATCTAATGTGATAAAAAAAACTATACAGAAAGAACTGGTGTTAATTTTTTCATGGCTAACATTCAACCACAGAGAGGAGTTTGCCTCCGTTGACCTGGGGCCTCAGCCTTAAACCACTGGTCCTTACTGCCCTCATAGTCCGTGGGGGAAAATACATCCTTGTGGTACATCCTTCACCTCTTCCTAAGGTGGACACCCTACTTGGATGCCTCCCTCTAAGTTATCTGCAAAGTCCAGGCAAGGACACCAGGAATGCCACCAGTCTCAGTAGTCATGATGAGCACCTAAGTGGGATGTGACAAAGTCTGCACTCGGATCACGTAGGTGAAGGTCTGACCTTTCACAGAAGAAAATAAAACCAACCAGAACTAGGCATTAATTATTCAAATTGTATAAACTTGCCAAGTCCTCCTGAAGCTCACTGTCCCAATTTAGTGGGTATCTTTGATTGATTTATTCTTCATTCTTTTCCCAGTCCTCTTATCCCCATCTGTAAAATGCAGATAACAGTACCACTGCATCTCGTATTTCAGATATCAGTCTCAACATCTGGGAAATGTCCACCCAACTCTTAGTCTCGTAACACTCACAAGAGAACCTACAAGGAAATTAGTGATTCTGTACTCACTGCAGGGCCTGATGATAGGTACTAAATAAGGCCTAGGGCCTCATGTCACCTGGGGGAATAAAAATAAATGTATAATTGTCTGAATTGTAAAGCATCACAGAGGAGTGACACCAGCAGAAGACTAGAATAACAGACAGGCAAACTGACCTCTTAAATTCCAGCACTAAACATAGTGCAGTGCACAGACTATCACATACCTGCTCATGTTCCCATTCACATACATTTTCTGTCTACTTCTATGCTACGTCATGGCTTTAGCACACAGATCAAGTAGGAAGAGCTTGAGAGGAATTATATCTAAGATCTAATTCAGTCCTCTGAACACCAAGGTACAAGTAAATACAGGGAAAAAAAAGCTCTATTTATTTAGCAACACGCTCTTTTTAAAAAAGCCAGCTGATCACTACCAAGAACAAAACACCACCAATATTCATCCCTCTAAACACGGCGTGGAGAGAGGTCACCAGAACCGGTCTCCTCATTAGGTTTCAGGTTTTCAGAAGTGCTATGGGGACATACTGCTGCTTGGGGGTATTTACTTACAGCACCCAGAACATTCCTGAGCTGCAGGACACAGTAAATACACATATGGAAGCGGCACAGCTCTCTGCCTTAGCATTAGGGAAGCACAGAAAGTGAGAGCAAAAATCCAGACTGATATCATCAAAATATTCATACATGCTGGTATGAACTCCCCTCTTCCCTGAGTTATCTTCTGCTAAGTTCCAACTTCAGATAAAGCAGATTTGCATGCTTAACTCAGGGCAGCCCTATCTTAGCCCATTGGAACCAAGAGGTTTTACTGTAAGTGAATTTTCATCTCTGCTGTGAGAAGTGCGAATCTCGCTTCAAACTCAGCATGACCCTCTGAGGCGCAGTGCAGTGCATAACATCAGGCCTCCTCTCTAGGTTATCTGCAGCTCCTCTGTGCTGCTTTTCCCTTTGAGTCATATACTCCAAGATAAAAATGAATGAAACATGCTGAAAGAGCACACAGCTCAGTTGAAGGGACACAAATGTATGAGATCATGTAGGATTTGTGAAAGGATGACTGAAAGAGAGCTCTTTTCAAGCAGCTGGTTGCTATGATAAAAAAGCAAGTTCTCCCTGTCCATTTGGTGTGGATATGATCTCATCTCAGGTGGTTTAAGAAACCATCTCTCAAATGCAATTAGGTTAGGAAAACATGTACACTCAAACCTGGAGGTTTTGGAAGCACGGCATGGATTTCTGGCGAAGTACAACTGAAAAAGGCTGAGGCAATATCACATTCCTTACCTGGTGCTGTGGAGCTGTGCTAGGACACAGCAGTGCTGGAAAGGCAGCATGGGACACGAGTGGCTCTAAATACCCAGGGGCCACAGCCCTGCTTGCTAACTCTTGGGATGTGCTTTTTAGGGACAGCTTTTGAGCCCTCTCTCTCACATCCTTTTTATCCATACATTTCTAAGTCCCCCACAACTTTCCCAAAGTCAGCTACAACCAAGGATCGCAGCACCATTAACAGGACTTGACTCAAAGAACAGTACACAACAAAACCAGAGACCTCCACAGGTGGATTTCTGGGTGTGACCAGTCAACTCCCACTGCCTTCATTAGGACTTCATCGTACAAGAACAACTGGGGTTTGCAAGGCTGAGCTCTTTGTTAATCAAGGTTCCCCAGTTTATACCTGCACAGAAGGTGCTAACACCAGCATTTTCACTGGGGTGGATGACTCCTCTGCCAGCTGATGATACCTGCCTCTACACAGGTGGTAGGACACAACACACTGCTGGGCTTCTTTCAGCAGCTGCTCATCTCCTCCAAGGTCCCAGCAGAAAAGGGCTATGGAAGATTCCCTACCCACCCTCCACTTAGGACTAGGATATTAGAACAGCCCTGGAGACAATAGAGCTAAGAAGGAATATTTTGGATATTAACATCACAATATGCACGAGTACATTTGCTAAGGTGACTGGGGTCTTACCACTGAAACTCAAATGCTGATGGATGCAATGAGCTGAACAAAAGGGTTTTTCAAATTAAGTAGAATGCACAGAAAGAAATTTTGGTTGTCTTTAAAAACCACACAGAAATATCATGCCAAGGCTTTTTCTATGAGTTTTTCTTCTAAGACTCCTGCTTGAAAGCAGGGTTGCAACTCGAGTGTTGCATTGTGCAACAAAGGCCCTCACTGACATTGTTCAATAGTTTGAAAGGTATTTCCCACTTGAAAATGATGATAATTTTCCATACCTTAGGATATGTGTACTTTATATAAATGTCAAATAACCACTCAGCCTTGCCTTAACTGGGCTTTCTCTTCGCTAGAAAAAACCCAGATGTTGCTTTGTAGTCACCTCTAGTAGTGTGACTTGCAGAGAAGAGGTATAATCTAGACAAATGCAAAATGTAAGCATAATTGCACTTTAAAGAAATGCAGTTTTCAGCTGCATAAACTGAGATCATCTATGATTCTGTTGCATCTGGAAAAAGATTAATTCTCTGACATCGAACCCTGAATTTTTGTTTTGTTGAACTTACAACTGTTTAAAGATTCTTTCTAGTATAAACTTGAGATTGGCATATGAGTACTGAGGATTACCGTGTGAAGTCCCAGCTGGAGCAAGTCTCTGAATATATTGTGTCATTGACTCACACAGGAAGAAAAGGAGAACCTGGTAAAGTACTTCATTCATTTATAAAATATGAGCTAAATTCTTCTCTCTACCAGTGAGCAGCCCTGAATTCAATAGTCATTACACAGTCACACAGGTATAGCTGAAAGGAGAATTTGGCCACTTGTAGAAACAATAAACCTAGAAAAATTCTATTTGGTTTGTCATTTCCTAGCAAGTTGTTTGTATAAATAAAACACTGGGTGTTTTTAAAACTGCTTTAAAGACTTTAAAGAACAAAAAAAAAGTAGGAAAGAAAAAAAAGCACAGAGTCTGCCTATAAAAAAGCTGAATAAAGGTAGCTGCTTTCCCTTTCTAATAATTTCTGGCTTTGTGTCTTAGTCTTTTAGCACTATCCACTTGATCAGACAGAAAAAAGACTGTAGGAAAACTATCAACAAAGGATCAAAGCAGTCATTAAAAAAAAGAAAGGCATTTTAGTCCTCTGTCCTACTCAGAGTCATATGACCCACCAGGTATAAAACAACATAATTCCATTGAGATGAAACAATCTGGACAAGTTTCTTCTAAATGGGCAATGCTGTGAAGAATGATACCAGCAGCAGCAATAAAGTTCATTAGAGTGGTGATTTTTAGATCATTAAGATACAGCCAGTTTGCTATTAATGAATTGGTTTAAGCAGCATGTGACCAGGCCAAGGTTTCTTGGTCAGTACATAAACCCATTGCAACCCATAGTACTTAGCAGGTACTGAGATGAAATATCAAGAACTACTGAAGGTTCAATCCAGCAAGAAAAAAAACTCATTTCTTTTTTTCCTCTTCTTCCCAATACATGTTTTGATGGGCTCCTTTAAAGGGTGCCACTGCCACAGGGTGCCACTCATGTAAGGCTGTTGCTGTGTCCGGCACCATTCCACTGCTAATGGCCCTGTTCCAGGGCACAGAGATAATTTTTAAGTTATGGAGTAGCTCATTTGCTGATTCCCCTCACAGGAAAATAGTCTTCTTAGGCTTGCATGACAGTCTTATTCAATTGAAAGAGGTTCTGAGGTACACACGCCCATGAATGCTCACACACACCCTTACACACAGTGCCACGTGTGCATACGTGTGTGCAAACACACACGCACAGAAACCTCCACAGGTACCTACACCAGGTCTGTGTCTGAGTCTCATGAAAGAGACACTCACATTGCAGCCAAAAATCCCATTATTTTCCACAGTGGCACGGCCTTTCCGAGCCTAAGGTGGTGCCACTGATACTGCAGACTACCTGACATGGGAAAATTTGGGGGTTCCCTGGTACCAAAAAGAAAATATTTCAGGAAATGCACAGAAGGGCAGAAGCACAGTCAGAGAATACTTCGTTGTCCAGTCAGTTCTTATTTAGGTATTTTAAATCTGATATTAATTTTGCTGTTCTTTCAGATATTTTATTTCTCAGTTCACTAGCCAAAATTAACATCCTTGTGAGCCAATACTCCAACCATCCCCATGCCTACAGCAAGCATCACCTCATCCAGATGTTCCCTGCCAAGAACAGGCGTAATACCTGTGGAATAGGGACACATGTTGTATTTACCTTAACTCAATAATTAGTCTTCTGGATGACAGTGACCACATCTCAAACATTAATAGCCTCTATTGTGTGATCACCGGTATCAATCACAGCTGTTCCATAATGAATCTCATAAAAATATTCAATCAGTGATGGAGAGGGCCTTTGAGATCCACGGAATGAGTTGCAGATGTTTGCAAAGCACTCGGAAGTAGGCTGCAGCTCACACAAGGGAAACTCTACCAGGTGTTTGCAGTTTCATGCCTGCTGCATAAGTAATGTAACCCATAAAAAGGATTTTTTTTTTTTTCCTCCCTCAGAGCAACTCAGCCAGGGGAAGCAGAACAAATAAGAAGATAAAGAAGCACTTTTGGAAATGGAAATTTTGACCAATAGGGGTGAAATTCACTTTAGTGTTATAGCATTGAATAGGAAAAGGGTAAAAGATGTTTGGGGTTGGGTTTTTTTGTGGGTTTGTTGTCTTTTTTTTTGAAGGGGGAAGGAAGACTTGAGGTGTTTTAGATGTGGAAGAATACATGAATACAGGGCGAATGTTGAAAAACGTGTGTCCAACTTTATGACTGAAAAATCTAGTCTTCTCACAAGTTTTGTGGACTATTTTCTCTCTTGTCTTGCAGACAACATTTTAAATGTAAATAAACACATCTAAACTTTTCTCCTGCTGACCGTGGTGTCTCAAGCTGTGCATCATATTATTTCCCTCTTAAATGATTCCTTTGGATGAAATGCAGTATACAAAACCCTATTTACTTGAGCTAAAGCACTGAGGCAACTGTTTCAGGTTTGAAGACAACAATGAGAGTGTGTTGGTCTTCTGTACTACTATACAGAAGGCACAGAATCCAAGGATCCAGAAAGTTTCAGACTTGGTTTTAAAAATGTTTACTTCCAACAACTGGGACTATGTCCACTGCAAGGAAGCCACGATGCAGCCCCAGGCCCTGATCTCATGTTGCAGATTGTTTTCAGGCCATACACCATCATAGTTTTCCTTTAAACAAGACTTCTTTACCCTAAGTGATAGTTTTCCTGGCAATCCACATCTCTGACAAGGAATTTTACCTCTTTGACTCACTATATTTGTATTAGTGTAGGTGTAGGATCCATTCAATCTGTACTTAGAGAATGACAACCACTATAACTGACACACCAGTCGTCTCATTCCTTGTATCTTAAAATGAGGCCATTACACATCAGCTTTTCCTCATGTGAAACCTGCCTATGAATAGTTGTCCCATTACTCACAAGGGAAAAAACCCCCAAACCAGCAAAACCCAAAAGGGCCAAACCCTGAGAGGGAAGTCTCATGAGAGAAGACTGTCTTGTTAAAGTTTCCATTGGCAAACAACACACCTCAAGAACAGCTTTCTGCGGTAAAGTGAAGTTATCTATTTCCAGAGACAGGTGAGGATGTAAAATTGGAACAGATTAAGTGGGGGGGAAAAAAGAAAAAGTTATCCAACCTTTTTTCAGCATCCAAAGTACTGCTGGGCACTGGACAGCTCTGTTGCATACAAATATGCACATCCCAAGCTAAACAGAGAGACTTCAGCAGTTGCCCCAGCAGAGTTACAGTCGGATGTGCTCCTTTGATTCCCTGCCCGGTTCCAGGGTAGCCTGGAGCAGTCTGAGGCCAAGGGACAGCCTTAATTTGTGGCAGCTGGACACAGTCGTTGAGGCACCATATGGCAGCTGGGAGAAGCCAAGTCAGGCCACTGCCTTCCCCTGCCCTGGGATACCCTTTGCAGCGTGAGGAGGGAAGCTCTGGCCCCACGGGCATTCCGCCCGAGCCCTGTGTGGCTTCAGCCCTGGGTATTGCAAGGTGTTCTAAGGGTTTATTGCCTATCTGCCTCCAAACATCTGTCCGGGCACATCCTCTAAGATCCAGAGAGACTACAGTCACCATCTTCTCCGGAGAAATCTCCTATGGCATTAAATGCTCTTATGAATCACACAAGAAGCACGACCTTTGCATCATTTCTGCATCACTGTGCTAGCAGCCACTGGGACACCCTCCCGTGGTGCGTCTTGGGTGACAGCAGCTCCCAGGGGTCACAGATTGGACAAAGCACCATGGATTTGGGAGCTAAATGCTGCAGAGGCATCTGGTTTCAATAAAAGCAGGAACTGGGCCAAGTTTGCTCTGCAGAAGTTTCTTCCAGGTACAGCACTGATGTCTTATCTCAGCAGCATCTTCGCTTTTCCATACCCTTGCATTGAAAGTCAAATAATATTTATGTGCATACAGTTACATCTCATGTGGCAATCTGCTTAAAAGACATTAATGCAATATCTTCATAGTTGAGCCAGTAAGAATACCAAAATTATAAATTACAGGGAACCATAAATCACGACACTCTGAACCTCCTTTAGGATCTTCTGTTTGTATTGCAGGATCCAGAGTTGTTTGGTTTTGGTTTGGTTTGATTTGGTGGTTTTGTTTTTGTTTTTTTTAAATTCTATATGAAACAGCAGTAAAGGAAAAAGGAGAAACATCTGCCCAAATCTCACATGTGAAAACAGGTTTTTCTCTCTACTTTAGTCTAAAAAAACAAGACAGTCTACCTTTCCAAAAGGGCCAGACGTAAAAACAACTTTACTTGTGGCTTCAGACATATTCAGCAACATTCTGGATTAGCTTTAACCATTAGGTAATGTAAGATTCAGAAACCATTACCCCTTTCATAAACCAAATTCATAAACCTTCAACTGAATAGTGCATTCATGTATTTCATGCGTGCACAACCCAAGAAATTGAAGCTTAATAAATTCTTGTATTCAAGGACTGGATCAGAACACGTGTCTTCTCTTTAGGAGGTTTGGAGGTAGATGCTCAGACTGAACACAAAACTCAACAGCTATTTTCATCCATTTCTTGAATTCCTCCGCAAAGGTCATTTGGTTTGGGAGCATGATGAGCCATTTTAAAAACTGTTTAGCTTGCCCCTTTTTGGGAAATCTTCATTTGAAATATTTTTATTTTTTTTCTAAATTAATTTAGAAAATTATACTGGTTTCAATGTGCTTTCCCTCTGCTACCCACAGGTTTTTCTGAGTGAAGAAACCCACTATGAGATCTCAGAGAGTCAGTGCAACGTGAAGACAAAGGGAGAAACACCTTAGCTCATCAGGTTTACACTTGCACTTTTGGCCTCCCAGAGAAGTCACCAGGGCTTCTTGAAGGCTGGGAACGTTTTCCTGTCAGATTCAGGATATTCTGGTACAAACCAGAAAACTTTTGCTTTCACAGAGCCTTGTGCTGCTTTTAGATTTGGTGCGTGCCAGTGTGAAATAGAAAAAATATTTGGTGCCAGAGGTATTATGCTGCTGAAAAGAAGCCGAATCCCCTCCTTCACTAGTTGTCAGTCAGTCTGTATCTTGTGGTCTGAAGCTGCAAGGGCAGCTGCTAAAGCTGTAGCTGCAGCTACATGAAACTTCAGGTATTACTCAGCACTAAGAGCTGCGTGAACAAAAGCTGAGAGCAACAATGTGCACTATACCCAGCTCTAAAAACTTTAATTAACCCTTGTTTCACTCCTCCCTTCTAGGAGTACTAGGGGTCCACAACCACAAATCCACCAGTTCAGCATGGGGGTACTGCGATCCCCTCTGGCTCCCTACCTCTCACCAAGTGGACAGGGAAAGGCTGTGACCACCCAGCACTAGGAAAGGGGAGGTGGGATCAGGGAAAGAAGTTCTGGTAGCAAAACAATGTGGGGCAAGGATGGGCTTGCCTCAGTAGTACAGACTTACCATATATTACTGTAATGAGATTTTGCTGACAGATTAGTTGGGTGCTGTTGTACCTCAGGCACTCTCTGCCTCTCTGTCTCCCATGATTTTTACTGTACTCCTTCTCAAGGTTTCGCTTTTGAGGGATGAGGGGAAGACGGGGCAGAAGGAAGGCAGTCTGCAGCCCCCACCCTTTGTTACCAGGAATGGCATCAGAGGATGATTTGGGTGCAGGAACCTGAGGGTCTGGCAGGAGTGAGCTGCAGCAATGGGTCACGCACAGGGCACAGCTGGATCGCAGCAGAAAAGCCACCAGGAAGGATATAAGCTATGCCAAGGGTCAGATGATGCTGTGATTTGCGTTGGTGCAAACATGCAATGGCAAACTTTGAATTTATAGTGGTGGACCTTAGGTCAGGATGAGACCCATGGATCTGACAAGGGAGGTTAAGGGAGAATTATGCAGAATGGAGGAGCGAGATAGGAAGAGGATCCTACACACACCAGGATAGTGTATCAGCAACTTTGGAAACAGGAAAGTGGAAATGGTTAAGTTAAATTACATTTTAGTGCTCTTTCTGGTCTGATTGAGTATCATGAATATTATAATCAAGAGATTGATAATTTTGATAATTCAGCAGAACAGAAGTACACAGTCCCCAGAAAGTGCTAGATTGTATCAGCGTGGAAATCCCAGTAACAGGAAATTTCAAAGATCTCCAGACAGATCCTTAACTGCTTCTGTGGCAGTGCTCACTTCTTCAAGATTGCGTTTTGTTATTTAATTTTTTTAAAAAATATCTCTGCTAATGATTAAGAGAGATTTGTATCTGAGAAAACGATCTCATTTGCCTGTTAGGTAGGAGGAGATCAAAACTTTGCACAGTGACAGTCCCAGGGGACAAGGGGTAGCAGCTCCACCACTCCACAGTGTCTCATCAAGCTAATTCACAGTGTCACAGGCAGCAGGAACCCACAGGTGCTAAACACAACCTCCACAAGGAGCTGTGTGACCCAGCCCGCCCTTGGCACATTTTCCTGGACAACCTTGCTGGTTTAACCAAACCAAGCAATTAATGAGATATCCCACTCACTGCTCAGTGACTGAAAGCAAAGATAACCACTGGGGACCCTCTGTGTCTTCTGCTAGAGGATTTAGTACTCTGTCAGAGGTGTATTTCTTACTCTTGCTGTGAAAGGTAGCAGATTTTCAGAACTTCATCCATAAGTTCTAGTAAGTATATTGCTACTGAGAAAGGATATAGTGAGGGAGGGAAGAAAAGCCAAGTCCTCAAAATATACATTTTTTTCCAAGCCCCAAACAGCAGTTCAGCTTTCCCTTTAATGAGCATTCTGAGTTGAACTGCCAATGCTGCTGTTGCAAATTTCTGCCAAATTTCTCCTGCAAGTTTTACTCAGTTTTTAGTCTACCAAAATCATATTCACCTCAGCTAGAGTTTTATTGGCATTGGAAGTGAATGAAAAACCTGAGCAAGGACTTTGGAATGTGACTGAGATATTATATGTCTTTGCATGCGTGTTTATTCATTTTTAAACATTATTATTTATACCCTCTGGAAGCAAGAGAAAAGAAAAAAAAGAGGGGATGTACTATAGGTTAGTTTAACAAAACAACAATGATTTGCATTGCTGCTGACAACTATCTTGACTCTCCAGCACTGAGAAGTGCCAGATGGCGAATTTGGAACAGTCAGCAGCAGAAAATGTGACCATCCCAGGTTCGGGGAGTCTCTGAAAGGAGGATTTGGAAACTGGAACTCCAGACCTCACTGTTATTGAAGAGGTGGCTGCAGGTAGCGTGCAGTGCATTAGAAGTTCTTTAAGGTCCCTGTTCAGCTGCTCAAAAGAAGGAAAAATCTCTTTTGATTGCATATATATTTTGAAGAAGAGGCTGACAATGCAGAAGTCAGCTTAATAAACACATATATGTATCACTGCAAGCAGGAACGTAGAGCAGAGTTCCAATTCAATGCTTTTGGGAAAGACTCAGTGAGCATACTGATAGCATATGCTGCCAAAACAAGCATTGTCCATTGACTGGTGGCATCTGCTGCGATTTCACACCTACACGTTTTAGTGGGAAGGAGTGGTCACATACCTTAGAGTGACCAGCTGGGACAGCTGTGTCAGGGAGGCAGCATGTGCGCCTAGCCTGGGAGTCAGATGCTTGTTTCCTTTTTCTTTTCTTAACAGATTCAACACTGGTAGAAGACAAGTGTGTGGTATTCCTGTCCCAAAATATTGCATATCGAGGTAGTTATCCAGGAGCCTTCCATTTCCTCTAACACTGAGAGGCAGATGCATGAACTGGATTAGTTACTCCACCTGAAGGTGCATGTCTAAGACACACTGGGTAAATCCCACCCTTGAGGGTACAGATTTTTCTTGAACACCCTGAAAGCCAGAGCACACAAGCCTTTAGGAGAGATGTGAGTGCCTCAAGAGACACATGTCATCATCACTGGCACCCTGGGGTGTCCCAGCTGGCCCCTCACCACCTGCCCAGAAGGGCACAAGTCTCTTATAGATCATCTGTTTGGGCTCTGACTTTTAAAGGAGGATTTTTGTTACGTTTTCCAGCCCTGTCCAAATGTCCTGAATACCTCTACAGTGGTGCCAAGCACCTGAATTGCTCTCCTAGTGGGGAAGCAGTTAGCAGGTAAACAGAAATCCATTGTGTGCTGTCAAAAGTAATTTGTAATAAAAGAAATGACAGTAGAGCAAACCAAAGGCCCATTGAATGCCTTATGCTTTCCCCAGCTATGGTAGCTAAATGGATGCCTAAAGCAGAGGAAGAACAAGACAGGCATATTTGAAATGTCCCATTAGTAATCCCCCACTCTTCAACTATTTTCAGTTTGGGAGCTCTTGATTAAGATGTGGTGCCTGTGTATTTATTAATCCTCACTGGGCTTCTCTTCCAAGAACATGTTCAGTCTGGCCTTGAACTCAAACTGACTTTTACCAAAAACAGAAGCAAAAAAAGCCTTCCCCAACCACCTAGCAGTACAGAAATGTATCCAAAAATAGAGAAAGTCCTCAAAGACCATGCAGTCCTTGCTGGCTTAGTGAAAGATAAACAGTGACAGAGCAGAAATAATTTCTAAATATTTTCTGCTAAAAATGGTATTGGGACAGGTTACAGGTAAGACTTGTAAACATCCACTCATTCTCAGATGGTCCCATAAAGGCACATGCAGAAGGCTTAATACTATGCTAGTCTGGAAAATATTGGCCTTTTTTCAAGTTCGGAGGAACTATGGAATTAAGGAATGATGTTAAGACTTTTTTTTATCCATATTAAGCAGGGAAAAGAGGTTATTGCTCTATAGATGGAAAATCAGATTCCTTAAATGCCCAGTATGTGTCCTTGTTAATCCTTCAGTAAAAAACCCCTCACCTTTAACATAGTTTTTCACTATCAGCCTCTACAATAGTACATTCTGCCTTTCTTCCTGTCTCCTGTTGATCCCAAATTTAAAATGTATTCTTCCAAATCTGCAAATTACTGTAAATTTTACAATTTTATTCATACCTCCTTATTGTTTCATAGGTTCATCTATTATATTAATTTAGATTTGAAAATACTGGGGGCAAATATCTTTTGTAGAATGTTAGTATTTCTTTGTAAGAACAGAAATGTAAATACTGAGATGGACAATGATGTTGATGTGGAAATGCCACACAGCAAGTCCATTTGAATGAAGAGCAGGAGAACATCTCAGTAGTGTAAGGCAAAACATATCATGGGGATGGTGATTATTTCAAAACCACATGCAATAAACTCAGGAAATGCATAGTGAATATGGGAACAGGCTATAAGAAATTGCAGAGGTAGGGAAGTCAAACAATCTCACAAAGATATCAGGTGATAATGATTTTTTTCCTCTTTTTTCCTCCTTTTGATGTGACCAAAGGATAGAATTCAAATTGTCATGGATGCAAAAAATTACAAGAGAAGATGGTCAATTAATTACTTGGACAGAAAAATTAACATTGGAGTCCTGCTAAGGAACTGATACTTAGCTGTTGCCTTAGGATCTAGTTGGAGATACAGAGCCCAAGAGTGAATTACAGCACGTCTCTGGAGGCTGTTGTGTTCATAACACCAAAAACTGCATTTCAAATGTTCTCTGGACAGTCTTTGGGGTCACTGAGTGTTGTGCAAAGCCAGAATAGCTCCTCTGGCACTTCTAGATGTACTCCAGGGCTGTAACAAGGATGAGATATACGCTTGGGGACCTTCTGCAGGACCAGGTTTTGGGCCTCTAGTGCTGAGGGCACCAGAGGATACTGAATGGAATAACAGTAGGAACTGCAGAGACTTTTGGTTGATGTTTTCATAAGTTTACTGAGTTCAGGAGCGGTCTCTGAGGAAAAGGATGACTAATGCATAATGCCATAACTTTAAAAGTGAACCTACAGAGACAGAGTAGGAAACTACACACTAGTCAGCTTGACATGAGTTGTGAGCAAAAGCCTTTGAAACTCTTTTAAGAGTCAAAAGGGAGAACATTTGGAAAAGCACAGATTAACAGAAAATAGCCAGCATGGCTTCAGGAAGGGGAGGTCACCATGGCTCACTAGCAGAGGGGAATTCTTTGCGGATGTTACTGCTGGGCTTGGGAAGGGGCTGCAGAGCACCATGGCTGGGGCTGGGCGTCTCCAAAGCGGCCTGACAGGCTCCACAGTGGTAATTAATGGGCGAGGGCTGGGGTCGATGGGACTGGAGGAGACTGCACATTCACACTGGGTACGGGCTGAGGCAGAGACTACAAAAGATGACCTAAAATGGAAAATGTTAAGGATGAAAAGTAAAAGAGGGCTGCGAAGTGCTGCAGAAACTTTAACTGGCTTGAATAAATAAAAAAAGGGAAAAGGTAGGAAAAAAACCTCCCAAACCAACCACAGAGAGGAAGGCTTGTTACTGATTCAGCAGACAGTGACCAAGATCACCAGTCCTTGGCAAATAATAAGCCCCTCAATGCACTGTAAGCTGGTAAGAATTGCTATGGTCTTTTGGCACAAGAGGGAAAACAGAAGCACCACAATATTAATGGTTTGCCCAAGCTCACACCTCCCACTTCAGCTGTCTGGCACGTCAGCAGCACTCCAAGGAGAAAGGCAAAGCCTGGGAGTAGGATCCTGACCAGTAAGTAAAAGGGAAAATGGGGTTTTTTTCAGTATCTTGTTTTAAAATGAACATGCTTCAAATTTGGGGGGGGAAATTTTGTGAGAGGAGGGAAAAGTATTGGTTGATCTTCCTTGGAAATCTGCACATTGAAGTCCACCCTCTGCCCTCCCTGCTGGGCTCCCCAGTGCTGGGAGCTCAGTGGGACTTGGGGTTACTTCTTCCAGGGTTACCCTCACAGCAAGATGATTTTCAAAAATCGCCACCCTTTACCTCCTGGTACAAATATATCATGTCCACCTGAGGTTTCAAAGGTGCAGATGGAAATAATGCCATGGTGCAATTGCTCTTCACTCAATTGCCAGCCAGCAAACTCAACACAAAGCTGCATAAAAATGTCCTGGAGGAAGGTCCACGAACACGTACTGCTGTTACCACCGTACTGCTCGCAGCACTTACAACAGAGCTCCTTTTTGTTTTATTAGTAACCTTCTGCTGCCCCTCAATGCCACGATTCCCAGCTCTGGGAGCCATGCCTGGGGCAGGTGGAGGGGGGAGGCTGCAACCCTGTCCGTGGAGATTGGGCTTTTGGTTTTGGGTTTTTTTTCTTTTGGTTTGGTTTGGTTTTTTCAGAAAAGCCTGGGTGCTGAAAGCTCAGGACTGCCAATTCTGCAGCACCACCCAAGTACCACGAGCCGAAGCAGCTCTGCCCTGGGCACAGAGGTGCTGGGGCTGCTCTGCCTTCCCCGCTGTGTTAAACCTCCCCTCAAAGTAATGAATCACAGAGCCACAGATTTCACTGTGCAACCTTTTCCAGGCTTCTCCTGCTGCTGACGGGAACTATAAAAGCCAGGAGTTTCCCCTGGCTGCCTGTGGGTTTCTGGGCCTCTTTTTCCTTTCCTTTTCTGGTGCTTCTTTGCCCTGTCTTACATATTCTAATTAGCTTTCCTGGAGGAGTTTTACAAGATGAAGATAAGCAGCTTATCCTAGGCAGTTGTTTGTCTTCACATTTTGCCTCAGAAAAGATTGAAAAAGCTCTCAAGGACCGAGTTTCCATCTGATCCATCATTTTAGGGGCTAGAGAACAGAAATGCTCTGGGCGGTCAAGCAGGGAACTTGAAAAGGAATCCAGCCGAAATGCAATAAAACAAATATTTGAAGGGATTTTTGAGGAATTCCAGGACAACCCACTCCTCCCTTTTTATTAGCTTCACCAGTCCTTGATAAGGTGGCTACATTCTCCAAGTGACTGACAAAAGACACTCTTTAACCATTATTTAAGAAGCAACTACGTGGCTGTGTGATTGTGTTACCCCACCAGAGAGGAGTTTTTTGAGCCATGCATTGAGTCGACATTTCCTTTTCCCATTCTCACTATTTCTGGGAAAAGAAATATTTGCTTTCCTTCAACGACTCGCTTTTGGAGTCAGCCGAGGGTAGCTGGGAGACAGCACAATAAATATTGCTAAGCCGCAGGGTAATTTTTTAAAATAAAAGGTCATGACCTGTGTCTCTGCAGATATTCTGGCACTTAGCAGCTCTGTGTCCTGTGAGTTTGATTCCATATTCTACAGCTTGGCCCACAAGTTGACAAAACTGTACTTGGCTTCCCTCATGCATTCATTGCACTCTTGGTTCTCGTGTCACGATGGAGATCACACTTGCACATCTTACTGAGGTGGATTCTTTGCTTTGGAAAAACAGTGGAACTCCCTCCCACCATATGCTGTGGAAGTCAAAATACCAAAGGGCTTTAAAGTACAATTAAACAAATTAATGGAAGTCCACAAGGGGCTATTACACAGGAACATACCGACATAACCTCTAGTTCAACAGTGCCTAAGCTGCAGCCTGCCAGCAAGG
Organism: Sclerurus mexicanus; assembly: GCA_013396755.1. Lineage (NCBI taxonomy): Eukaryota > Metazoa > Chordata > Aves > Passeriformes > Furnariidae > Sclerurus > Sclerurus mexicanus. Next base: position 140,394 of record VWZF01005390.1, on the reverse strand, counting down.
AGGGAGAAATATTGAGCTTGTGTCCCTGTAAGATAACCCTGTTTCCATGCTAAGATAGCCCTTTTGGTAAAGCAATGAGGCAGTGTCCACTGAAGAGCTAAGTAGCCTAGCAGATGTTGAACTCAGAGTTGAGCCCCATGAGGAGGAAGACATTTTTCACAACACTGAGCTACAGCACATATATTTTATTCTGCACATGTCCCTGTTGCCATCTCTCTTTTTTTTTTCCTTTTCTGAGTTTAGTTTTGATATGTACAACTGGTGTTCAGCTTACAGAAATCACCCCAAGAACAGGAGAAAAAGCAGGCATGAGGACACACAAGAGGACTACAGCATCTGTCAAGGCGGTGTCTGGGTGCAAGGCTGCACATTCAGAGAAGGTTTCTGTATAGGGAGGGGTGGGAGGTGTAGAAAGTGATTTTAAGATGGATTGAGGATTGAATGGCAGAGAATTTGGAGGTTTGAGGATGGGGTTGGTGAAAAGAGAGGAGGATAATGAAGGAATGAGGATTAATAAGGGCATCCTTTCACTTCTGTCCACATGAACTTGTCTAGTCGCAGTCATTTTCCTGAAGGGAAGAAAGCAAAGTTGCTGTCTTCCTGTATTCTCTTTCTCAAAGACACATACAGGTAAACAAATGCACATCCCCAACTGTCCAGTTCCTTCTCCTCCTTCCCCTTTGTGCACAACAGTGTAACTTTTTATTCTATTGGTTGAAATATATAAGTTTATGTAAGATTTTTATTCGATTGGTAGAGTTTAGGACAGTGAGAATGCCTTCACTGCCAGTGGCCAGCGTGACATACTTCAGAAAAGTCTCATTGCTGAGCAGCTTCCCACATGGCAGAAGAACAACAGACTCATTCTCCATCCCAACCCATCCCACCTCCTGCCTTAATGAGGGGAATACACACTTGATTCTCTATGTCTGCTCCTTAATGCAGAACAGATAAAATCTTCAGTCCCTGAGAAGTGGCTCCTCTATTTAAATCCTGAGGTCACACACTAAATATCTGGGAATGACCCAACCAGAGGCTACGCTCTGGAAAGCTCATCCCAGAAGATAATCAGTGAATCTCAACTGTGCTGTGTCTCCTGGGAGAGACTTGCAGCGGTTTTGGGGTAAATAGCAGGAACACAGATTTTCAAAAGGCATCACAGAAGATAATTGCCTAACACATGGCTGACCAGAGTAATTGTGTAAGTTCAAAGAACTTGAGGAAGGGCATGGATATACCAGCTGACAGCATATACAGGCAACCACAATTTTAATATAAATAATATTATTTAGAGTCAGTTCTTTGCATTATTAGGGATCTTGCAAAAGTTTTACTTTTTGGGGTTTTTTTTGTATAAAGTTAAAAACCAGCAAAAACCAACATCTTTAGGGAAGTACTGCATACTTACTGGGATTGCTTTTTTGCACATCCTTCCTTGGAGGGAAAGGAAAATACCTACAATATTTTTGTAGCTCAGGAAAAATTATGGAGCATATACTCTGAGATATTTACTATGAATTTAAGGTCACCATCACATTTTCATTATACAGAAACTCTCTACATATATATTTATAAATATTTTGCCTGATGTTGTAATATATGCATGACTACCACGTCAACAGCAAAATAGAACCCAGGTGCCTTGAAACAAGAAAGAAAGCCAAAGCCAGAAACTGTTCCAAATAACACCTCAACAAAAAATCCACATCGAAACAGTCGCTGAAACATTAGGAATGAAATAGTTTAGGACTAATTAATGTATCCTTCATTATTAGCTACCATGCAGGTGCTTTAATTTGTATCCAGGCCGCCTCTGGACAAAGCGGACAATTAAAGTGGTGAGCTCTGTGTCAGAGTCTCCTCTCCTCGTTGCTATGAATCCTTCCCATGTGCTGCTGACATAATGCCATTTAATTAACCCTCATGGCTCTTTTCCTTTCTTTTTTTCCTTTCTAAGCAAATGGATGTGATCAACATTCTCTTAGGAAAGGGTTGCATGGTTTTGAACACATAATACTTTCTCCAGAATCGAAGCAATAGCTTTTCATGGGCTGTGTTTTTTGGTTTATGGGTTTGACTCAATCAAATCTTTTTCTTCAGCATTATTGGAAGAGGTGAGGGTATAACTGACCTCTCAATAACTGAGGAGGACTAGGAATGGAATAGAGTGAAACAGTATGGCAATGAATATGCAAATACAGGAGTCAGTTTTAGTCTATCTGTCCTTTACTCTCCTCAGACCTCCATTAAAAAAAGGAACCAGAAAACATATAAAGGAAGATGGGGACGGTCAGAAATATGAACTGGCTCCCAGACAGAGAGAGCTTCAATAAACTCATTTTCTTCATCTTTGAGAGGAGAAAACTGGGAGAGGCTATGATGGAAACCAATAGAATAACGCATGGTTTATTAACTGCATTTCTCTGGTTATTCCAATAAAAGGTAAGAGCCAGCCACTGAATTTGGCCCATGAAGGCACTTGATGAAAAAACAGGTTGAAAGCAAAGAAAAAGAAGTTCTTTCTAATTTGCACTGACTTACCTCAAGCTCCTTCTGCTGGGTACATCCACTCTGCCACTATTTCCCTCTGTCCCTTCATGAGTCCTCTTTTCTTTATATTCTGCATTGTTTACCACATATCAAATTCCTCTTGTGGCTTTTCCCCCCCACCATGGACTGTGGTCCTCCTCTCCCGCCTGCATGTGTTCTTGCCAACTGGATTGTCTCACGGGCTATTGCCTCACCTCCCATCCCACTTCCCACTGCATTCACACCAAGCTGTTTGTCAGTTGTGCTTTAGTCAAAAAAGCTGCAGAAGTTTTTGACATACTAACCGTAGGTCTTCCACATTTTGCTCTAGGTATTCCCTAGGGGATTTCAGAGTAATCGAGGAGGTTTGAGCCAGAACGACATTTGGGCTTGAGCCAGAACGACTCTCCTGGGTCATTCTTATACCCTTCTGATGGTCTTTCCACTTCCTCTTGGCCTTAAACTTACATGAATCCCACTATTGACCCAAAACAACCTAGAATTTCTTGCCTCTCTAGGTGGAGACAAAGGCTCCCAAACAAAGAGCTGTTGGGTTTGCAGGTGGGCACACGGTCACTGTCACTGCAGAGGCATTAGTCCCGTCAGGACATGAGGCACGAGGGACATTTAAGAGGAAAAGATGAACAAGGAGCAGACAATTTAAGTACCCATATCAGGCTTTGCAATGCTGACCAGTAAGGTAGAAACCATTTTGCACACAAGCTTTATTCCTGCTTTCACATAGGTGGTAAGGCAGCCAGAATTAATAAAATAAAAAAAGGAAGGCTCTGTGGGTCTTTGGAATGTTTTTTGTGTTACGGATTTTTCAATTCTCTTATGTCCTGCACGGTATCTTTAAAGACCATCCCAGTCCAGCTGGCTGGTGCAACTTGCAAGTATGGTTGCCAAAAGGAAGAAATAAGTATGTGGATGATAAATATTCATGCTGCTTGAAATAAGAAAAGAAATTGTTCCTTCGGAGAGAGAAAAAGAGAGAATAATACATAAGGTATGGGAGATATTAATGACTACTGTAGTGCTGGCAAGAACACTTCAAGAGTTGGTGTACATATGCTATTCATAACTTCTTAGACATCACAAATAGATTTACCAACTCAGTAGACAGATGAAGAAAATGGTACAGTGTGACAGAAGGCAAATATTTCTAATTCCTCCACTTCAGAGATATAATATCCTCAAAACAAGGCATTTCCCACTTCTTTATTCGCAACTTCTCTGCCATGACAAGCCTCCTATATTGCCTCAAATTGTACATGTGCCAGAGTCAAACCTAATTTTCTGAATTTAGAGGTTTGGATTAGTGTGTAGTACCTCCCTCTATAGCCAATGAAATTAATCCCAGAGCTTCAAATTCCCTAGTGATCCATGTATGCATTTGACATTTTAATCCTTCCAAATCCATGCCTTCATTTTCTGTACTAGTGGCCTAAGTTATGGCACAGCACACACCAAACCATCGGGTGCTCAGCATTTATACACTGTCATGCAACGCACAGAGATCTGACCTGAGAGACTGGGTGAAAACAGTTAAAGCCAAAACTATGTTTAGAGTCAAGCAGTGCAGGAAATATAAAGTGAGTGCCCACATCAAAGTATCTGTGACTACTCTGAATGGCATCTGCACTTTGAGGCTCCCACAGTATTATTTGCTTTAGCATTTGTGGTTGATCTCCAGTCAGACCAAGCAATATACTTCAGGGGTGCATCAGAGGAGATAATCTGAGAAAACAACGGGCTTTTGCTCTGTTTCCTGAACAGCATCATCATCAAAACTTACTGAAATCCAAAACAAAAACACAGAAAAGCACAAGAGGGTCAAGTTCTGGTCAGACTGGAACCCAGAGAGTCATACATACTCCCTCCAACAAATGCATTCCTACACCTATTTCAAATTCATCAACAAGTAAATCTTTAGTGGCCTAAACAGGGTGCTGAAAAAATGCAAATCAAGAAAAAAACAGTGGAGATGAAGGGGGAATTAAGCTGCAGTCAGAAGCTGATTTGCAAATTACACTTAAGCAACCAAAAACCTGCTAAATTTCACGTGACGCGTGTGAAGCGACCACAGAGGTTCTCCTTGCCCTGGGTCTTCTCCATGGCAGTGACCAGTGCTGGGCACTTTGAGATGGGATGTCTGAACCACAGGCCATTTTCTCCTGTCTTTCGTTGGCTCTTACCAACTCCACCCATGTTCTTTCAAGCTAATGTTTGATGAGTCTCATTTTAAAGGAAAGCTTGCAATCACTTGTCATCCTCAACCTTTTTCATTGCTATACGTGCCCTGAGACAGGAAATGGAATTTACTTTCTTCTTAGCTCAGTGCTGAGGCTGAAGGATCTCTGCAGGAGGAGCACTCATTTCACTAAATGCAGGTACAGCCCCCGGCATACAGAACCCCAAATAAAGGGCAACACTGACAATAAAACATGCAATTCACTGCCACTAATGCATCCATGAAACATGAGACCCGAAAGAATTTTAAATATTATTTTCACAACGTTTTGTAAGGTTCTGTGTATACTGTGTGGTTTTGATCTGTTTTGTTCTTTACTACAAAATATGTTCTGTCTTCTAGAACCATTTCCAATATTAACTGTCGGAAGTATTTCTGGAGTCAGTAACAGCCTAAAATTGGAAAGAACTTCTAAAGTTGGATCTTCCAATTCCCACACGTCATCTTGTCATTTTTCCCCACGCAGAGTGTAAACAGCTACCAATCCAGAACAGCAAAAGGCTGCAGCAGGAGTTCTTGGGCACCATAACAGAAGTGGAGCCTGTGATCTTCTCTGTATTACATGTTCTGAGTCAGACACCCATCTGCTTCTCAAAACAAAGGGGAAAAAACGTGGCTGAGACAAAGTGCCCTACTCTGTCATCATTTCCCATCCTATTTCAGACTAGGGAAGAACCAAAACCCATATGCACTTAACTACTGTATTCAGCTCTGAAACATAGAAAAACTGCCAGAGGATAATAATTCACCAAGGACTGACTTAATCATTTTATGTCTCTTGGATTATATTCTTAAATGAGTAAGTGACTGAGTCTCAAACACAGATTCATGATGGAGCTGTGAAGAGATGAATGTCTTTAGCTGTGTCCTTTCCCTTAGGATAACTGGGAGCACCTCACAAAACAACCAAGTTTTGTATTCCCTCCCCACATAAGAGCTGCTCCTTCTTCCATATGCTGTTAATATTTCCCTTCCCTGAATTTTTCCTACTTTCACTGAGTTCTGATCGGTCTGAAGTCACCACATATTGGCACAGTATCCCACATGCTAAGTGAACACATACCACAAACTTAATTACATAATGGCAGACTAATATTTTCCATATTATTTTTTCCTCTGCTCCTAAAGCAAAATTATTCCCTGTTACTGGGATGGCATGGGATTTTTGTTGGGTTTTTTGTTTGGTTATTTTTTCACCTACCATTTCATATTTAGCAGATATCATTACTGATGTGCCGACATTAAAACCATTCATTCTTTTTCCAGAGCAAAGCAACTACATTCAGCACAAACATACATAAAACTTCTGTAAATAAAGACAGCAAAATTAGTAACTACTGAAAAATGCCATGAACAAATTACAAGTAATTTTTCGATGCAGATATAAGAACTAATGGCAACCCAAGGATAATCAATGAATTGACCATCACATCTTAGATACAGCATAGGGCACTAAACTCCTGGGATGGTGTATCTCTTGACTGACTGAGACTCATAAAAGGTTTCTGCCCAGAAGAAATTTCCTTAGTACACTTGACTCTGAAATATCTACAAACATTTGTACGATCAAACTCTTCCCTTATTGACGTGCCTCGACAGCACATTATAAAGAAATAAAACTGGGCTGAATAAAAATTAATTTCTCATGTGATGTAAGACTTTTCTGCAGGAGTTTCATGGTACTCAGCCATGTGTTCCTGGTTCAAAAGTCATCAATAGCTCCTGTACAAAAGAAGCAATATTTTTCACTTCAGTGTATTGCTAGGAGTTTCAGGACCAGCTTATTGAATGGTTATCTAAAGTCTGTTATATCACAGGAATTTCAAAATTACAGGATAATACCAGGACAACAGCAACATCTAATCTCCACGGCCTGTTGTAGTAAGTTTACCAACAGATGAACTTGGGAGAACCCCAAAATCGTGGTCTCTTCACGGGGTGAACATCTTCCTAACACTGAATAAATGCTGATAGGAAGCAGCATCTGTCTTCTATTTTTTTATACCCATGTGAAAACATGGTGGATTTTCCTCTTATCCACAAACTTCTTAAATGGCTTGAAAACAATCCAATTCCTTATTTTAGCTTCTTTGGAAGCCTCCAAGCCCTTTCACAGAAGTCAAGTATTGGCCACGCAGAGGAAGCTGCAGTTGGCAACGTGAAGTTAGCTTTGTGTTTCACTCTATGTTTGTTTATCTGTGCACAGTCAGCACACACTTCTGAGCACTGCACTTTAAGAGATCTCTTATTCCAGGAAATGTGGCAGGCAGCAGAAAGCAAAATAAAGAGATCCTCATTGGAGAAAACCATGAGAAAGAATGGAAGACAGGATGGATCTGACCAGCAATCCCTTGGGCTTCAACCAGAACACAATTATCTACCCAAGAGCTCTGATGGGGCAATAGCAGAGCCCATCTCAGCAACGCCATCATTCCCAACCATCCCAAAAACTCACCTCCCAGACAGAGAGGAGCCAGGTGGGCTACACCACCTTGCATCTCTTGCACATTCCTTCAGGGAAAAAAATGTCAACAATTTTTATATAGTTCTGAAAACTGAGTGTTTTATAGGGTATGCTTTTATATGCACACATATGTTTAGGCGTTAAACAACGGGTTTCCCTTCAGTTACGGATTTGAGTTCTCCTCCTCTTTCTTAATTTCCTTCTTTAGTCAGTCTAGGTGTTCTTGTACAACTTTTTTTATCTCTATGCTTTTAGAATTATTTCTAACTGGAAATGAGTAAGTTATTCCTCTGTAACCCATCTCATGGATTTGTAAGATATTACAATTACTTAATCAAAACACATGTCAAAAAAAGCCTTTTCTTGGATTTTTTTTTCTAAGAACAAAAATTTTTAAATTTTGCAGAGAAACTCTTTGTTGTTTCAGGCTCAGAACTTAAAACAAACTAACCCTCTTCAAACAAACAAAGCCAAACTGACCTATTAGGGCAAATGAAAGAAAATAAAATAACCTGCTGTCTCAGAGGGTCCCTTATTATTTTAGCAAATCATAACCTTGATCAAAAATTTCAGGAACTCTGGAGTCTCAAAATGCTCAAAAAGTTAATGTAGACAAAGTTTACTAATGGTAAGAGTGCCCTTGTTTTAGCAGAGCCTAAAAGTCTTGTGGTTTTTATTAATTTGAGGATTATAAATGATGACAGAATCCATAAATCAAAAAAAAAAAAAATTAGTCACAAACAGTCCAACATGTTTTCTCATAGTCATATGATAAATCCCCTGTGCATTCAGGTCATTCCCATGAGCCATCTTTATTCAGTTCTATTAGGCTGGCACTCAGAGTCTTCTGATTAGTTCATTCTTACCACAACAACAGTCAAGAAGCAGAGGTTTAATCATGTACACACAAACTTCATGGGACATACATAAGATCACAAAGAGATCAGCAAAGCCAAAAGAAACCATCCAGCAGTCAGGATCTGTAAACTTCTAAATGTAGTATTTCTTTTTATTACAACAGGGTATTAAATGAAGGTATAGATTACTACCTAATTGTAGTTTCATATCACTGATGTTCCTGGCAATGGGTAAGTAAATGCGGTTTCCACCAAGAAAAGATAGCAAATTAAAAAACAGGTACATGAAGGACAAACCAAACTAGGAAACTCAAAAATAGGGATGGACAGCTTTTAAAATATCTGAATAATACAATAATTTCTTCTGAGTACTGCTGTTATTAATGCGTCAGTGCACAGAGCAATAATCAGGATCTGTGGACCATTCACCAGGTGTTCTGGAAACACACACCAAGTCACCAAGGAAAAACTAATGGAGACAGGAGTGTGAACTGGAAATAAATGCTGTGTTGAGGGCTGATTCATTATTAGCATTGCTGAGAGGGCAACATGAGGGGACACGATGTGAGACGGGATCTCAGACATCCACTCACGTTTCCTTCTCTCCCAGAGGAATGGCAACTCCTGACAAGGAAGGATAAGCAGAGGAGGAAAGAGAAGAAGCTACAGGGGAGAGTCATCTCTAACTTGTGTCTAAAGAGGGTCTCTTCTGCTCCTCCTGCTTCCCACCAGACAACATTTCCTGCCTCTCCCAGTCCTTCACTGCTTCGGTTGCAGCAGGCAGGTGAGTTTGACCCACACACATCACCAAGCCAACATCAAGTCTGAACATGGTTTCGATCAGCAAGTTGTTCTCTCTCTTTCCATAGACAGAGAACAGAGTTGTGCCAAGATGGAAGTGCTTTTACTAAGTACTAGGATTATCCCTAACATAAGCAGTGTTCACAGGTCTGCTCAGCTGTGATCTAGCCCTACTGCCTGTACTCTGCAAGTCCTTAAGTCCTGAGTTTTAAATCCAGGCTTGCTGCTTAAAATTGCATTTTTGCACAGCCTCCAGGGTACCTGTCTCACTGGGGAAGAGCAGGGGTGCACATAACCCATGTCTGAGCCTGGCTGAGCTCCAGGAGGTGCATGTCCACATGTACCTGCCTCGCAGGACTCACCTGAGCAGAAGCGGAGACTTCTGCGACTAAGAAGAGATCTGGACTCCCTTCTCCTCCCAGGTGGATGACACAGCCTGGGGGAAGTGCGTGGTGATCAAACTTGTGCTCCCACCCTCTTTGTCCCCATTTTCTGCCAGTTCCCAGGGTCCCACATTCAATTCTCTCCCCTGCCCAGCAAGGTGAAACCTCACAACCCCCTCCGCTCCTCCTCCTCTGGGGAGTAGCCCTTCCACAACACACAGGGGCAGTCCAAGGACCGTGCTCCAGAACTGAGTTATTCCAGTTCTCAGCCCAAGGCCATAGCACAGAGTGCATTGCACAAAACCCAAGTGCTTGCTGCTCCAAGGAGTCTTAACCAATCTCCTGCAAAGACATAGAGCAGTACCGGGAAGAGTGAAGAGCAAGGACTATGTCACCCAAAAGTCTCAAAGTACACAATGGACAAATGGCACAGCACTTCCAAACAGGCTCATCGTGTCATCGTTTTCTCTCTTTATGTATCTGCCATCCTTCTTGTACCAAAGCTTCATGCAGATCTCCCAGGTGAGAGCCGAAACCCCAGGAGCTCTTTTGATGTCGCTTAATAGCACGATTTCACCCCCAGCATGATGCAAGGAGCATCCTTAGCGTGGAGTAACCGCTTTGTAGGCTTGACATCATCCATGTGTGAGTTTATAGTTGGAGTTTGTGGTCTTCTGGTTTTGAACAAATACTAACCAGTTCTGCATGTAGAATCCTACTTTTCTCCATTCAGTAGAAGTTTTCTGCAGAGATTTAACATGCATTGCAATGCCATGCTGTAGGGACATGCCTTTCCTTAAGCCCTGACTTACTTCTAATATTATCCACAATGGGTGAGTCATCATTGCTGTAAACTCAGAGGCAACTCAATTTGAGGATTTGAGAACAAAGAACACAAACCTTAAGGAAACCAGGCTTCATTACCTACATTGCTTATGGAACAGCTTGTTTCTATATATATCATTTAAGAATCATATATAGCACGGTCATTTTATTTCTGAGGAACATGATTAGGCATCCGAGAAACATGTGCACTTTGTTTATGAAGGTGTATTTTCCCATAGTGTGTGTAAGGACATTTTCAATGGGTTTAGAAAGGCAGCTCATGTTTTCCTCACATAGCTGAAAGATTGGACTTGATTACTGTACCTCAGATTAATGAAACACATGAAACAATGTGATTAGAAACACTGTGATGAAATTGCAGCAGAGCCCAGCCAATGTTATCAGAACAAAATGTTCATGTCCCAGTCCAGTTTTTAGCCTGTTTAAACCTCCCTGAATTGCTTGTCTGTTCACTTGACTACTCACATGTCACTTTTACTGCCACAATTTTTAATTTGCAAGATACTGATGCAAGAACCAACGATAACATACAAATACAGGTTAATTCCTTTCAGCATATGCAGAACTAAACCATCTTTTCAGCACTGACCCACACCTGCCAGATGAAAGAGAAGAAAGCTTTTAGTACTACTTTGCTATCAGAACAGCAAACTGTCCTCTTACTATTACACATTGCTGAATAAACTAAAAACAAGACTTCAAAAATGTGCAACTGTAAATTGTTGTGCTATGGAGCTGCAATTAGAAAGGAAATTAATAGGGACAGTGGGGTGCCTTAATGCAAAATGTGACATTGATAAATCAAAGGAAACCTGGGATTTGAGCAGTAGATATTTCAACTGATTACTGAAGATAATTCACACTCATTATTTTCACAGTCAGTTTTGTATTTGCTCAGAATGAGTAAAAGGCCCAGTAGTTACATCATTAGAAAAAAACACACATAGTCATATAAATAAATAATTAGAGTCCCCCTTTAAATCCTGCTGTAGGAGGCAAAGACTCCAGGCAGCCATACACCAGGAATTCTGTGGGACCAGAAACAAGGAACTCTTCATTACTGGAACAAAAAACTCATAGTTTCCAGAGAAAAGGTCTTAATTTTTCCATAAGGCAGACCATATTTAGGGGGAAAGTACAGGTTAGGAATTGAAATGGGCCATAAGTGAAAACAGAATTAAGAAATTAAACATATGCTAAGTGCAGTAAACACATTCATAGATTTCTTTTGCAGTAGTAGAAATCAGTTCCTAGGTAATGTTTTATACCTTAAGTACAACTCTATACATTTTCTTTTCAATAACATACTCTTTTTACTGATTCACTGTATTTTTCCAACCGTCTGATTTTTAGAATACAGTGCAGCTAAGGGAGAAAAGTCAACAGAGTATGAAGGACATAGTATAGATCACTTGCCTAAAGTCAGAAATTATAAAAAGACTTGGTTCTAGAAACTGGCAAAGTCACCATAAGTCCCTCTGACCGACAGATATTCCAGTCTGAGAAACAGGTTTCCATTTTTCAGACATTCACAGCAACAGTTGCCCAAGCACGGTGCCTGAGAAGGGAAATGTCCATATTTATTCTCTTCACAACATCCTGCTCAGTCAACCTTCCCTGTTCTCTGTGGCTGCAGAAAAGAAACAAGATCCTTGGGATGAGCTTAGTATATGAACTTCAGAAGATAAACAATTCTAGTTACCTGCAGTTTTCAAAATGTTACTAATCTCAAACTATTTGCAGCAGATCCTGTAAGCAAAACATGGATTTTCTGAGGGAACTTGGTCCTTTCTCCTTAAGTAATCCAATGACAGGCAAAAATGTCCTCGGGGAAGAGGCAGTCTTTTCTGATAGAGGTCCAAAACCACACAGTTTACAGGATTTTGCCTTTTGCAGTCCCTTCTTTGCAGTAAAATGTAGGTCTCAGACATCACTGCAGAAAAAGGTTGATTTGTAGTGAGATGCAGAACACAGAGATCCATCCCTATGGGAGGAAAATAATCCATGCAAAATTCAAAAGGAACTTATGCTTACTGGGACATCCAGTTCTGCCTCCTTTCTGCTAAACAAAGCATTAGAAGGGATGAGAGTGTCTGCCCAGGAGCAGACAGACAAAAAAGCTCAAAGCAGTTTCACAGCCCCCCTTCAAAAATGCATGAGAGCCCTTCCACTACTCTTGTTGTGGAGTGCTTTGCTTAAAGGTAGTCACACGGGAAGCTTTCTTCACTAGAAGGTCTGTTTGGATGTCATTTGCATGCTTGGCTTCTTTAAGATGCACGAATTTAAAGCACAAAAATAACACCTTCCAGCATCATGCTGAAGGCTGGGGGGTGAACCTGGTGAGGTTCAAGTACCTTCACGTCTGGTGGAAAGCGTGGTAGAGATCATGCCAGTTTCTCAATTCTCCTTAGGCAAAGACAAAGACATTGGGCAATGTGCTGTCAGTGCTGTTTATTGGAAGAAGAACCAGAAGTGTGCTTGGCAGCCTGTTAGCAGAGAGACTGGGAGGATACGCTGAGACTGCTCTCTGATGTGAATGGGACCAAGAAATTCAACCCTCACCAGTGAGTGGACACCTCAGCATTCCTCTAGATCACACCAGCTACAATGTTAAAACAAGAGAAGTCTCTGGACCTTTTCTGTCCAGCCTCGTCCTACTGATTTTAAAGAAAATAATGGAACAATCAAATAAGAGAAAGCAAAATATACGTAGGTTGTTTGGTTTTTTTTCAAACATTATCATTTTAGAAGTACAGGGTCTGATATCAAGAATTTCTTCAGGATCTCTTGGAAAAGCCTCGTGTAAGGCAAGCTGCAGCTCCTTCTGATTCCCATCCTGGATGATTATTTTCATCGAATGGTGACCATCCACAGAGCTTTTAAAACATCAGTCATTGCTATGGGAATCCTCTGATGGATATTGCAGGAACACAGGGATTTCCATCCCATAGCTATCTTTCTCAACTGAGACCTACAGTCACTAAAATGCAAATAATAAATATTAATGGCTCTTCCTGAGAGTTGCAGTGATCACTTCAGACAGTTAGATATTATTGAAGCAGGCCCCTGATGTGCCTGTCCCTGTCTCCCGTGTATTCTCCTGCTGCAGTGTAAGCTCAGCACTGAACAACTCAAGTGCACGCCACGTATCTTCATTCTGTGTTCCCCCTCACGCAGGATCATTGCAGTCAGTCAGTGGCCCGAGCTCCACTCTTACTCACAGCAAGGTGACTCTGAAGTAAATCACTCGGGTTCAGTTGAATTACACCGGTGTATAACCAAGAGGAATTTCCTCTGATAGATATCATTTCCATGCGTGATATACGTACGTTCCTCAACAGTAATTAAGACCAGATGGTGCTTCGTATTTATACTGCAAGTGCGTGGCTATTGTTCCTCTCTGATACCTCACAAGGCAGCTTTCTGCCATTCCCATGCATGGCCAGGACTTTCCCACACACTCCACTCCTCATAAGTTACAAAGATTCTCCTGAACAAGTACCTAATATGATTTAAAGTTGAAAAGCTTGGCAAGGGAATTAGGTAACAGGTGCCTGGTGTCCATCTATCGTGTATTTACAGCTGGAAGAATTACAAGCTGGGTCTTTCTAAAGGAGAGCTTTGGAACTCAGTGTCCACAGAGGAATTTACACCGAGGGCTTGATGCTGGAGTGGGGAACAGGGGGTGCAACTACAAAAGGGAGCAGAACGTGTGGGTCGGGGGGTCCATCCTCACACAGGGGCACCTGCAGGGAGATGAGGTGAACTTACACTTGTAGGCTGGCAGTTCTGGTGCTTTCCACACATGCTCTAGGCTTGCTAAGACTCCAGAAAAGCCAGCCAAGATTGTCAAATTATTCAGGCTTTGTAAGAAAAACTCTGAAATGCTTTTGACATATAGATACACATTATATATTACATATCAACATATATTTTAATATATATTTAATGGGTGTATACAGGAGTATAAACACACAAATATGAGTGTACGTGTATGTATATACACACATTTTTAGTGTTCACAGTCCTTTACTTGCTGCCTCTGAAATGAAAAGAAAATCATCGTGTACCAGCAGAAGCATTAGTACCACTATAGGAGATAAACAGAATACTGACTGATAATTGCAGTTATCACCTGAGACTCAATTAATTTCTCAGACATAAACTCTACATAAACACACAATGAAAGACTGTTTCTGTGGGGTGGAATATGCCCCTGAAGACATTTGCAAAGGATTGAGATGTCACAAATTCATTACACTCTTTATTTTGTAAGACAAAAACACTAATTGTGTCAGCCATAAATAACGGCTGTAGTGCAGGATATAGGTTTCTATCAGTAATCATGTTTCTGAAAAGACTATCCTTCACTGAACTGTTGCACCTCCACACATGGGTGAAAGTTCAGAACTAACTTTGCAAACAAAATTTTTAAGTGTTCAGGGCTGAATGAAGATTATATTTGAACAAGCCTACATATTAAAACAAGATCCTTTTTCTCTTATGATTTCTTCATACATTACAGCCAACTGGAGAAGGTCATGGATGGATAATTGGATAACAAATACTGTGACCTTCTTAAGAGTAGAAGAAAGGTTTCTAGAAGATTAAGGAAAGAGGTGACTGGTCTTTACTGATTAACTACCTTCCTTCTACAGACATGTACTTGGAGTATGTGCTTGTTATATGCCTGCCCAGTATTCAGCCAAAGGGTGGTTTGGATCTGGACTGTAGTTTATAGGCACATCTGCAGCACAAAAACCAGAAAAAGCAACCACTGAAGAAGGATATGCATGCTTTCCTTTCTAACGCTTTCTAAGGTAGCTGCTGGCTCAGTAAGAATATTCTGTTTCAAGCAGATTAAAGGGTGGATCAGATTTCTGAAAGTATCAGGATGGATTCTTACAGTCCAGAACTGCGCTTTTCTAAAACCTCTCAAAGTTCTCCTCCTCCTTTGGCTCTCCCAGGCACAGGGATCCACATCCCGGGGGCTGTGTGTGGTCACAGGGAGCAGAGCAGCCACCAACACACACCCAGTGCCCGTGGCCACATCTCACCAGCAGCTGCCTTGGTGTAACTGCAGTGATCATCCAGGTCAAGAGTGGCTAGTTCTATCCAGCAAGAGAAAAGTTTTGCTAGTAGAGCCAGGAAGGCGTTTTGAAGACTTTACCTTCTCAGTACTGCCAGATCTCATAATTGTAATTAGTGTTTGTTCTGCTCAGAGCTCCAGGTTCTGGAGTTGTGAAAAATCTCAGCTTTCATTAAAAGAAAAAGTAGGTTTTGTGCCTGTAGAGACAAGTCTGAAAACATAAACTTAAGGCTTGGGGGATTAAAAAAAAAAAGGCAGAAAAAAAGTACTTAGAAAGGCATTTCTTTAAAAAACATGATTTTAGAAAAAGTTAATTATAATAATTTTTAGGGCTTAAAGTAATTTCTAAATGCAGAAAGCTGGTTCTGATACACCTTACAGCTAAAAAACTCCTTGCAAATGAAGACAACTTTACTTTTCTGAGCCCGTTTGGCTTCCACAGAGCTCACAGATGATCAAACAGAAAGAATGGAAAGAACAAAGAACTTCACCCCTATGACAATCCCATAAACTGGCCCCTAAACAACCATTCACTGCTCAGGCAAATTGCTGAGTGCAGCATGTCAGGGTACCCCAGCAGTGGAAATCATCTCAGAGACGGATAGGGGAGTACCAGACGCATCTCTATGATTTAGGTGCTGCCATGGCAGTACCAGCAGAGCAGGTCATTGCACCCCACACAACTTCTGACTGTCAGCTATGTCACCACCTGCCACTCACGGGTGATCCCTGCGCTGGACATGCCTCTCCAGTGAAGGAGATGGAGCAGCTTTCCTCTGGCCACCTCCTATGCCTCAGTGCACTGACTTCCACAGCAACAGGAGGAAAAAGCCAAACTGACACAAAGCTTCAGCAGAAGATGAGTCTGCTTGCAGCTTCACAAGGTCACAAGTATCCCTCCACCTAAGTGTCTTCGTTCACCATGCAATCTCTCCCTTTTCTCCAAATTAAACAGTAAAGACATTTTTTTTCCCTAGGTTCTTTTTCTTTCAGAGGCAAGAAGATGGGTTTGTATTGTGGCCTCTTTAGTGTGTTTGCCATTCCCTGTCCTGCCACACAGTCTGACATAAGGTGCCCACACCCTTTGCAGGCTCCAAATTCATCTTGCGGGAGGTGAAAGCCTTTACATACACCAGTCCCTGCTTTGGGGATACAATGCTTCACATGTCACTGAATGAAACTATTACAGGGTATTTTTTCCCCAGAAATCAACTTCTTTCACAAATTTTTGTGCCTTGATTTTTGTTCTGGTCCTGGAAGGCCTCAGAGGAGATATTATATACATATGCTACCAGAGGGGTTGAGGGCACAGCACAAGCACTGGTAACTTTCAGAAAAGGAGAACTGGGAATTGCTGACTTCATTTATCTGTAATAACTTGGTAGAAATCAGCAGGAGACAGGTGGTGCTCAGAGTGCACAGAAAACAAAATCCTTAGGACAGGATGGATCAGGCAAATCACAGCATGACCAGTCGTAGTCAGCCAAGGGGCTCTCTAATTTGTAAAAGCGTCCCCAGGAGTTGTCCATCTGTGCAGCCAACTACGTGTCTGGGGAACACAGATATAACCTCCAGATTACGAGGAATGAGTGAAACAGATGAGGACAAGAACACCAGTTCCTTGGAAAGGGAGGACCAAAAGGGTATTATGATCTGAGGACTTCTGGGATTTTGGCAAGAGTCTTGAATCTAAAGGTAACACAAAATTGTGAAGCACTTGTTTCAAGTAAACATAAGGAGAGAGGAGGTTCTTCTCATTCCATTGGCTTCATACGTATCATTAAAATATTAAGACAAAGATTTTAAGACTCAAACTGATAGAAGAGATTGTGTATTATATGACTAAAATTTTGAAGCTGTGGAAATGCAACCACCACTTTACAGGAGGATGAAATATCCACTTCTTACAGTTCCCCCAGAACATATTGTTCTCATGACTTCCAACTTGTTCCATTTTAATTGCATTTCCAATCAATAACCTTGATTTTGGCATTTCCCAACTGCTCAGTTTTGATTTCAGGTCTTCAACATTCTTTTAGCTTCTTTGTACATCACAACTATAAAATAAGTAATGGCTAATGCAAATGATTTACTGGGAATGTTGACCTCTCTCACTGAACCAGTATCAATAAATAAGTATGGTTGTTATTTAACCAGTTTTCATAAAAGCAACTTAAAATATCAAGTTCAATCCTCCTCCACTTGTCTTGGTCTCTGTGAGCACTTGAAGTTTTACTTACTAGACTTGAATCCCTGCTGCCTGTGCTTGATTTCTTTTATCTGTTCAAATGTTCTCCTCTGTCTGTTACTGTGTAAAAGATCCACACAAACAACAAGGGAACCACTGGCAATGGTGCATTAACTGTATGTAAATGCTCTTGATGCACAGTGTAAATTAACTAAAATAAATGAGAAACTTCCTGTCCCTCCTCACTTTCCATTACAGTTACCTTATGTATTATTTGTTATCCCAGATGGTAAAAGAATTTAAATGGAAATTTGTTTTTATGCTGCCAGTGCTCCTGCAGGTGGATGGGAAGAGAGATACGTGAGGAGAGATCAGCAAAGTGAATATGGCAGCAGCAACAGCTAAAGCAGTAGAAAAGCTTCGGGGTTACACACCACGGGGGTAAATGGACAAGGTCTTCACCTTTCTACATCCAAGCTATGTGTACCTTTGTAAAATATATGAATAGGCTCTCTTCATAGTCAAAAGCACTGAACACTTAGGGCTGCTGTTTTCCATGCAGGTTATATATGGATTTCATTAAACTGGCTTAGCAACCAAATCAATTAAATCAACATCTCCCCTCAGTATGGATTCATTCATGCCCTGCAGTAAAATAAATGTATCAATCTTCTCATCTAGTATAATTCAATCATCTCCAATTTTGGACGCTTGAGAAACGTGGGCAGGTGGAAAGTTCTGGAGACAGAAGTTCATTGGCATCACTAAACAAAAAGCATAACCAATGTCGGTATTAACTTCTCGGTATCCCGCAATCAGGTCAAAACACTTCCACGCTTGTTCTAGATCCTGGCCTTGCTCCTGTGAACATCATCATTCCAACCCCACAAGGAAGCTTTTGGGTATATCCCGTGCCTGTTCCCCAGCTCTGAGTCCATAGTTTGGCCATATTTATACTCAGTCCCTTTCATCCTCTAAATCACAGTTAAAGGAACTAACAGCATCCGAGGTGCAGCCAGACTGCTTTGGGAACCACCCCTGGTCCATGCTAATTCTTGCAGCGTGCTTGGGAGTTGTTTAGGAGGGGGCAGGTTGGTGCAGGACAAAACCTTAGCCAGAAGCACACTAACAACAGTGCCAATGACTGAGCTCCAATGCTCAGACCTTGGCACTGCTTAATTTACAGCTTTGCCTGAGCTGAGAAATCCAGGAACTGCCCTGAATTGTATTAGCAATCTTTCATCTTGCATCTGATTTATTACTAAGAAACTTAATTCTAGCAGTGACCAGACAGTAAAATCTTTTTTCTCCAGCAACACAGGCTGTTGCATGTTATCAGCATGCAGAGCCAAAAGGCTCTGCGTGCCCAATCCAAAGGCAATTCAAGTCAGGGGAAGTCTGGAAAAATAAAGAGCAAAACAGAGAACACCATTGTGCCACTGTGGTATTCCTTCCTCTCCTCCCCGACCCCTCTCTTCAGTACCGTACCCAACTGGAGAGCCCTGGAAGAGGGACTCACAGGAAGGAAACAGGAATGATCAAAGGTGTGAAATGGCTTTCATATGAGGAATCACTGGGTAGTCTTGGTCTCTTCTGCCTGGGCTTGGAGAGTATATGATAAAAATCTATAAAATCCAGAGTAGCAAGGAGTGGCTGGACTGCAAAAAACTGCTCCCTCCCTTTTCCAGTGTGAGGCTCAGAGCCACCAGATGAAGTTAAATGGAGCTGAGTTTGCCACATGGAGAGGTGTTTTCTTTAGCCAGCAACTACAGAGCCTGCAGAGCTTTTACCAAAGAACTACATAGAGGCAAAAAGTTTACATAGGCTTGAGGGGAGACTGGACAAGTGCTTGAAATAGAAATCCCCTGGGTGACAAAACAGACAAACTTCACCAGGGCCAGGAAATCCCCCAAGCTGAAATTAGCTGGAGGGTGAAAGAAGGAATTATCACATATGCTTGCTCTGTTCCCGTACTTGCTCTCCCGAAGGCACCACTGGGAACAGAGCCCTGGACTAGGTGGTCCAGGGTCTGAACCACCTTGCCCATTTTTACATCTTCACTAGTGACACAGAAAGACTGAAATGTTCTCTCTTGACCACCATCAGGGCTGAAATCATGCTGACCATGTCCCTGTGGGAATTGCTCTGTTTTCTGAAGGGTCCTGGCCTTGCATGACACCAGGAAGAGGCTGTCAGGCTGTCCCTCCTGAACACCCCGTAGCATCTGCATTTACACTGCAGGGTGGCCAGGTGTTTAAATCAACTCTACCTCATCTAAACAACACTAAATCACAGCACCAACTTAGCCAAAGCTTAAGGAAGAGGAAAATAATCCTGATGGCTGCACACTAGGTCATAACCTTGGTTAACACAGCAAAAATAAACTCAGCGTTTTTTCCAGTCAGTTTTTTAATGTCTTTCAGAGGTAGCGTGTGGATCTTGGCCAACTGTTAGCAATGCAGCTTTGAATCCTCTCTGAAATCCTGCCGGATTCAATTTTCTGTTTAAAATTTTGCTTGTGATATTACACAGGACTTGGGAGTGAGGGAATAGGGAAGGGTGAGCTATCACTGCATCTGGGATTTGAAAGGCCGTTTCAATCAGTTTTCTCTTCTGCCACAGGAAACGGTGATTTATTGGTGAAACGCCTAATGCAGCTGGGAAGCTCTGCCGAAGTCTTGAATTTGTGTGAATATTTCCCACGTGAGGAAAGCCCAGATGGGAAATAGTCACACAATGGGAGGGAGAAACCTGGAAAGCGGTAATGTCAACAGAGATTTAATAGAAATAGTATGCAGCAAATTGGACATGCAGCAAAGAGTAATACAGTAGCAAAACAGACCAAAGACGTTTTGGCTTGAGTCACCAAAAGCTTTGTTTCAGACACTGGAATGCAGCCTTAACTTTCTGGGCATGTTGTTACCTGAAAGACTTGCTGGAATGAATTCTGAGAAGTGCAGCAAAACTTGTGTGGAAGGAGAGATCAGTGGGGAGCAGCACATTCTGAGTGAGCTATGAGTGCAGAGGCACAAGGGGAGAGAGCACAGCTACCTGGGGGATGTGAATGCCGTGCTGGGAGGAGACAGCAGAGGGGCCTCATCACGGAAGACAAAGAAAACTTGCAAAAAATCCTGAGATGGAAGTTACAGAGGAGCTTCCTGACAGTGGGATATGTTGAACTGCAGAACAGCCACCAGAGCAAAGGTGCCAATAACTGAGATGGTTTAGGCTGTAGAAGGGAGGTAAAAGCACGGCAGGAACATTCTCCACTGGTGGGCAGGTGGGTTGGAAACGTTAGGCTTTCTCAGTGCTGAGCTGTGTAGCCTGCAGATTCATGATCTACTGAGTGAAGGTGGCACAAAACACGCAAAGGCAGACTGTGACAGGCTGAGATGCACCCATCCCTCCCGACCATGTACACCACAGCTGAACATCTACCTCAGCACGCTGGGGAAGAGGACAGAGGGAAGGTCGTACTTCCTGGCTTAAATATGCAAAACAGACACTACACAGTTTTAAAGTAGTAGAGTAACCTTGAAGTAAATTGCTTCCAAAGTCTTCTATGTGAGAAATTATTACATCATGCCTACACTGCTATTTCACTTAAAACAAACTGCTAAGATAAAATCTCAGTGCAGAAGGAAAAAAAATTGCTGTGGGGTCAATACTCTGATTAAATAGTTTTTCAATAGCAATTTTATTCTTTTATTTCTGACAAAAATCCCCACCCAAAACCCAGTTCTTAAATGTTAGAGTACTAGGGAGCCAAACTAGTCATCCTACTCTGACATTATTCAAAGAAAAGGGAATCAAAATTAATAGAAACATCTGATGCTTATAAGATTATTGCCCTGAATATTTGCCATTGACTTTTTTACAGCAGAGAGTACCACATGTGCTTCAGTAAGCTCAGCCTGAGTGAAAAGAGCGAACAAACAGCTCACACATTGTTTGGGATCCTCAAAACCACTACAGATGTCCCCTACCAGAAGCAGAAACCATAGGGTGTGGAGGACAGGGTTAAAGACAGAGTTGGAGACCTAACACTGAATTCTTGGACATTTTTGCCTTCTCAGACCACTGGAGTTATCTCAGTAGGCTGTGTATGTGTCTGATTCTCAGTTTTAAGCAGAGTTAGCAAGGTAAATCTCAGCAGTGTGGCTTTACCATGATCCCCTTTGGAAGGCTGAACGTGAGAGAAGCTAGAAATTTAAGAAGTCTGGATCAGCACTGGGCACTGGTGAACACTGTCAGCATTTCCTGCTCCTGTTCAAAGCTGGGATAAGGGTGTCTTGCTATCTCTGAGTTATTATTCTGCAGATCCACAAACTGTGCTATGACAAAGAGTTATGCTTGAAGCTTCAGGTATGATTCCAGGTATACTGAACTTTACAAGGCACGTGAACAACTAGACCCAACTAGCTTCTGCAACTGTTTTCAGTTGCATTTCATCCATATTTAAGGATGCACACCTCCTTAATTTCTTCTACTAATTTCCAATGATATTGAAAGAAAAGGGGTGGTTTTGCAGTGACATTTAAACAAAAATCTATCTCTTAAGTACCAAGCACTATTTCAGCTCCTCCAACGGCATTCAGGTCCCACATCATCAAGCTCAGCATTTACTTTTACATGCTGGAATGAGCTCCTAACAATTACAAATAACGTTTTTCTGGGTATGTGATGCCACCTGCAACATGCTCCAGGTCTCCTGCAGGAATAGTGCAACATTAGAAGCTTACCACTTAACATTTCGTACTTAATTCTGCTATTTCACCAAGGCTTAGAGGGTTGAAATGTTGCAAGTGTGGAGTCTTTTCTCAGCAGCACTGCCCCTGTGGGATCCCTACAGGTCTTCAGGGAGAACTGAAGCCTTACTGTACAATCTCACAGACTATTTCTGTTGCGTACTTGGCCCCAAACAGGAGAAAATGAAACATAAGGTTTTTGTGGCTGTGAAGTGGCGGGGAAGACTGGACCTCTGCCTGAGGCATGGCTGGGAGGCAGTGACCAGGGTGCCAGATTTGAGAGATCAGACTCATACCACAGTGCTATGCACTCATCAGTGAAAGGCAGAATTGCATCTTCTGCCTTTCATTTTCCTCCGGGTGAAACAAAGATGATATTGGCTGAGAGCCCCTCCAAGGTGAAAAAGCCCCTAAGCCCAACAAATATAATATTAACGTTTCGCTCCATCTGCAAATGAGCATTGTTCTTCTAAGGGCAAAGCACTGTTTTCCTCTGCTCTCCTCTAGAATAAACCAGGAACCCTGACAACAGCTTCAGAGGTTAATGTGACAGCTACCCACACTCTGCACAAAATCCAGACATGCCCGCGTTAAGCAACTAAGAAAGGATTTCTTTCAAGGCTGCGTGGCTTTTGAGCCTTGAAAAATCTTATTAGTCAGATAGGGAGAAAAAAAGTATACATAAGCAACCTGTTCCAGGAATCTAGAGGCTTGTAAAGAGAAAGAACACAATTATGCTGAGCTGCATGGCCAAAAGTTTAGCGGCTCAGCCCCCATGTGCCCCAACACACTGGCTCACTCTGACTTGCTGAGCTGCTTTAAGCCATCTGTCAAAACGGCGAGAGCCTCAGCAATTCATTTCACAAGCACAAGACACCAGTGTAAGGTAAAGCTTATGCAAGCGGGGAGTAGCTGGATCAGTGAGATATGACTCTCATGTCTAAACAGGGCTTTGGGCTGAGCAGAGCTGGCTTAAAGCAACTTTCTCATCACAAAACAGAATGGGTAAACAAAGCAACTAACGCACTTCCTCTGACCCCCTGGTTCAGAGCTGCAAAGGGAACCAGGACACTCTATTGTCATCACAAGGCCCTTTTCATGTCAGCACAGTTATTGCCGAGAAATATTAGCGGTAAAACTCCTTAATAAAACAAGTTCCCTAAAAACTCCAGAGAATAGAGGCTTCCAAATTTTAAAATCTTATTAGGAAACTATTTTCTCAAAGACTTCATTTTGAAAATTAACCCCAAGGCTTGGAATAACTCTAAAATCTCAGTGGCTCTTTAAAAAAATAAGCAGCCCTTCTTTTCCCATTTCTGATTCCTTAAATAAACTATTACACACACACACACACAGAGAGAAAAATCCTTATATCTTAAGCACTTACAATTTAAAATTTAAGGGGTTTGCATCAGGAAGCAGTTACACAAATAGAAGAAAACATTTTGCAATGCAGCAAGCTTGGGCCCAGCTTTGTTATAATATAACACTGGGCTAATGACCTAAATTCAGCCAAGTTACAAAGCACTTCTAGCAGGTTTTGAGGCCAGAGACGTGCCTGCTCCTTCCCCAGTGAGAACTGCCATTGAACAGCAGCTGGAGAGCTGCTGCATGTTTAAGAAACACGAGAGAAAGTCAGAAAGGCTTCTTATCTCTGACTCTGGAGACCATTCTTTGTTTTACTTGCCCACCTACAACTTGGAGGTAGTTCTCCTCCCGTGTTGCACCAGTGCTCCATCATTGCAGGAGGATCCACCAGTAACTCCCAGTTACCTGTTGACACCAAAGCTGTGGCCCGGATGTCCTCTCCTGGAGGTCCCACGGCACGGTTTTGCTAGAGATGGGAGAACAGACGCCAACTCCTTCTTGGAGACCATCCCTGAATCTTCTCAGCTCCTCCTAAACCAGTCACTGCCTTCTCGCTTCCCCCCGTGCAGGAGCATCCTGTGCCTCTCTCTGTGTCTGGACAGTGGATACAGCAGTGTGCTCTGCTCTCTGCCCTGGCCCACTGGGTATTCTTGCAATAGAGTGATTTGGGACGAGGAGATTGGTGGATTTTTCTCTTGCGTGCAAGACTGAGGACTTTGTGGGCTTCCCTCTGGCTGGCTGAGTCCTGCTGATTTCAGCAGGAGGTGGGAATGCCCTGCACCTTTTTGAAAAGACACCGAAGGTCCCCCTGGCAAAGGATCTCCCAGAAACGAGGGCTTTTTACCATTGCAAAATGGTTCCAAAATTAGCCTTTAAAAGCCATAAATTACCCCAGTAAGCCAAGGAATTTGCATTTGTAAAGTACACGCCTGAGGTGCAAAACACATTAACAAAATATACAAATAAACAAAGCTGTTCAAACCCAAATGCAATTATACATTCAGGGCAAGGTGCCATGGAAATCTACAGTCAGTCCCGCATCTATGTTTGAAGGCAACGCTATGCCCGGAGTCCAAACTTCTTTGTTTTCCCCGTAGGGAACATATACTACAAAGTATTGGTGCTGTCCTCTTATTTCCAGGTAAGGAAATTCCTTGCATTTTGTGCTGGGCATGGCCAGTGTGCAAAGACACCCATCCTCTGCCCGAGAGGGGCACGCTCCAGTGCACGGCTCCGCCTGGGACCGCGTTTCATGCTGTTCCTTACGCAAGGAGGGTGCCCGCAGGCACCTCGAGGGGATGTAGGCACCGAACCTTCATTCCCATGAGAGGCATTCCAGCCCCCCCAGGCATTTATAGCAATGCAGTGTTTCTGTGCAGCTGCTAAATGCAGGCACCACCCAAACTGCCCAAAGTGGCTCCTCTAAAATGCCAAGAAGCTAGAGATGGTCCAAGAACATTGCGACAATATGCGGATTCATTTCAGCAATCTTCCCCAGCATCCTGGGGACTGTCCTGTGGATGGAAGTGTGACCTTGGAGCAGAATAATTTTGCAGATATATATCCTGATACATCAAGGGTGGCTTTGATTACCATACAGCTCAACCACTCCCAAGGTTTTGCATCGCTCTCGTGCCTTTCCAGCAAGGACTGTGGCACCTTCCCGAAGGTAATGGAAAAATGAAACGTCACAGTTCCTGCACCAAGTCCATTCTCCTCCAGCATAGCACCAGTATGTCCTTCAGTGAATCTCATTGCCTTCAGCCTCTGTCCTTAGACATCCCTATGCAGCTTTTAGCTTTAATTTCCACGTGCCTAACTCTTGTGTTTGATGTCATTCGGTGCAATTCGGTGACTTTTGGCAAAAGTGCTTTGCAAGGCCCACAGGAGGAAGGCTCCCACCCTGGTGGACAACTCCTAGGGGTCTCCAAAAAGTTTCACCTATGCAGTTGAGTCCCCTGAAGCTCCCTGCTCAAGGCATACAGCCCACCTTACACCTGTGCAGGTGTAGGGACCAGACACCAGGGCACATTGACTGAAATATAAATATGGGGTTTGGAATGTCACCGTCACCAGGCTCAGTGACCCTACATAGGGCCCACACCTACACGAAATGCTTTCCACAGGTCCACAAGTCAAAAGTGGCTGGAGGCAAACATTCAGAGAGGTGTGACAGGGGGATATTCTAGACAGGTGCTTTTAAGTGTCACACGGCCACAAAATAGGTTTTCAAGCGGGAACTCTCGGTGTCCTTTCTATGAAAACTTGTTTGTCTTTTGTAAAGAACTAGTAGAGCTTTTCAAAGAAGAAATTCCAGTTTATTCTCTGTTTAGGTCATGGCTGTCTGAATTACCTGAGTTTTGAATATGACCCTTTTTCCTGGTGGCTGTCACAGGTAACAGAACACCGACAAGGTAGGTTAGGCTGATGTAAATCCAATGGATACAAGTCTGAAATAGCTTTCCTGGCTGTACCAAAAGGGATTTTGTGCCGTCCCTGGAGGGCTTTTCTGAGCCGTGTTTTGGGAGTTTTTGTGTGAGGAACAGAGAACATAAAAAAACAATTCAACAGACAGAACCACAAATAAAAAAATTTTTGACCAAAGCAGACCTCATCTCACTAGTACCTCCCTGTTTCATAGTGTCAACTCCAGGAACCAATCCTGTTCTGACCATTCAATTAAAAAAGATTTACCCTTCATCATAACCAGGCCCTGCATACACTTGGTGTTGGATTTGCTTGGTTACAGGACAGCTGGAGCTCTGTTCCTTATTTTTGTCATGGTTTACCTTGTCCTATTCCAGATGCCAAGACTTGCACCTCCCTTTGGGTAGTGACTGCTTTCTTTCCTAGGCTGGGTTCTAACTGCAGTGGCCTCTGTAAGGACACATCAAATCTGAGTCCCAGTGGCTGCTGGCCCAAGGTGTGATCACAGGAATAAGGTGGCCCAGCCATCAGTCCTACAAACAGAACCGTGTTGACAAAATAAACTTTTTAAAAATAGATTTTAAAGTAACAAAAAATCCACGTGCATGTTCATCTGTCTAGAAACTTATCTCCAGGGTGAAGTTTCAAGCATCCCCGCAGCTTCTTTGGCTCCATTTTGCTTCCTCCTGGCAACTGTCAGCTATTTCTTGAGAAAGCATCTCCCCTGAGCTGTGCCAAGTTCTTCTGTGTATCTGGGATTCACTCCTCTGTGAATTGCAAACCCAGGCTCAACGACTGTCTTCAAGGCTAGTGACTCTGTCTCTCCTAAGACCTCTGAAATCTTCCAGAAGGATTGGCTTATTGTAGTCCAGTTCTTCTTATGCCTGCTTTTCCCAGAAAAAGTCTGCAAATTATATTAAGAAAATCCAGCTCAATAATCCAAGCGTAAGGCATGGCCTGACTCGAAACACACTAAGATGGCAGAAATCTCTATGGAGCTGTTTTCTTCACCAAGGAATCAAAATACATGAGACTTATCTTAAGGCCCATATGAACTTTATTTAGGTGAGGAAGTGGGCACAGGGTCTTCTCAAAATGCAGTGCCCAGCTGTGGATGTTGAGCACACAGTGACCTGAGCCAGTGACATTGAAAAACAGGTTTGGTGCATTTTCACTCAGGCACTGAACACGGAGGGAGCCAAAATTCACAGACTCTTTTGAAAAGCCTGACCTCAGTGACTTGGTCAAAACCCAGCGAGTCACTAGCTGAACTGTAAAAAAGATATGTTGTTGAGTTATACACTTTTATTTTTAGCTCAAATTTCTTTTTGAATTTGAATTCAAAATGTCTGGCTAGCCTATTTCTCATTTCTACTCAGCTCCTTTGCTACTGAGACAGGAGAAATTAAAATTCTGACATACCATGAGAGATCCTGTTATGCTGATGTAAAATTGATTAGAAAAAGCCCGGTTGTGGAATTTTCCAGAAAAAATTTGAAGCTTTGGGACAAAAAGATAACAAGCAGATGTGTATTTGTTTATGTGAACTGCAAGTAGTGAAATTTGCTTATCAACAGCAAGAAGGGCAGAATTTGGCCTTACCCTGCATGAAAATAACAGGAAAACACAACAAAACCCATCTCATGAAGTTTAGATTAGATGGGAACTGCAAGCTGCACAGCTCAGATCAGGAATCCCAAACTTTCCAGGAATACAGAGGACCTCACTTCAAGGGTGTGTGTTCAACCTCCCTCGTGTCACACAATTCAGGGTTGTTTGGACCTGGTACTTTGCAGGAAGGACACAGAAATTTTAATTCAGATAGTAGAGAGAATACAACTTCCTGATGGAACTGTCACAAACCTTAGATAACAACACATAAATACCTTAGTATTTTCCATTTTTCATTCTGGAGAAGGGATTGCATAATAAAATAAATACAGTAGTTTTCTTCCTCATGGAACGGCTGCAGTAAGTTTTCCTTCCAATATTTGCTGTGCATTACACGAGCATACATGTGTTGTACTTTGCCAAGATAGTCATAACAGTTTTTCCTGTGGCACGGATAGAGATGTAGATGACATGGATTTGCAAGGAGTAAATAATCAGCTGTGTGATTATAGGACTGTGTGTCCGCTCTGTGATCATCCTTAGTGCATTGCAGAATGGATCCCCATAGAGCAAACGTTTGTAAAACCTCTTTGTAGTCCTCGGATGAAAGACACTACAGGAGTGCAAGACATTATTATCATTATTCAAACAGTAAGTCTGAAATAAAGCATGAAACTACTGCCAGAGTGACTGTGGGGAGGTGGGAGCAGGGCAGGGGTGCGAGAGAGGGTGAAACAGCAGCTGGCATTCTCGTTTGCTGCCATTAGCAGGGATCACATATCTCTACGTGGAGAATCATTTTCTAATTCTACCTTGGGAGGAGAGAGTGGGAAAGAGAGACGCATTCATTCCATGTCATTCAGAAAGGACCTTAAAGACCTATTTATTATGCTGCTTCCTTCAGGGAGCTTGCTAGAGGGTTTTGATTTCAGCTACGATATACTGACTGCTGGAGGAGAAAAAAACCACTTCCTGAACCAGTGCTCTCCCTTCCTCTGCTCAACCCTGAATTTCACATCAAGCTATATTGTTCTCTTTCCCCTTTCTGTTTGTAATGTCCAAACATATGTGCCTGTGCACACATACAGTCAGAAGATCTCTAGGAGCTATGAATATTCCTGTCTCAAGAACCAGGAGAGTGGAAGGTAGCCTTGATCCTGCCTGGAAAAGCTGGAGAGGAATTTGTTTAACCCTCTCAGGTGGGATTCTCAATAATTTAGATCAAAATTCAGTTTGAGTTGTTCGGTCCTTCAAAGTTGAACAGTTGATGTAAAATGGGACATGATTTTCCTTTAATACCAGAGTGATCAGAGCTCCCACTCTTTGACATGCAGCTCCTCCTTCTAATTGCAGCTATCTTTCTCACAATGAAGCAACAGTTTTAAATATCAATTTATTATGTATACAGTTCTTATCCAATAAGAGGTTTAGCAACAAATAAGCATTATTCACGTATGAGAAAGGCAGAGCAAGCAGGAATAATTGGCTTTTGGAGCATCCCCAACACCTTGAGAGCAGACACGTTGTGGTATGACCACATGAGAAACCAACAGCATTTCAGCTGTCTGCCTGGCCTTCCTTCTTCATTGTGTTGGGAGTGGGGCAAGCCAGGGGTCCTTCCACACTAATCCACTGAGGCAGTCCTCTACTTTTGTGTTTCCTTTGGGTTACCCGGCATCAAGTAGCTGTTGTAAAACCAGGAGATCTAGTGGAGTATTTTGGGGGAAAAAAAGAACAGAATTTCACTACAGGCTAAACCTTTATGTGGTTTGAAATGGGGTAGCTTCATCCTAAGTCAGTGGAATTGTGCCTGTTTACTTCAGTGAGAAGCTGTGCCCAATTTTTCCAAGTATATTTCAACTGAACAACATGCAAGCCCAACTTAAAACCATATCTATATTTATTCATGTGACAAGATTTTTCAGAAGTGGATTGACTGATTCTCTTGTGCTCCTAAATGCAAAAACCTCAACTACTCAATCTATATCAAAAATTTCAGGTTGCCATCACAAATCACCAGTGAATACACTATTAAAGAAATTCTCCTACCAACTGAGACAAATACAATCCAGTCGGACACACGTTTGCATAGCACCAAATATCAAAGCCCCTTTGTGGACCTTCGTAGATGATGCTGAGGTAGGTAAATTATGAGCTGCTATTTTTGCCATCCCTTTTAATCCAGCTGGCCCTGCTTACTTATCAGAGCACGTTGTCTGGCTGCCACATATTGTGGGATTTCGCAGGTCTGGCAACAAACAGTCTGGGCCTCTGACAGCTCTTGCAGGACTTTGTGGCACTGGGATTTTACTTCTATATCTGCCAAGAAAAGAAGGAAAGAGAAAGCCAAAGACTCAAAGATCCCAACTACTGCTTTATCTTTGGTCCCACTTCCACTGTTGTAATGTTTTTCCTCACAAGCTAGTTGCAAATAGAAACTGATGTGCTACATTTTGCCCAAATTCTCCTTTTCCTACATGGTCTCCACTGCCCTACAGCTTTGCACAAGCACACAATAAGAAATAAAGTTGCATTTAAAACACAGGCGGAAAGGGGAAATATGACAAAAGTATGAGGAGAAAGAGAGGTTTTAATGTAATATTTTATGAGATATAAATCAGTCTGACAGGGTTTGCTCTTTAAAGTCCATTATAGTACGTTAATTGTGATTTTAGACACTAAGTGACAGGGGGTACTCCTCCTTAGTATTGAATTTATGAATAAAAGACGATACCAGCCTGTGTTAAACACTGGTGAAGGCGGTTCACTAAAGCCTTTGGCTGCAGAATTCCATTTCTCCAGCTTCATTCACATTCAAATGTTCACACTGATAACTCAGTTCTCTCCAGCCAGGGGAATAAAGGACGCTCTGATGCCTGATTCTACTTTCAATTACGCTGCTGCAACTCCAGAGTAGTTCCAAGGAAGTCAAGTTCCACACCAATGTGAAAATCAGCACAGGAGCGGATTTGGTCCAGAGGCTGCTCTGACAACGCGTCAATCAAAGGTCTTTCCATCAGAGCGGGTGGGTCAGAGCTGGGAGCGCAAGAAAAGCAGTGCCCTGGGTGGCACAGCAGGATCCCATTAATAAACGTGACACAGACGGGACCGACCCAATGCTTGAGAAAGTGCACAAGGTTCCCTGGCCCCGGTGAGCTTCACGCTGCCTTCACAAGGGCTGACTCGATGGCTCTGACGGCGACGGGGGCGAGGAGAGCAACGAGGACCTGGGAGGGGAGAGGCAGGGGCGGCACTCGCTCTGCCGTCACGTCCACCACCCTTCCCCAAGGAGCCCAGCTCTGGAGACCTCGGTGAAATGCGCGTGGCCCTGAATCATCCAGCCCTCTCACAACCCCCAAAACCTGAAGTCTGTCCTCAGCCTCACAGCGAGGGGCCGGAGGGCTGCCCGGAGTTTATAGCCAGATGTTAGCATTGTAAGCCTTGAAAATATTCCCGTTCAAGGTTGTTTTCCTGTACTCGGGCCCTTTTCCAACTTGGGCGTGTAGCTCGAAGACCTCCAAAAGTCTATCTAAACATTTGTAATCTGTTTGCAGAAATTTGGAGACATTATCAAGGTAAACCTTTGAGATACCGTATCCGTTCCAATCTGTTTGGGCAAATACTGTGATTATTGTAAGATTTTTCTGTTTCCAGGCTTGGTGTGAAAGCTCATACGAACTTCAAAGTGACTGAAAGTGATTTTCTAAAAAGAAATCTGAAATTTGGATTCGTTTTGAGGCAGTTTGAGAACGTGGCCATGTGTAACATGTTTTGATCACTGAAAAACATTAACTACTTCAGCATTGACCACAACTTACCCTCTTCAGAAAAATCTTTGATTGACATGAGCAAAGGAAGGTCATGTCCCAAATCTGTCCTCACATCTACTCACTAAACTTGAGTCCACATGGGCCAGTTGCTTATTAGCATATAAACTGTGAAGGATGTTTGCACCCCAGATGTGAGAAACTCAATCAGAGAGGAAAGGCTAGAAAAATAAAGTGATTCTCTAGGTGGGTCTTTATTGAAGTGTCTGCATAAAGGATGATCTTTCTACTGATAAGGTCTGTTTCCTTAAGACTGTCCCAAAAACTTGCTCCAAGACCTCAAGTTTCATGGAGCAAATATTACTCTAAAGTGTAATTAAAGTGGAAATCATTAATTTCGAGACTCATTATCCCCCAGGCAGCTGTCCTCTTATAATGCAGGTTATATATGCAACAGGATGCATTGTTGTGTCAAATAAGCAAAATCTGATATCTAAATCCATCCAAAATATTTGTTTTTTAGCAGAAATGTCTAGCTAACTCAGGGTTTGTTCATTTCCCTCCTGTGTAATTAGCTATCAAATACTTTTTGTTCAGAGCAGTTAATGCTATTCTGCTTCTGCTCTGGTGCAGTCAGGATAACCAGATACCAGCTATTTAACAATAATATATTGGAAAGGGTTGAACAGAGAGTAAAAATTAATATATAACTCATATATATTCAGTGTTGCTGCAAACACAATGGGGAGAAGAAAAGCCTTGCACTGGCCAGGAAAACAAGAGCTTTCCAGTTGACTTCAGGGGACTTAGGCTTTCACTGATCAGTTCTACAGAAAGCTTACACAAGAGTTATTGTGACAAACAGCTGAAACAGAAAAGATTTGTGGGGTTTACGTGTCTCTCAGTGCCAGGAGCATGTATCAAAACTGAATATGTCACTGTATTATAAGGCTAAACTCAGTTTCTTTATATCTCCATGCCTAAAGGAGAAAGTGGGACAGAGAAGCTCTCAAGCTCCCACTGCCACTTACCCTTCCAGGGCTTCATTTTGCTTATACTGCCCTGTTTTGCCCCAGTCAGCTGGGACTCTTCCCTTGGTGCTCCTGTGCAGAGCAGCAGGGAGAAGCAGCAGCTCCCCCTCTCCTTCCCATCAGGATGTAGAGAGAAGGATGTTCCATCCCACCAAGGGTGTAGGCAGCTGGTGATTCGGCAAGATGATCACAACCTTCCTGGAAGCTGGAGGAAAGCACGTGGAGTGCGGCTGGGAAGGGGTCAGAGGAAGGGCTTGGAAAGCAGTCTGTGTCTGTTTGGGTCTGGCACTTCTGTGGCCATTTTAATAAAAGTCTATTTCAATTTACGTATTGTAGAAAGGATTTTTCAAAGGAAAGCATTATCAGAGCCATTTTTGCAAAGTCCAGTTGCTTTTCTTCTGCATGTTTTTAATTCACTTGAGCTTCCCTGCACAAAATAAAGTACAGTGGTTGTGGCAGGATTTATTTCAGTGAGTAATAAATAAAATATCCAGTGACTAGTAAATAAAAGCATGTGTTTACTAGGTAAATGATACAATATATAAAAAGGAGACAAGCAGCTGGCATGGAGAGACAGGTCACCAAAAAGGTTAATTTATGAACAGGTATCACTGTACAAGCCTTGAAGAAGGGTGACCTGAATCTGTAAGCAAGGTGGATCATGGGAGATGAGAAAGAGGAAGCAAAGCATCTCCTTTCTGAAAAAGAACAAGGCATGAGTTAGACACTAGTGCTGTGAGTAATCCCGAGAGCCCTCCAGCAGCTGGGGAAGGCATCAGTGGACTCTCACCCCAGGGGGAATGAGACCATGCAGAGACAGCGGGCCATTCTCAGCCCCCTCCTGGAATCCTCTTCCTACTCATCAAAACCACGAGGACTGAATAGATACGGATATTGCAGACTGAAATAATGGGATCCACCATGGGATTCCCTCATGAAATTGGTGGTTCTGGCTGAAATTCAAATATTCCAAGGAGGCTATTGAGGAACAAGGGTCTAATCCAGAGAAGTGCTTACAGCTACCAAGGGTAACTGAAAGAAATGAGAAATAACCAACCGAGCCAAGGGCGTAAGAGCAAAATGCTACAATAAGGGGGGGGGGAAAGAAAAAGAAAAGAACAAAAAAAAGAGGGTGGAACACTTAGTATATGTCTGTACAGAGATACACAGTAAGTACACAGATCAGTACAACAAAAAAGTGATGGCACCATAGGTTGTATACAGCAACTCATGCTTTGTATACAGCAACTCATGCTTTTATGCCAGCTCTAGTTTTGCTAGCCATTGAGCTCCAAAGTCACTACGGACTTGGCAATCACTTACACTGAATTTTGTGTGTGTGCAGGTCTTCACTGGTATTGTTTCTCGTGCAATCTTTGCACAGTCATCCTCTCATTTGCTAAGTAGATGTGTTGCCAGGAGCTTTCCTGATGATTGCAGCGAGACCTTAGCAGATGCCACAGGTAATCAGTACACACCCGCTGCAGAAGGAGATCGCTTAGCATTTAACTTTCCATATTTGCAAGTGTGCTGTTAAACTAATTTTCTTCCAGCTGGAAAGTGGAATCAGCTGCAATGCAATACTATGAATGTGCATAAGCAGCAGATGCTGACTAAAGACACATAACCATACCTTAGCCATGTACAGGAAACACACATAAAGGTCAGTGGGCAAATTTGGCTTTTGTGAGAAACCCACTAAACAGGAGATATTAACACTTGAGATTTATAGAAAGAAATGTAGGAAGAACAGGACAAGCCTTGGACAGGACCGTAGTTTCATGTCAGGTATTCTCAGCACTAAAGGGAAGGGAATACAGTTCCTTGGGTGCCTTTTCTGCTGAATATACAGATGTATGTCAAGGACAGACACATTGAATAAACTAAAGTTAAAAACAGATCTCTGCTGGCAACCTGAGCCTGCTGAAATGTGGAGCTCCATTACCCATGATGGAGTCTCTAAGGAAAGAGCTGCCAGAGTTACATCTTTATTCCCCCTGCAACTTCCAGCCCAACAGTGACAAGGAAGAGTCCAGGTATGCCAGACTTGCACCATTACACAGCTGGAAAACTGGTGTCAGTGTAAATGTACTCCACGAGGCTTTGGGGGCAAATCATTCCCGCTAGTGATGCCAAAAAGTGAACCCAGACAAACGGTGACAGAAGAACTCTTCTGACCACCTCTGCTGTACCTTTTGGCAACTATACAAGTACCTCTGGCTGGTCACAAATACTTCTGGCATCAGCCCAGCCTGCTGGGTAAACTGAACCATTCATTAGGGCAACTCCCAGACACCAGAGCTGTAACTAATGACAGAAGGAGCTGACAACAGAGAGGCAATTCAGGATTATGATATCAAAACATCCTGAGAAAACGGAAAGCATTAAGGAAATTGCCAGAGCAGGGGTTATGGAAGGAATCCTGGGACATAGAAAGAGCAGCCATCTTTCTAGAGGCTGCACAACAGACGGAAGGCTGAGAGCCATGAAGAAGTGGTGCAGTCAGGGTGGGTGCAGAACCCCACTGTATGGGAAATGTAAGAGAAGTAGCAAGCAGGCAGTGCCCTGAAGTTATCATTCATGGGAAACTACTGTGTGGGGTTTCAGACTGAGGCTTAGGCGCCATACATGTGTCCACAACACGTGTCTGGGAATCCAGCTTTCACACATTAAATACCAGTATCCCCTAGGAACAGCCCTCCTGGCTCTGATCTCCCCAAACCTTTCTGAGAACAGCATTTTTCCCTTGGGAGTCAAAGCTGCCGTGCACCACGGCATGAGGGGGCGGCAACATCTCTGCTAAAAGACCCCAGGGGACACGATGGAGGCAAATCCCAGGGCTGACCCCTGTGCTTCCAGCTGAATGGGAAAAGTAACACTGCTTCAGGTTGACTGGCAGTCATCCTAGAGACTGGGAATTATCCCATGAGACTGGTATGTGTTTCACACCTGGGGCTGGAGTCCCACACAAGGTGATCCAAAAAAACACTTGCAGTATGCTGTTCATGAAAACAGGATGTGGAGTATGAAGCCAGAGTTTCTACTTTTCAGATTTGCTGTCTTCAGAAAACCAAAACCAAAACCTAGGGAAGTGCTGACGGGTGGCTTTTCACTGTGGGTAGCAGGGACTGTATGGTCACAGCACATCACGGCTCTTATCCCTGTGAGGATCATAGAATCATGGAATATTCTGAGTTGGGAGGGACCCACAGGCAGCATCAGGTCCAACTCTTAAAGTGAATGGCCCATACAGGGCTCAAACCCACAATCTTGGTGTTTTTACCATCACACTCTAACCAACTGAGCTAATCTCAGGGAGGTCTTCTGAGGGACATGAGGGCAAGAGGCAAGCTCAGGGACCTGATATTGTATTCTATTCACAAGCTAACACTTTTTGCTCAGTCAATCACCCGCTGTGACTGCAGCAGCATTCCTGTAATTCAGTGCCAAAGGGGAATCCGAATGCAAGGCATCTTCCCTTGAGTGCCTGCAAAAGTAACATCAGCAGTGGAGACAGCCCAGAGATTGATGTCGAAGACACAGAAGACAGAAGTGTCCCACTTATCAGACAGCATGGACCATCACACACCAGCATGAGGCATTTTCCTGAGGACGGGGTAGTTACTCAGCATTGACTGAAGGGACAGGGAAACATGATAACTTGCCATGGAGAACCCAGAGAAGGAGCACTGCAAGGCACACAGGGAAAGGGAACAGAGTGAAAGCCAGCAACCTGCTTGTAACACAAAAAAGCAAAAGACCTGGGGTCACAGTGCAAATGGATTTTTACCTTGCTGTCAAATAGACACATAAATAAGGGCAAAAGGCAATATCCAAGTTGCACTGGAATGCTTGTTATACAAGGCAGCTACAGATCCAGGACTGCAAGACAAAAGGCAACTGCACATAGAAGACATCCAGCACAGAGGGACAAATAAAACCAGGGGACATGGGATAAGCTTCAGCATTCAACAGTGGGTGTCACAGCATTTCACACTGGCAAATCTGACCCAAGAGAGTCAAGCTGGAGAATGAGGGGAGCAAGTCCCCTGCTAGCAGCTGAAGTCAGCCCAGCCATCAGGGGCAGTGGCACAGGCCACAGAGTTCTTGGCCACAACAGCTTGGGAAAAAACCCCCAACAACACACACCAGGAAGAAAGAGCATCCCAGAAGCTGGAAAAGGTGACCACTGAAGTTCTCTACCAGGCCATGTTTTCATATTATATGTAGCCACCTGCAGAGAGGTGGAAGAGAGGGGTGGGAGTTGTCAGGTGGAGGAGCTCATGGGGAGCACCTGGAAGCCAGGCTGTGTGCACCTGGCCAGAGCACTCCCTGCATGTGACATCTCACACACAGAGGGTTTCAAGCTGGTTTAATATTCCAAGCTTGGAGCATTGTCCTTCTCAGCCAGAATGCAACGTGAGGTGCAATATCTTACTCCACTTAAGGGGGTAAGACGCTCTTACCCCTTCCTCTCTGCTAGACCCCAAGGGAGAGGAGATGGGGTACAGGACCTGTGACCAAGCTGCAGCTCATTGCTGGCACAGGCCTGGGACAGCCAAGCCCCAAAGCACCATGCATTGCTCCAGGGAGGCTGTAAAGTTCCAGTCCTGTGTAGGGTGTTAAAGAGCACTGTGATTTGAGGGGCAGTTTTTCGAGGAGGACGTTAAAGCAATCTCTTGAACACTTGCTCATTAAAAACTGTACTGCTGTTTTAACAAGAGTAGGATGCTATGTCAGGCACTGTGAGTTTTTATTAGGAAATGTGAAATCATGCCAAACATTCCTGGCCTGAGTCTTGTATCAAGCTTAAAGATCAGCTCCCTTGATGTGTCAGAAGATCCTGGACTTAGCTTCTAAACCTGCGTTGCCAGTTCAGAGCATTCATATAAACAATCTTTATCTGTTTCAAACCTTACCATGGCTCTGCAGAGATAAAGCCCCAAAAATGTAATCTGTGATTCCTTTTACCCTTCGCTTCCCAGTCTCAACTTTGTATCCTGCTGGCTTTGCCCCTGCTGCATTTACTGGTTCTTCTCTTTTCTTTATCCCTTCCACAGTGAGTGTGCTCAGTTTGCCCCTCTCACAGCCCTACTGAATGAAGACATTTTCCCCTACATGTCATGCTTGAAACTGTTGTTGTTGCTGAATTACAGCACACACCTTTGCATGTAAAGGCAGCAATAGGATAGTCTGTCTCAGGCTTTCAGGAGACCAGCAGCTGGGGTTTGAGGTTCCCGCAGAAGGAGAAGATGTGCTCAGCCACACAGATACACTGCTAGAATGGAGAAGACAGTCAGGAAAGCCCTTGGGAAATGCACATTTTACTGATATCAGGACAGATCCCAGTTTCAGCAAATCAGCTGGGACCCTAAGAATGCCTTGCATGGCTAAGACAATCCCAGTAATGCAGCACATCTGGCAACCCCATGGACAGAGTTAAAACGAAATAAAACTTCCCAGGGAAAAGGTTAGAACTTTGATTAATAACTCTTAGAAAAGCAAAGTGCTTCATGCCAATCTCGCAACAGTATTGCATTACTGCAACTCCATTAATTTTACTGGAGCCACCACAGACTTTCACCACTGCTGGAGCAGGACTTTCTGGTAGGCAAACTTTGGTACTCTATCCCTTGCTCCCCCAAATTTCAAGACATTCACACTTCACAGGTCTGGGAATTTCCCTGGAATGGCTGTCAGGGGCCTTGATAAGTGTATCTTAGAGTGTTTATTCCCAGCTGCTTCATATGTCACGTACTCCACTCTCCAACTCCGGCAGGCACAATCCCAGCAGATGCATGGACAGCTCAATTTAAAACTCATATTAGATGTTCAATTTATTTACAGATGTACAAATACCCATACATTTTTATTTACTCACTGCTGTTTATACACTTTCATTTGGACATTAAAACAAGTTCCTCCTCCAGAGCCTGGGCACCCTAGGAGATTAGTTACATAATGAAGTTGAGATGAGAAAAGCATTTTAACAAGCCAAGTGACTTCTCTTTGCAGCAAAACAGCCTAGGTATTCACCCCAAACCTAATCACCGTCAAAGTTACTACAGAGAGCTAATTCCTCCAGCCAAAATATTCATATTCCCAACTGAAGCTCCCTGAATCCAGCCTCTTGCCACGAGACATGCTTTCTCTCAAATGCTTCCAAAGCACCAGCTGGGATGTGGCTGCGTGAGAGCTGACTGAAAAGGGTATGTAAGAACAACATAACCCTCTGGTCCTCTGGGCATGCACGGGTGCTGCACAGGTAGGCTGCAGGCTGGAGCCCAAGGTTTTCTGCATTGCCCCAGAGGTTGGGTTCCCACAGCACCGTGGCAGAACGGCCCCTGTACCCAAGATAAAATATCTACTGGGCTGTGCTGTGATTTAAGGGAGGGAATAGGCTGCCAAGCTGAGGGTTTCCGGGGATGAGCACCTCGTGCACAGTTTTAAAGTGTGTTTACTTTTCCAGGAGCACAAAACCCAAAAAGTGAATCACTGTGAGTGTGGCTGGTAAGTATTTTGATAACTCACACTCAGACATTTTGTAATTAAGTCAGCATCGGCCCCCAAGCCAGGCTTGCAGAGGCAGACTGAAGAAGGAGGGATACTATAGCTGGGGGTTCAGGTCAGGACCTCAGCACCATCAAGCCCTGGCAAACACGGAGCTTCAGGCTCAGGGTCAGACCCATGGGTGGAAGAGATTGCTGTTGTGAGCGCCGCAGTCAGGCCAGCCTAGGCTTGATGGCCCCTTTACACCTGCTGCATGGGAGGAAAAACGCAATCCAGAAGGAAGGACAAACTATTCTCCAATCCACCAAGAGTATGTGTTTGTTTTGTTTACCGAACTTTACATTTCCTGCACGCTGTACATTGAGCAGGGTGATTGCTGCAGCATATGTATCCAAAGAGCAGGAAACAGACTGCCAACGACCTCCTCTAGATAGCAGCAAAATAAACAGACATAACATGCACATCAGGTGGTCTGAGTGCCAGCGCTGGGATAAACAAT
The DNA here is from genome assembly GCA_013396755.1 of Sclerurus mexicanus. Lineage (NCBI taxonomy): Eukaryota > Metazoa > Chordata > Aves > Passeriformes > Furnariidae > Sclerurus > Sclerurus mexicanus. The sequence continues at coordinate 101,022 of VWZF01005390.1, read as the reverse complement.
CTGCGGAGAAAGTACCGTCGGAATTTCCCTTTAAACCCAAAGCAACTTTGGGTGCAGGGAGCAGGCAAAAGCAGATCAGCGTGTGAATGTTTTAAAGGGGGTCGAGAAAGGGGACCTGCCCAGCAAGGGTGACAATGCCTTCTCAGGGAACTGCACCCTGCTCTGAGTAAGGGACCCCAGAGGACTCCATATGTGTGTGTGTATATATATATATTTAAAATGTGTACATATGGCTGGCTGCTTGAAGTGATTGACTTCTGGGAAAGATGAAAAATGTTACTGAACCCTCGTGGAAAAGCCTGAAAGAATTTAATAGAAAATTACAGCCTTTCTCAAGAATTTAATATAGAATTATATAGGACAGTTAAAAACAACAATAGAAAGGATATTACTCTCTATTAAACTCTATAGGTTTCAGAGCAGTTTAAATGGGGCCTTTTAATGTTTCTGCAAAGATTCCTATTACATCCTGTAGGGCTTTTCCACACAGATCTTAGCAGCCATCAGGGAAAACCTGGTGCCAGTGAGCTCCTAAGCAAACAAGTCAAGTAATTCTGATAATCTACATTAGACCAAGTTTTGCAGCTCTGCTGCAGCTCCATGAGCCCCTGCAGGATTAGAAACAGCTCAGGGAAACTGGGGCTCTGGAAGAGACTTCCCGATCTGGTGCCCCAGTACTATGTGGTCATCACCACATAAAACAACCTTCCCTCTTTGAACCGACTGCACCTTGCAGGGATGTGTAGATGTAATATCTAAACACAAAGAATCACCTTCATTTTGGACTAGGATATGTCAGTAAACACAGTTGCATGAAGTAGGAGAAGTACCCAGGGATACCAGTGGCTGGGATAAGCTCTGGAACGCAGTCTCTGAGGCATGGGGGCACTAACCACTGCCTTCAGCCAAAGCTTTTGTTTCACATCTCTTTTTCTCACACATGAACTGGCTTAAGCATTTAAAGTGTGTTGAATTAAATACCTTATGAAAGGTATCCATGTTCATAGCCCTAATCTTTAGCCATTATAAAAACAGTGGACAAACTATTCGGGTTACAGCAGCCATATAAAAGATCCTTACACAGCAAAATACATATACAGTAATATATGATTAATTTACTTCTTTTTGACCATGAAAGATACATTTTGTGTATTCCACTGCCTTCACTTTAGTGATGTTTAAAATTACTGTATATATTGCACATTTCCCACTCAGCAAAGCCATCCTAAAATCTACCTCTCATCACTACAGGAACTTGAAAACTGTTGTCCATCTTCTTCAATCTGCACAGCCTGACAGTTCCCCATGGCTTAGAAAACCAAATGAAAACCCCACCTGTACTTGTATTAACAACCAAACCCATCAGAGCTTTGCACCAAACCACTCCCTGACCCAGACAGTGTGTCCATGGCAAGGTACAGTTCCATACAAAAACCGGTTTGGTTAATCAGGGGGAATGGCAAAGGCAGAAAGCAAAGTAATAAGCTTGCTTTATGTGTGGTGTTGCAGTGTGGTGATCCCACCGCAGGCCAGATACATTTTCATGGCATTGTCTGAACCCTGCTAGACTCCTGTCAGCAGAATGGACCTCATCATTACATGACTGAGAGATTCACGTGCTAAGACGTCGAAATGTCCTTCAGTCTCATTGAATGCCTTCTGTTCATAATTTTTTAAACTATTGGAATAAAAAAGGTCTTAACTGTACTTTGTCACAGAGTTTTTTATTGTGCCTTGATATATTTGTCTTCCCTATCTAATAACAGGCCCAACTCAATTCACCTGCTATTGATTTTCTTTTAGATTGCATGAATTTGGTGTTCTTAGCAATAACAGTTTTCAAAAGATGTTCATCCTTTCTAGTTTGAAGTTCAGTTATTTCTCAAAGTAAAAATGATTTGCTTATGAAACCTCAGCAGGCCAACAACAGCAAGAATGAGTACGTGGGACTAAATATTTTGTGTAATTCACTCAACTCTACATATAAGTTACTTGAGAGGTGTCTAAACAGATGAAGAGAAAGCAAACTATATACCTGAGCTGTCCTTATACCCCAACTGGAACCAAACACAAAAATCCCCATAATAACTGTGGCAGAGGCTCAAAATTCTTCAAGGGCTCACACAGTCATACAAAATTATCCACGTGAAGCTATTTATTTGTGTAAACACAGCTGCAAGATGAGGTTCCAAAGGCTGGAGGTGAGAGGGGATACTGAAGGACCCACTGGACAGACTTGCATCAGAAGACACGTTTTCCAGATTTGTTTGTGGAAGAGTTCTCAATGTGACTTGCCCACTAATACTGTAAAACCAATAGAAACATTAGTTGTGTTTGAATATCATTTTTCTCTGGATGTCTTTCTTTAAAGTCCAGCCATATTCAAATGCTCATTGGAAGCAGAACTGCAGGGAGGGGAGAAGCCCTTTGCCTGGTGAGAGAACCAGAAGCAAGAATCCTTCTAAGGGCAGTCTTATCAGCAAATCCATAGAGCCTTATCAGAAGATATACATCCAGAGGATTTCAGGCTGCCTTTTTGTACTTCTCCTTAGGCCTGAAGTTTGATATAATTATGGGACATTTCCAAGGCAGCAGCAGCAGCCCCTAACTAATCTTTTCACAAGATGTAAATCAGTTTCAGTAATTATCATAATAGATGGTTTGCTCATGTTTTCTTGCTGGGAAAAAATACCATGTCTTATAAATTCCTCAGTGCTGTAACATCAAAGCGGCAGGGTAGTCATGCAAATCCAGAGGGGAGGGGAGACTAATTTGATGAGGATGTATATTTGATAGACAGAGATTTCATTTAAGGGACCATCCTGAATGATATATGACAGACTGAGCCCTGAAATCATATATACTGGGCATGAAAAACATGTAGATCAGAGGTGCTTGCCCTTGAAGAAGTGAAGTGATACCTCATAACCCAACACAATTAGGAAGAGCCAAAGTATTTTGAAACAGCACTTTAGGGAATTAGGGGATAGACAGGGGGAATCCCACGCTAGCAGCACACAGAGGGAAAGCAGGCTGTCTGAAAATGGTCAGAAGGGCTCCTTTGGGACTGGCAGAGGCGCAGGGCACTCTCCCTTGGGCTCCCACCCTGCAGCCAGGATCAACAAGAGTCAGGCCAAAATGGTCCCGGTCTCCCCATCACCTGGGTCCCTCCTAGTGGTTTTCTGCAGCTGGACACAAATCCCAAGAGTCAAACTGGGTCATTAGCCTGTTTTCTGTGAATGCCAAAGTGGTGTTCAGTGAATGTGGCATCCCAGCCCCAGTCCCTCTGTACCTCTCTGCAGAAATGTCTTGGAGGTGTCACACCCGTGCAGCTTCACACCACTATTTCTGTTCTCTCCAAGTTTTATTCCCCTTGGCTGAAACTGGGAGAATCCTAGAGAACTTTAGGGATCAGGGCACTCATCCTGCCTTCAGAGGGGCAGAGTAACCTTTCCAAAAGAAATGAATGGCATCACTTTTTTGTTCAGGGAAAAACACCTCTGTGTGTTATACTCCAATGAGCAATAGGTTCACATCTTAGAGAAATGGTAGGAGCAGAGGAAATTTAACACAAGAGAGGAAAACAAGTAAACATTACATATTTTTTTCAAGTGAGTCCATGTGCGAGTGATTAACTTTTGCTATCGAGGGAGGATAAAGGGGGAGCCAAGATTCTCTGTAACCATTACAAGAACTGAACACAGCAGCAAATATGGAAAATTTCACCGGTTTGGCAGATGCCATAAAATATTTTTATCTCAAACACCTTATGTTTGTGGTCCTAACACTGACCCCAGCCTAGCAATTTGTAATGTCAGGAAACATTGCATTAGCTTTCAAAGAATCTCACTTGTGACCAACTATCACAAAGCTGCACCTCTCAAGGAAAATTTACAGCCCCTGAAGTGGGAATGTGCCACAGTGCAATGACAAACACTAGCTCGACTGCAAAGATAGAGTGTTCCCATTCTCAGCATCCTTGGGACCGAGGGAGACAGGCTGTTGTTGTCGAGCAGCTGAAGAATGCACACTGCTCAAAGCTCAAGAATGTGGAAATGGCAGGGCTTTTTTACAAGGCTATTAAAAATGACATCTTAACAACATCTGCAATTAAAAAGGCTCAGAGTTGGAAGAGACCTCCCAAAAAAACATGCGGATCATAGAACTCATTCCGTTCTTATGACTTAAAAATCTGACAGCATAAGCCTAGAAAAATGAGAGAAGTGCCTTTTCCCTGTCTGTTGTTTAAGCGGCTTCCTCAATTCCAAAGTGCAGTGACAGATGATGGTTGTGCTGACCCTAGGCTGTCCTCCAGCCCTGTGCAGCAGTCCACAGCTATTGGACTATTGGACTATTCCCTGCAGATGTTATTGCAGGGAAAGGGCACCGCTGCTCGTATGTCACACCTCTATATGCCATTAATGCGTTCCATATTCTGCGTATTCAAGTGCACCTCAAGCTGAAAAATAACACCAAAAAGTCTTAAAGGAAACTGGGTGACTCAAGGGTTTGGTGAAGTAGCTGCACTTTACATTTTTATGTTGTCGATTCAGGTCCACCTGTCAAGAAGCAGTGGGATTTCTGTGAAATGAGCTCCTGGCTCTTCTGGTCTGGGTCTGAGCAGAGCTGTGGCCTCTTCTGAAGACCTGCCATGGTTATTGGCACTGTCAAGGCTCACTTGTTCACGATCTGAGCAGGCAGAGCCTCAATGGGCTGGCCATGAGGGCACAAAAGCTCAGCTCTAGTCTTCCACCTGATGTGAAGGGAGCTCCTCCTACCACAAGTTATGATTTACATGCCTTACAGCTCAACAGGCATCTTCCTACTCCAAGGCTGGCAGGATGTCACCCTCGTCAGGACTCAAATTCATGCTGAAACAAAAAAAAAAAAAAAAAACCCACAAAAAAAGGCAAAAAGTAAAGGAAAAGGCAGTCCTTGGTCAGCTTCCTGGGAGCTACCTGGCAAGTAGGATAAAACGGCAGCTGTAAAAGGAACATTTGAATCAGAGAATTGTTGGGAGAGGGTTAATGCAAGTTTGTTAATTATCTGGTAAGGACCTGCTCAGATGTACTTTGTCTCTGCGTGTGCACACACACAAACACTTGCTTCAGTGCCTTGCTTGAATAATAAGGCACAACAGGGCAATCATTGTTGTGCCATAATTGCACTCCTCGGGTGTACGCCAGCCATGAGCCCGAAGGAGGAGTGCTATCAGCAGCCTGAGAAGTATGATTATGGCCCAACAAGGCATGCCCTGTTGTGACTTATTACAATTAGAAAAGCCATCTACAGCGTTGCAAACGTGGAGGTGAGGGCGAGGAGAAATGGTTTTTAAAAGCCTGTGTTCTGGTGGTGCATATTTAAAATGTCGTACCTGCTGCTAGGACTCCCCATTAGCCAATCATATCACTCAAGTATCCTTTGAATGACACACTTCATGCCCCATCTCAACTCTGTGCTGAAAGATTAGGGGAATTAGTAACATTTTTCAACCCTCTTTGAGCTCTCAAGAGACCTGCAAAGCAATAAGTGGTAGACAGCGACGGAAATTACATGCTCCTTACCAACACCAAAAAAACCACTGTCGAATATCTGGGGACAATTAACTGCTTTCCTTCCAAACAGATCTATCCTTTAGGAAACAACTTGAAAGTATAGTTAAGAAACACTAGCTGAAAGGAAAAAAAATAGCTTTTTTACCACATGATTTCATGGGTGAACATCTACCAGTCTTCAGCTTTCAAACGAGGGCCAAACAGGAATGAGGAGACTTGCCTGTTATTGAAGATTGATTAGCACCTTTAATAGCCTGAGATGTTCACCTGGCAGGCATTACAGGCACCCAAAAGAAAGTCTTTGGGGAAACATAGATGTACAACAAGCTGCAAAATATCTAAGTGGGAGAAAATGTTCACCCTGATGTGACAGGAATTGCTGAAACAAAGACTGTGCCTTTTCTCTGGAGGCACCCAGGCAGAAGCTTTTGGGGGTGTTTGTTTAGTAATCCTAAATTAACTAGGGACCGTGGCAAGGGTGTTGACACGTAAGGCTCTTCATCCAAAGCAAGAGCAGAATGGGCCCTGCACGTTCAGAAGGTTCTTCCACCTTGAATGTGAAGATAGCTTCAATCAAACAAAGTGCTTGTGCACAGGTTTTGGTGAAATCCGAGCTCGCTCCAAACCACGTTGGAGTGAAAGCTGCCCCAAAACAGCCCTTGTAAGAAAATAGCTAACACAGACACTGCAGCTTCAACCAGTTTGGGGAAAAAATAATAAAAAGAGGGGATTGCATACGATATTAAATTCAGAGAGCTTTACAGACAACATCTGGACATTGGGACAGCTGGAGCAGTGTTGTGTAATGCCTGAGAAGGGCAGAATTAAAAAACCCTAAGAAATTGCCTGGCGATACCTAGTCATCAGCCAGTCAAAACACATCGGAGCTAATGTATATTAATCACTGGAAACCTTAGATAAGTTCAGTAAACATTGCCCATTACAATATTGAAAACAAAAAAGAGAAGGCTTTGAAAGGGCACTGTGCTCAGGAGCCTGATCCAGAGCTCACTGAAATATGTTGGAATGTTTCCATTCACCTCAGTGAGTTTTGTGCGTTGAGCTTTTTCAAGCCCAGGCAGCAGTTCAAAAATAACTTTACAGCATTATCCCAATTGTTTATTTGTGTATGAACGGCACTGAAAAAGTACACATGGCCAAGCAGAAAAGGAACACTTACGAATATTTTTAAATTGCCGTCACCAAAACCACTAACAATATAAAAATTCAACTATTTACGATGTTGTAACACTGGGATGGTGGTGGAAAAACTATGTGTAATATAATCAACAAGCTAACAAACCCCAAGGCTCTCCTGAGGATTTTAATATGCAGAATGTTTAAAATATTAAACAAACAATAATAGGGAAAATCAGGACATGATTAAATAGTTTTAACAATCAGTCCTGAAAGGCTCTCTCCAAAATCTGTTCAAACTGTTTCGCTGTCAGCCCACAAACTACAGAAAACATGACATATATTTTAATGTGACCCAATAGGGTAAAAATAAAGCTCTGCTTGTCCACTGTTGCCTGACTTTGGGTTCATGGAGTTAGGCTGAGTAGATTTGAAATGGATCAAGATGTTTAACATCTGCCTCCTGTTATTAGGATATTCTCTTCCTATTTATAAACAAATGCTTTGTTGGGGTTAGGCTGTGGATTCCATGACTCTGTGGTCTCATGTTTCCTTAGCAATCTGAACTTCAGGCCAGTAGTAAAAGGTACATTGTAAGTCGTCTGAAATTTCTGAAATCTATCGATGCCTGTAGGAAAAAATTAGTAATTAAGAGACAGTACAGATTTGGCTTGGTCTTACACACCTGACCACGTGCTACAAGACATCACGTTAGATTTTTTAATAAAATCAGCTCATGGAAATATTTCTCAACATTTTAGTTAGAACAAATGACCTTATGTGTGCGTGCACGGTCATCACATCTTGTCAAGACTCTCATGCTAGTAAGGCTCATATCTCTCAGCTACTGACATATGTAGGAAATCCCAACACTTCCATAAACGTAAATACAAAACATCTCCTTTGTTCTCTTAGTTCCTCTCTGTGACTCCCTTTCCATGAGAGCCTACGTTAATCTCTCCTTCAATCTAGTCAGTGCGTTAGTCTGGATTCCTCCTTTCTTCCTTAGTTTGTTTCCTTGCTCCATTCTATCCCTTTCCAGTGAATGTATTGAGAGTGGACCCCTTCTCTCCAGCTTTACTGGCAGCCTGGGTTGTGTCTCTGTTCTCTCTCAGTCACCCTAACACAACACCTTCCACTCTGCCCTTCCTGCCTACATGTCTTTTGCCCTCCCTGTTACCTTGCATTCTGCACAAGAATAATCTTCCCTGGCATTCCCCTTTCCCTTCTATTTAAAAAAACCCCAACCAGCACCACTTCCCCCCTTTGAAACTTTCTTCCAGAACAGGCTTCTTCCCATTCCAGCTCTGTGTACTGTCTCCATCTTAACCTGCTTCATTCAGTACTTAACAGCACCTGAATGTCTTTGATTAACACAACCTTAGAGTTCAAATTTATAGTTCTTCTGTTTGCGTTCAGAGCACGTTCACGGCCAAAACCCTTAAAATACATGACTTCACAGCAAAATACTGCATGGCAGACGGGTAAGAATTTGAATGGATACACTCACATCCAACTTCATTGCAAACAATCAGGATCTTGCTAAACAAGGGCTTTAAAAAGAGGAACTTTTTTTTTTTTTGAGAGCAGAATTTTATGAGATCACCTATTCCAATCAGAAGGAATACTAAAAAATTAGGAACAAGAAATATCTACACCAACCCTGACATTTCCTAACCCGTTCCGAAAACACGTCATTCCACTGTCTCCATCCCAGGCACCAGTGTTGGAACACCCTGCCAAGACGCAAACAAACTGTCCTTGCCTCAGCATCAGCCCATCACCTGTTGCTCTGTGCAGATCTTTGAGTCTTCCCTCAGGAGGTCATGCTTTCCAGGCCTCTGAATATTCATGATTTTTCTTCTTTGGGCTATCACTAATTCGTCTCCTTCCCCCTTAAAGCTGAACCCAAAGCCAACTGAGCAATGAATAGAAATCATTTCAGAGCTGATTTACTCTCTTACAGTAAAGGAAAGATACTTCCTCAAACAACCTGCATCCTGCTTGGTTTAAGTATTATTTGATATAAAGCTGCAGCGAGTACCTTAATACCAAAGGTTACATTACTAAACATGATAATGTAGGTACAGTAGCAAAACAATAATTATTAGTCAATAATAATTGACTAATTATTCTTCCTTTCTTTCCCCCCCATTTTATACTTAAAAAAAGAGATATATTCATTACCTGAAGTTATCTACCATTAAAATTCCATATACAAAGAGATTTTGGCTTACAAATTGAATGGGAGTGGTTGTATGTGTTTCTTTTCTAAAACTAAATTGAATTTAATTTCCTGATTTTGTGTATAAACTGGTATATCCTTGAATTTCTAATTTAAAAAAATCACAGTGCTTATTTTTAGCCAGTGTAAGAAAAGTTACTGCAAATGATGTATATATAAAATGAATATAATCTGATGATTATTTAATTGACTCAAGCAATGGAAAACTTGCAAATCTGGTGTTGATTACCTCATGTCCTAAGCAGGGAAAATATATAACACATTCGACCTAATATATGGCTATAAACATGATTAATGTACTTTCAGGATGTCCTACACGAGCATTATTTTCCAAAGATGACATTTTAATGATACTCAACATGCCATATGTGGCACATGTTGAAAATCTGTCATGTCTTTTTGAATATCTTGATGTATGCACATACATGCATACAACCCCCATGGCATGTATTCTTTCTTTGAATTAATTGACATACCTACAAGAACCGTGGCCATACCTATTTTCACAGGCAGGGAGTTTCATTAATGCAGCTCCCTAAGTTTGGTTAATCCCTCCAAGTGTTTAGGTACTAGATTAGGCACTAAATGATCCTATATGTCTAACCCTTGCTTCTCCTGGTAATGCCTCTCAAAATGTTTTGCTTTTGTTCCTCCTCATCACAAAACAAGCAGCGTGTTGGTTGCATGGTTCCCTCAAGGCCTTTGCACTCTTCTGCTGGCCTCAACCAAGCTCACACCAGGTTCTGAGCACAGTCTTTGGGCCACTTTTCTCTCTTTCTCCGTGTTAATTAACATTACTCATCTGTTCAGCACATTCTCAAAAGGATTTGGCTCCCTCTTTTAATCAGAAGGGTCAAAACCAGGGGCTAAAACCTGAGTTATCTCTTGGACACAAGCACACATCCTCCGATCCACCTGAGGGTGATTTCCACCTGCCCTGTGTGTACTGGAGGCACGAGCCCAGGGAGATCTCTGCTGTTGGCACCCCTGGGTGTTTATTTTAATGCACACCATGGTTAAGCCTCTGCCTGGAGGAAAGCAGCACAAAAGCAGCACAAGTTCTCAAATGCTTTACATACCAAAGGAAAAAGGGCTGCTGAACACCATTTAACCTACACCTTCTTTCACCTACTTATTCCAGATTTGGAATTATGAGCCCTTGGCAATACTGCCGCAAATGTAAAAATACAGAGGTGGTACAGCAACACAAGGACTATTGTCCCTCTTAGCGACATCCCGCTGCTACACCATTTGGCCAGCGTGGCTGTGGCCCTGTGAAAGATGGAGTTAGACCCTGGCCAAGCTGAGAAGGGGTTTAGTTCACAGAAATCATGCTCAAAATCCAGCCCTGCTTGTTTTATTTTGCAAGGCAGTGACCTCAGCTGGCCGGTGCCCCAGGAGACCGTGTGTCATCGTCAGATTGCTGCGCTGGCACAAAAAGTTAAAACCACCCGACTGCCCCCCGCTGCTCCAACCTCAGAGGAAACAAACCCAAACGGGGTTTGGTTCGCGGGCAACGAGGCCAGCAACCGAGTTCTCCTGCTGGCTGGCTGAGTGGGTGGTTTTTGGCACTCTCAGCCCATTCCTAAAAGCCGTATCTCCTCCTGAAGGGTGGGAAGGATCCCCGTCCCGGGAAATAACTCGGGGAGTGAAGCCTGTGCGTGGGGGTATTTCCTGCCTTGGAGAGACAGCAAAGGGAAGCTGCTCCAGAGCAGTGGCTGGAGGGGTGCGCTGGTGCCTGTGCCAGGTGGAGCCAGCCACCGGCTAGTTTAGCTCCACAGCAAGATTTACACCTCTGAGCCCATTCCCCAGTGCAGCAGAAACAGGAACGAGGGCTTCAGTCTACTAGGAAATGGCCTGGTTTGCCCAGTGGCTTAAACCATTTGATCTCTTTGCTGTCAAAGTTTACCTGCTCGGGAACTTGATTACTACCTAATCAAACACCATCTAATTCTCTTATTAGTTAGATAATGAAGGAGAGCATTTTTCTCCCAAGAAATGTTCAAACCATTATGAATAAACTGTTACAAACCACTTCAAGCTTGTTTATGGCACAGAAGCAGAAAAAGCAGCTGGGAAAGTAGAGTATAACCAGCCAAAAAGCCACTGATGTCTGAGTGTGTAAAGTAAAATCTCTGTAGGAAGACAAAAATAAATAAAAAATCATGCATATATTGCACACATATGTCACAATCACAGATGCATAGCCGTGATAATGCATAGCTGTACTGTAATAACATTCAGTATTATAATAATAACAACACTGTCCATTTCTAGCCCCAAGTGGGCCTAAAGTGCACAACCCAGATTTGGTGGAGCGTAGATGAAGATGAAGGGGTTATCATCTATAAAGAGATAACGAAGGGCCCCTGAGCCACTGAAGTACCAAGTCTCAGGTAAACCTACAGGAGCCTTTGCACAGCTCATGTTCTAGAGAAAACAGAGAAATACCCAGGAACACCTGAGAAATGGGGCATGGCTGAACACTAGGACAGGCTTCCCAGGGAAGTTGTGGAGTCTCCATTCTTGGAGATATTCAAAAACAAAACCAGCAGAGCCCGGAACCCCTTGCTGTAGCTGACCCTGCTCTGAGCAGAGGGGTTGGTTCAGGCAATCACCAGAGGCACCTTCTGACCTCTGTGATTCTGTGAAAGACACGTCAAAGGAAACTGGACTTGTGTTCAATGCCAGATTTAAAGGACCGTGTGGGGAGGTAAGTGGGAACACAAGCCATGCAGAGCCCAGCGAAGGAAGGGAGGATCTCCCTTGTTTCTGCTGAGAGGTGCTCGGAAGGATAAAAAGGTGAAGGAGCCTTGGCCCAGCATAACCACGGGCTCTGCAGAGCTGGTAAATAGAGGTGTGGGTTAGGACAGTCCACACAAAGGTGTCTCCGGGGCACACAAGTTATTCTAGCGAAGGCACAGACGCCTGACCGGGGGCTGTTGCAGCCCAGTGCTGGCTGTCAGGAAGAAATTCCTTCTGGCAGAAAGAAAGGAGCGGTTTTCCTGCAAGGAATGAGCAGCTGAGAGAAATTCTGCAGCTCTGGGTAAACTTCAACTGTTGCCAAGCTGCTCCTTCCCGCCAGCCCAGTCCAGCCTCCCCTCTCCCCACTTTCTCTTCTCTTTCAGCCACCTGGAGCTGCAGCCCTTCCCATGGGGACCTCCTCAGCCTTGGAAACGACATGGTATTTGGCTTGAAGAGGGCAGTTTTACTACCAGACTCGTTACCAAGGAGGATGTTCACTCCCTGCCTCGTGAAAGTCACGACAGGCGGGGGTTCACACGGGACCCCAGCACACATCGCTCAGCCCTGGTCCCTCCTGTCACCCCAATTGTCCCCCACGTGTGTCCCGCTCCCTCCCACCCCAGCACAGCCACGCTGCACAGACAGCTGCCCCTTACTACTCAGTAGTTGCTTGAATCCCACTAAATGCTTGTCAAAGTGCCCAGAGAGCTGAAAGTGAGCTCTTTAAATTACATTTGTTGAAAGATCCCTGGTGCCTGTTCCTGCTTTTCGTTTTCAGCAAGTCTCTGAAATCATAGTTTGTTTTACAGTGATGTTTTGTTTTTCTTTTCCTGCATCCAACCTATAAGTCATGGATGATGCATATTAAACACATTAAATGGGTTTCAGCGGGGCTGCACACCATGTGTGCATAAGGCTGAGCTCTGGGACGACGGCATTTTTGTGTTTACGTTCTATACTGGGAAGCTCCGTGGTGTGATGCTCCCTCATGCACAGCTCTGGATAGACATTTGGCCCCATTTGAAACCTCAGAAAGAGGTTGGATGGAGGGAGGAGGTAAAACCACAAAGGACATCGCCCAGGAAGAGGAGGAAGAACCAGAGTCTACTTGACGGGTTAAAGCAGAGTCTGGAAATCAGGACTGCTTGGATTGATGCCTGACCACAGCTGACAACACACAAGTCTCTTCACTTTCTATGCTTCTGTTTTCCCTTCTGTGAAACGAGGAGAATCAACAAATTTGGTTCCCTTTTTCTCAGGGAAGGTATATAGAGAAAGTGTTTTGAGCTCCATACACAGAGCCATTTCTTTGCATACAAGGGATGTTTATTTTCAGAAGAGTTTTTAATTGGAAGAATAGCTCCCTCAATTTAAGAAAAACTGAGGGTTTTTTTCTCATATACATTTTTACTCATACACCAGGTTATATGATTTTATTTTTTTTAATCCTGTGCCTTTCCAATTTTGCTATTAACATGTCATAAGCAAATCACGGATGGTGTCCAAATTCCAATTCATGGGAATGGAATTAATATCTCCATTAAAATGAAAAAGGGGGAGTAATGTGGGGAAGTCTCGGAAGCCCTGGCGGGTAGTAATAGTTGGACTCATCTCTCCCATCCCAGTGACTCACTCTGGGAATGGATAGTGCCTCTGTCGTCTTCAGGCATTTAACACCTCTCTAACAAGATCTAGCATCAGCTGGGATGTGTGAACAAACAATATTAAGCAACCTGAGGCTTCCTAGAACATCTGTCTCTAAGCTGTGTCAGGGCCTGATTCTGTCAGAGGCGGGTGGGAGCTGGTGAGGCTGCACATCGGGCTTTTTGTTTTTAATACCAGCAGTGGGGAATTTTGGTTACCAGTCATCCCTCCCAGATCATGTTTCTGAAGATGTAAAGAGGAAAACAAGGTCCAGAAAACAGCAGCCTGCCAAAGGGAAGAATATTCTAAGGAGATTTTTCTGACTCTATCCAGATTATGTGTAAATTTAAGTTACCAAGAGAAAATGAGAACCATTTGTTTAAAGTTCAAATCCTGTCTGGCCTTTACTAGGCTAGGTTTCAAGCATCCTGTTTTGCCTAATCTCTGCGTCTCAATCCATCACCTTGATGCAACTTCCCCATGAGAGATCTCCGTAGCCCTATCCAAGCAGTTGGGCTTGGGAACAAAAACATCAGTGCTGGAGATCTATCCTGGCAAGTTTGGTGTGTTGTCAAGCGTTGAGCACAAGACGAGTATGAAATACCCCTAAGCTGTGTGGTTTCAAGTATCTCAGGCTGAGTAGGTGTCAGAAAACTGAGTTCAAACCAAACCCTTTTCTCAGAGTTTTATCTTCAAGGGAGCCCCATTGGCTGATTTGGGGCTGTGGATTCCAAAAATCTGACAGTGCCTTAACTCGCCCTTGTAATTTGGCTGTCGCGGCTCTACCACAGTTCAAATTTACAGCAGTCTCACTCCAACTGTGTTGAGACAGAAATACCAAACTGAGGAGTACATGGGACAGGTGGAAACAAGTACTGAATATTAATTAAAAAAAAAAAATCCAAATTTTCGACCGCCTTTCTTCTAGATGTTGCAAGTAGTTTCCAAATCTGAATTGCATAAAAACAACCCAGAATTTATATATAGGTACTAAAACAATTTTGTTGATTGGGAAAACTTGAGGATCCTATAATAAAAATGTAATGAAACCAGTGTGGTTTCCTGACATTTCCAATGTACTATATTTCATTCTATGTAATTTATAAGCTCTCAATTTATTTTTAAAAGTTCTGAAAGCCTGCCATTTCATGGATATATTCCCCATGAAACTTACCTCGACATATCTTTGTGATTTTGATGGGGAGCTCTAAAAGGTTAGCCAAACTATAGGCACTAAAGGAAAATCCACGCTTCCAATAATCCCTACTCCTGCTTTCTAGGGAAAACCTCACCTTCCCCTTTATTCCTTGGGCAGCAGCCCAAATGCACACCCTGTCCTGCCTGTAGATCTCCTGCACAGACCTTCAGGGAAGAAGCAGACAAACCACGTCCCTTAACAAAGGAGCAACACACATTCTTTTTTTACCTACACCTTTCGAGGCAACTCTGGTTGGGCACCTTCAATGCAGGCACACTCAGATCGGTTGTCTCACTTCTGGTGGTGTTCATGATGACAAGAAGCATGACCAGCCAGTCAGAGAAGCAGACTATATGAGAGATATTGATGGAACAACTACTATCAGACAAGGTCAGAACCGAAAGGGAAACATCTTAGCACTGCAGCCATTGTCAGTCACCTACCAGGTAAAGAGATGAATTGTACTCATGAATATGTTTGTCATTACTAATAATTCTTTTTTTCAGAATATTTATGCCCCCTTTCATTTCACAAATACAGAACCAAGCCTGTGTCACTCAACAAAGCCTTTGCTGCAAGTATTTTGTCAAGTTAGATGGTAGCCTGTAGGAACCCTGAAAATTTTACAGGCTATGGAGATTTATGAAGATGAACTGTTGCGGTAATTATTGTAATCATGAGAAGACGTGATGATAAATCAGTGGTTTCCACTATCAGTTACCATGCTGAGGGGAAAACCAGAACATGCAAGGGAGGATGCAGTCTGGCCAGCCATTTGGCAAACTCTCCAAGCCCACGTCTGGGCTGATGGATGGGCAGTACTTGGAGTAAAGGAGAAAGCCTCTAGATCACTCTTGGGCACTTTCATCTCATGCCATCAGCCCACAGATGTGGCTGATGGACTGAACCACCCCACAGGCCTGCAGAAATGCTATTTGTGGACTTTCCATGGACTTATAGGATGTTGAGGTCCTGAATCCTCTAGACCACTGCTGATGATCACTGAGTGATTACTGAGATGGGTGAGATTTCCTGAAAGACTTGGCTCCTGAAGTCATCTGGTTACATGCAGATGTCAGTTTTCATTTTAAAAGAAGGGATTTCTAGCCCTGGTAGATGCAGAAAAGTCCTCAAAATGTGGCATCTAAGGGCTCCAAACAGTAGCCAATACAAAGAAATGAAATTAAATACTTTAAAAAAAAACTTACTCTTTTACCATCAGTCTTGCAATTAATTTTTTAAATTCCTGACATTATATGCTCCTTGACCTCAGAAAAGGCTTGTAATGCTGACAAGTTATTACATTAAGACATAGCAACCATCGTGCTACAGCAGCCACCTCTAAAATCTTTTCAATTGCCCAAGGTAACTACATAATGATACTTCATTATTCACAGGTTGCTTAAGTATTCTCTATATTAAGTGCAGGGAAGTTTAGATAACATCTAACTGCAAAGTGAAGCACTGGAAAGTTTCTGAGGGTGGCAACTGCATACCTAAATGACATTTATTTATTTAGAAGTGCTTAAGACATGCCTTTCACTTATCCTAGGCAGACACAGAGCCTTGAAATCAAAACTCTTGCAATATCGCTTGGCCCAGTGCCTATACTTGGAAGAACTTTTTCATCACACCCAAACTAAGAAACTCCTTTCCCAGTTTCTATCACTTAATCATCCTTCTTTTGCAGACACCACCCAGAGTAAAAAACTGGAGTAAGCAGAGAAATCCTTGCTTAACTGCAAGGCTGCAGATGAATCTTGTAAACATTTTACCAAAATAATAAGAAAAAATAAGAATTAATGCCCTGAGTTTTGGCTGCCATGATTAATTTCAGAGCTAGTTGTTCTCCAGCTGTACAAAACTGTGAACGTGGGGATTCCTGACTGAAACACTGGCACAACCATAGCAATGGCAACATGAGGAGCAAGGCAATGGGGTAGTTCATGACTTAGTGTTAAGAATCCCTAGCAAAACTCTATGGCCACAAGGCATAGTTTCAGAATTAACACCTACAGGACAGGAAATCATGTTATGGTCATGAAGCTGGGAGGAGCCACCAAACACAAGCCATGGAATCCATGATTTCTGTGCTTTCCATCACACACTTCATGCTGAGCTGCACTTCTTCAGTGGTTGATATGCTAGTATAGGAAAGCCATACCCACAATGTTCTCCATCATCCCAGCCCTATTACACAAGTAGGTTTGAGGCCTCTTTCAAAAGACCCTCCAACGATGCCTTTTAAAAATGTCTTCCCTTCCCCTAGCCCCAGAGCAGCATATATCAAAAGAAGCTTTTCAATCCTGTGGCCCTAACCCTTCCCTCTTAGAAAGAGGCACTTTGTGTCTCAGATAAGCTGGCCCACATCTGGCATTGCTCCAGCCCTGTTTGGAATATGCACATTTAGCAGCAGTTTAAGTGTAGAAACCTTGACCATTGCTCATTTTTGGCAGGGCACTTTTCCAAGGCAAGGGAGTTTGCGCTGCATCCTGCCTGCTCAGAAGGAGCCAGGGAGCGCTGTGATCAGTGGCGTACAAGGGAAAGCTTTCCACTCCAGGCAGGTGCACACGACTTCGACATCTTCACCCTGAATTTGGAAGCTACAGCTGCTGCTTCAGACCACAGCAACTGGAAACACCCCAGGGGCAGAGCAAGCAAGAGGTTCAGATCCTGTGTGTAGAGCCGTGGCAGCAGTGTGGTTTGGAGCCCTGCTGCAACCTGCAGCCATCAGTGCAGCATGTCAGGTGCTGCTGAGACAGCTCTCTGGGGCAAGTGGATGCACAAAGAGTGAAAACAAAATGGAAACAGCCTGGTTCTCATCAAGAGGAGAAATGAGGAGAAGAAGCCATGGCAGAGGGCTTATCAAATGATTCACTCTGGGCAGGAAAGCAACACTTGTCCATAAAGGCAGCAGTACAAGAGATTTACACAAATGCCTCCATAGCACCAGAGAAAACATGTAGCTACTGATAGAATCAGGCCTTAACAAGCAAGGGCAAATAAGGGTAACACCAGAGTCTCCTTCCCTACTTACCACCTCTCCCACTTCTCCAGACCTTACTGGCTCCTGAGGAGCCTCTCTGCTCTGCTTATTTGGTGTCTTTGCCAAAACAGCCAGTGACATCACATGGAGAGATGAGCCTACATTATCGGGATGTGTTTGGCAAGCCCAGAGTGGGCTTGTTTGCCCTGATACTCCGTAAAACCCTAAACACACTGATAGTCCGTCAAAACAGTTGAGCACTTTATTAACATCCAACAGTGTATGGCTTTAATAAATTCCGCTTTGGAGCGCTTTTCGGTGTGCTGTGGGTCTGAGAATTCTCTGTGGTTTGTGGTCATTTGTTTTTCTAATACCTTGGTCAGTGTCCAATCTCGCTGGTGTAGCTGGATATACCCATGTAATTTCTGCTAGAATTGAATTTTCCACCCAGCACAACTTTATAGCCCTCTGGTGTTCCCTGACACATGAAGAGAGGTTACCGCCGGTTTGACCAACTTTTACGTATTTGCGCTTTCAAGTGAAGGGCAGAATAACATTAACTGAGCTCTTCAAAGCCTTGTAAAAGAGCTTTAGGGTGGTTTAATCTTCCCAACAGGAAAAGAATTTCACCATCTCCTCTTTTGTGACAGCAAATGTTTCCTGAGGTGTGGTAGAGCTCAGAGGGAAGGCTGGGATTTGACAGGTTACAAACCCATCACTCATTTTAAAGGACTTAACTACAGCTCATCTACCATCAAGGGAAGTCCTTCTTCCAAAAGATGCTGGGTGGAAGGGTGGTGGGTGGGGTGCAGTGGAGCCCTGTCACCCCCGTGGCACATCAACACCACCCAGAAATGCAGCAGTCACAGAGTCCTAGGGCAGGATAAAAAAGAGCATCTCCCAATGTCCCACTGGCAGATCTGACCCAAGGGCAGCCTGAAGACACCTGAGAGAAAGTTCCCAGAAAGCTGCTGAAATTACTTGGCCTGAGGGAAGAAGATCTGGCCCTGCAAGAGGCTGCTAGAGGTTCTCCATTGCACAACGAGCTCCCGGTGGGGCCATGTTCAAAGTCCATCTGATGGATGTAAATCCTACTTCAGCCTTCAGGCAACAGATGGAAGCCACTCAGGAGACGAGAAGGATCATCAACCACTGAAGGTGCCCACGGTTGTCAGGCCTTTTCAGCTGGATAGCAGTGGCCAGACCAAGGGAATGCCTTCTGGAGGAGCACTGCTGAGCTTCCTGTCCTCATTCCTCTGCAGAGCCAGGAGCAGCAGACATCAGACATGGGGTGCAGAGATGTTGTCAGGGGTCCCAGTGCTTTGGAGCACTCACTGGTGCTCTGCCAGGTGCTAGAAGGATTCTTACCCCCAGGGTAGATCAGGCAGAGGGTATTTGGCCATTCTCAAAGCCCCTGAGATGCTTCCAGGTAGGGCAGATTACGTTTTAGGCATCTCCTGGGAGGTGTAACAAGCCTGTGGGATGAGGAAGAGGCATGTCTTGCTCACACGCTCGGGGAATAGACAATCTCCAGCACTGGGGTCAGAAAGGACGTTTCCTCCAGGGTTTTTTACCTTCCTCTGCAGCATCGAGCATGACCACTGGTGAGAGCTCCTCCAGTCCTTTTGGGCTGGGTTGCTGCCTGCTGCTCATGCTCCACAAAGGTGGCCTTTGTGCCCCTCATCTCGGGGAAGATTTTGAGACTCCCAGAGTGGCTCCAAGGGTGAACCCCGGGTTTGCTTCTTGTCCTCTGTGGCACAAAGCCCTGCCCCTTGTCAGGGCTCCTCCGGACCCTTGTGCTCATCAGTCATTTCATCACACCAACATTCATAGGTGGTTCCAGGTGGGCATATAAAAGGCAAACTCTTCAGTCCTTCTTCCAGCTGTCTTCCAGGTGTGCAGGGCCTCTAAAGAGAGGCAGTTGCCTTTTAGTGTTGGATGCCCACCTGTCCAGCCACCTCCTTACCCATGCCAGCATTACCAGCAACACCCTTTCCCTTCAGAATCCATTAAAAGGTTCATCAGCACCCTTTATTCACACTCCTGGAGAGTCAAGTGTATCCCCACAGACAGCAGTGACATGAACTGCATCGCACTGACCCACCAGGGTTTGGTCTCTTGTAGCTTTTTGGTTTGGCACTTTCTCCCGTGACACTTCCCAAGTGGAAGCTCAGCTAATGCCAGCCATGGATATTTTGTTCCACAGGAGCCTGACATCTGTTTTGAAAGGGACTGGACTGACACCACCAGTGCCCACCCACACCCCCCATCTGTGGCTCAGCCAGTGGAGGCTGGATCTGCTGCTTGTGACCATGTGGAGCTGGACCCCAGCAGGCTGCTGATGGGTGGGAGCCCCCTTAACATTTCTCAGGCTCCACCCTTTGTGCTTTGCTGTCTTCAAATGTAGGAAACAGGGAGGGTCATGCTCAGGTCTTCTGAATTTAGATTGCAGAAAACCATCCTTCAAGAAATGCAGGTTTCCCTGTCCACATCATGTTCTGGATTTCATGGCACCCATGAGGCAGAAGAAGCTCTAGCTCATGTTACAGTTCTACAGCCCCCAACTTCCCCATCTGCTGAAGCTCTGACAGAAGAGATGTCCCCTACATCACTAAATGCTCCTTGCATGAAGAACTGCAGGGTAGAAATAGGTAATGCACCATCAGGTGAAGTGCCTTAATTTCTGCTCCAGTTTGGAAACACTGGAGGAGGCAAATGTTCCTGGAGGCCTGAATAGATCAGAGGGTGACTGTGAGCCATGAATGGGATACAGGCAAAGCCCTGGTGAGAACTCATCTGTACCACTACGGATATTTCTCATTCCTCAGGTTCAAAAAAGACAAATTTCATCTGGACTAAAGACAAGCAATGCCTAAGCAGTTGATTAAGGACATGGAGCCCCTACAGAAGAAGAAAACAACTGAAAGGACAAGACAAAGGCTGAGAGGGCTGCCACCACTTTCAAGAAAGATATCAAGGATGAAAAGGTTGCTGAAGTGCAAGGAAAAGTATCATAAAGAACATAAAACCATTCAGAACTTTTTTTCAAGAAGAAAACCACACCATAAATGGTGTCACAGAAAATTCCCTTGATACACTGTTGAGGAATGGAGAGGAAATCCTGCATGCTCTCTACATCTCTGCAAAGATCACAGAGCGAATCAAACCCCTTTCCTTCACCTCTGACACCACTACAATGAAATGAATGTATATGATATCAATCCCGTTATTTACATAGTCTGAATGTACATATGAATTTTGGCACAAATGTATAAAATTACAGGAATAATGCTTTCCTTACTCTTTCAGTACTCAAAATACCAAATCCTAAAGGAACAAGACGTTTGCTAGGGTTTAAGATAAGATCTGAATGTCTTCCCACAAAGTGAGGTAGGCAAATAACTCTCAGAAATGTTGAAGTCATAAATGAGCTGTGAAAGTTTTACTCCACAGCTGAAGTGTGTTACGGAGGGTTGACCTTGGCTGGCTGTCAGGTGCCCACCAAGGCACTCTATCACTCCCCCTCCTCAACAGAGCAGGGGAAGAAAATACAATTAAAGGCTCCTGGGTTGAGATAAGAACAGGGACATCACTCCGCACCTGTGTTCTCTGTTTTACCAGTTCATTTCTAAAAAACCCAACTAACTGCATCTCTTTATAGCAACAGAGGCCCTTTCAATCGGCTTGTAACTGCTTTACTCAACAAACCTTACACCCAAATATAGCAAATGATAAAGGACACCCACATTTCTTCTGCCAAAACTGGATGTGGCTGAAACAGCTTCAATTGCTGTACAAATCTGTGCACCTGTGAATAGGTCCTGTAGAACACTAATCCAAAAAACCATTCCTGAGAATGAGAGTTGAGTTCAATGCTGTCAGATGTTCTCAGTCCGATGGGTTTTAGCTGCTTTATTAAAACACTGGCTGTAGTTATTTGGGCTGGGTTTTTTAAGCACCCACAGACTCCTAAGGACTGCATTCCAACACATTAAAATGTATTAGATTATTGCAATATTTGTAGTAGCACTTATTAAAACTGTGTTCAGGGAGTTGGGATCATAAATCCTCCCAGTCTGCATCCATGCCCAAGCTGGGGTATGTTTATGTTTGATAGATGGGCTGTAAAATGAGGGCACATTCTCACGTGTGAAGTGTGAATAGTTTCTCCACTTATTTATTGCAGTTGATGTTATATGGGGCCTGGGACAAACCCTGTGCTCCAGACAGAACTGACAGAAGGGGAAATGACGGTGAATAAAAAGTGTGTTGTCAAAGCGCCTGAATAAACACCAATTAAATCTTCCAATTTATTTTCTTGGACTTTGCATCAAGAAAACAGTCCTAAAAACCGTTCCTGATCTCCATGTGTTCACTTACTGTAGCTGCTACACTATTTCAACACCAAAAGTGCTTGGTTAAACCCAACCAACATACACAGAAAATAGAAGCAGGGAGATATGGAAAAGACTGGGCTTGAACAGATGTGTAAAGTATACTCTGCCCTCTCTGCTAGAAATTTGCACTCTGAACTTAATTATTGCAGCTGGAGAACAGAGCAAATGATGGCTGGATGGAGCTTTTAATCTCCCACCATTGCCCCCTCTCTAAGCCTGGGCTTTCCTTCTTACACAAGGGCCTCTTCAAGGACCGTGGTTGGTTCATCCCTCTGAAGTTAATTAAAACAACATCTTTCATAAACATTAAAATCCCTCACTCTCTTACGAAGCAAAGGAAGACAGACAAGGCTATAATGTGAGACGATGATGCATTAATCATGCCTCAATCAGGAAGGATCTTGAGGGACATCTCACTATCTGCAACTTGCTTGCAAACATGTTGTTCAATCTTGCCAAAATCAAGCGTGTTGTATTTTGACTGAAGCATGCAAGCACAGAGAAGTGAGTAGGATGAAACAAGACTCTTTATCAAAGCAAATCACAGCAAGAGAGTGTTTTACCTCCTTGAAAACAAGACAGGGAAAACACACCACAGTTTAAGAATCTTCCCCACCTTTCAGAAATGAAGGGCAGTAAGAAGAGCCAGGCATTTTAGCATTACAGTTTCTTATGCCACATTTCAAGGGTCAGACTTTAAATGGAGTGTCCCAAGGGTATGGGGCAGGAAAGGCACGTGAAACATGGGGAGCTGATGCCGTGGGAGCAGATGACAAGGAAGGCAGTGGAGGCAACAGAGGATGGCTTTCAGGTTGAACCTACAGTTTATTCATTTCACATGAAAATCACTAGGCCTTTAAATATTTCTCTCTTATTTCCTCCTTGAAGTTCACCTTAAGTAAACAGTATATTTGCAAACCTATAGCCTTTATATAGGATTAAATATATAGGCAATGATAACACCACCAAAAAATGTGGACATGGACACACAAGTACCCCCACACCCAAGCCTTGAGGTTTAAGGTACAGGAGGGGCCATGCATCTAGTTGCACAACACTTTTGTCTCACTCATGCTCAGCCTCAGTTAACAATTACAAGGACCAGTGACAGAGAGGACTATTATTTGTAGTGGTGTCACTGAGACTTCAAGATCCCAGCAATGCAGGCTGCTAATGGCTCTATGCTCAGGTGGGGTCCAGGGACTAGTGGTGTCCCTCAGGGCTTGGGACTGGTGCTCTTTAATGACAAGAGGGCAGAGCCTCAAGCTGCGGCAGGGGAGGTTCAGGTTGGACATCAGGAAGAATTTCTTCACAGAAAGGGTTGCCAAGAATTGGAACAGGCTGCCCAGGTAATCGCCATCCCTGAAGGTGTTCAAGAAATGACTGGACTTGGCCCTGAGCGCCGTGGTCTAGTTGACAAATGAAGATTGATCAAAGGTTGGACTCGATGATCTTGGAGGTCCTTTCCAACCTAATTGATTCTGTGATTCTGTAATCAAGTGCATCCTCAGCAGGTTTGCAGATGACACGAAGCTGAGCAGTGCAGTTGGCACAACAGAAGGATGGGATGCTGTCAAGCCTAAGAAGTTGGTCAGTAAGAACCTCATGAAGTTCTACCAGTCCAAGAGCTGCGCCTGCATCAGAGCAATCCCAGACATGAGTCCAGACTCCTAGAAGAACTCAGTGAGAATAGCCCTGGAGAGAAGGACTTGGGGGTGCTGGTGAATGTAATGCTGGACATGAGCCAGCAGTGTGTGCTAACAACACAAAAGGCTGATGGTATCCTGAGCTGCATCAAAAGAGGGGTGGCCAGCAGGTCAAGGGAGGTGATTCTGGCCCTGTACTCTTTCCTCATGAAACTCCACCTGGAGCCCTGTGTCCAGCTCTGGGGCCTCAGCATGAGAAGGACATGGACCTGCTGGAACAGGTTAGGAGGAAGCCACAAAGATAACCAAAGGGATGGAGCACTTTTCCTACAAAGACAGGCTGAGAGAGCTGTGGTTGTTCAGCCTGGAAATGAGAAGGCTCCAAAGAGACCTCATTGCAGCCTTCCAGCACTTCAAGGGGTTCATGAAAAAGAGGAAGAGCAGCTTCTTACTTGAGCAGATCGTGATGGGACAAGGGGGAGTGGTTTTAAACTAAAAGAGGAGAGATTTATATTAGATGTTAGGAAGAAAATCATTACTGTGAGTGGTGACGCACTGCAACAGGTTGCCCAGAGAAGCTGTGGATGCCCCATCTCTGGAAGTGTTCAGGACCAGGTTGGATGGGCTTCTGAGCAACCTGATCTAAGTGTGTGGTATCCCTGCCCACGGCAGGGGGGCTGGAATTAAGTGATCCTTAAGGTCTCTTCCAAACCAAACCATTCTATGATCCTATGTTGTACACATTACATAAGGCATGATAGACACAATGCGTGAGGCACTCAAATGCATAGAGTGGCAGTGGAAACTAGGGTGGGTTTATAGAGTCATGAAACAGAGCCAGTAGCAAGAACTGGGAATAAAAAGCAACCCAGGATCTCCCTCACTTCTGCATCTGCCCATCCCTCCTGAGGTACCCTCAGAAGGTGCTGTGACGGGACAAGCTGTGTCTGTGTCAAACTGGCAAATCTGCCTCGAGTTCTACTGAACACATCCCCAAACATAACAGAAACATAAATGTATTAAATTATGTGCCAGAGTACAAATCTGCCCAGAAAATCTGCTTGACACTCTACTGAAGGACTACAACTAAGAACCTATTGAGGCAGCACTCTGTAGCTCTCAACTTTGAACGATTACACTACTGAATCCTGTAGGGAAATGGTTTTCCACAGAGGAAATGCCAGCATGAATAGGGAGGAGGCCAACACTTGTGAAAGAAGTGCTTGGCAGGGACTACTTCAGCATGTGTTGCTGCTTTCAGTATTCCCAAGCAAGCGGGACAAGTAGGAGACAGAAGAGCAAGGTCGGCTTCATGAACTTCAGGCTCATCCAGGAGAAAGACAGAACCAGAAGCTTTCTGAATCCATAAGCATTCCAGGGCACTTCAACACGCCAAGGGTATAGTGGTTGTGGGTAAGAGTCTATTTGGCTATGGCAGCACTCCTGCAATAACTATGTCTCTTGTTTAGTATAGCACCATTAAGCAAGGAGTTCTGCAGATTGATAACCTCAGATGGCCCCTGAGAGTGGTGCATGTGGTGATCAGGAGCTCTGAGGATGGTCCAAGGTGGACAGTAAAAGCCTGGAGATGCTCTTTTGCCTCAGCCTGGAATGCCATACAGAGTCAAAGCTTGAAATACTGTCTCTCTGCAGTTCCATGAGGTCTAGAGTGTGTCACATCTCCCGTGTGACCAGCTTTTAACAGGCTGGTGGTATCCACTCAGGGAAATTATGCTAACCCATTACAAGTCTGTAGCTGCAAAATTTTACCTGAAAATGGAAAAACAACTCCTTGCTGATCTGTTAGTACAGGGGTGTCAGTGCTCAGGCTAGGACACCACTGTCACAACCGAGTCTGGGCTGAAGGTGCATGATGTCCTCCCCTTTCGTGAAGGTGGAGAGAAGCAAGAGCTGACCTTTAAGAAATCCAGCCCCACTGGTGTCTAGTAACAGCAAGGAAAGCAAAACAAGCCAAAATTTATTTGAATCCTGTGGATGGAAACCTGCCAGGTACGCACAGACCGCTTGGGTTTGCAGAGGGGGAAGGTAGGATGTGTATACAGGTGAAGATAAAAAACCTGGAATTCCAGCGATTACACAGAATGTGAAGTCAGCGTTAATTGAACTTTTGATTCAGATCCCACATTTTAGTGTTGTGATAGTGCTCTCTGATGAGAGATAAGGGTAGTGAAAGTAAAGACAGGCACAGATGGTTTGCGTTAGAGTCAGATTAAACTTTCTTCCTCCAAAATAGCTTCTCACACATTACATTTAGACCTGAAGTTCCATATTTTTCCTAATGCTTTCATTTGCTGTATTTACTTAGACTTGGCTATTTCCTCTTGTACGTAATTTCCTGAAGCAAGACACAGCAAACCAGTGGCTGCTTCAGGTAATCTCAAGTTTCATGTATTTCAGCAACCATAAAACGTCCAAGTAAGTTTCCTTATCTTCCAGAGCCATTGTTCTTTCCTGTCTTTGCCATCTCACCATCAGCTCAAAATTTAGCAGCCCCCCACTTAGATATGTGAAGGGCCTCACAGCCCTTCTCTTTTCCACCTGCACAGGGCCTGTAGCATGTGAGGGTGTTTACCGTGTGTTCTATCTTCCCTTTACCCCTTCTTGTAATACTCAAACCTGATTTCTCCTTGTCCATTCACCTACCAAGACCTTCAGCAATTTCTGTCCTGACAGCCACAACTTTCTCCTCTTTTGCCCTGGTGAGGTCCATGTAAAAGATAAAAACAGAATTAGAAATATTACTACTTTGCCCGTGTTTGCCTAAATAGAATCGCTCTCTTCAGGTGCCGTCACTGACTACCCTTTTTCATTACATCAGGTTCAATCTTTCAGTCCTGATCTTCAGTGTGATTCCCAACTCTCCCAGCCACATACATTAGGCTGCCATTCTCTTTTAACTCCTTCTACTCTCAGTAACAGATCTTAAACTATCCCATTTTCACATCTGAAAAGCATACACGTGTTTGTGTGTGTCTCTCTCCATCCTAGATATACACAGCCTACACTGCTAGTCCTGATCACATATTTCTGAGCAGGTGTTCCCATGCTTTCAAACTCAAAGGATAAAAATAAGCCTCAATATTCCTTCTTATTTACTCCATTTAAATTATTTTTGCAATTATTATTATTTCTTTTTTGCTTGTGTGCCTATTTGTTGTTCACCTGTGGGACCTGGTAAGACTAAGAACTGCTTGACTGCTGGAGGAGACACACATTTGCTTGGAAAGGCATCTTCCACATAGAAGTTCTGAGATCTGCTTCCTCCTGCTGCCTCTCTGTTACCCAAGCCTCAGGACAACTCCTGAAATAAACTGCTCTTAGAGTTTCCTGCTGTATATGAGCCTCATGTTACCTTACTTAAAGAGAGACTCAGCCTCCACTGTTAAGCCATGTCGATTAATTGACATTTATCCACTCCTTGCCTCTCCCCACTGCCTGCTTTTCTCCTCCCTCCTTCACCCACTCCTCCTTAATCAATCCCTCATGTACTTTGGTCTGTTCAGAGTGAGCCTTCCTTCCTGCTGTCAAGTCAGAGAACAGACACAGGCTTCATCACACCAGGGGAAAAGGTATTATTATATAATACTGCTTAGCCTTTTTAAGAGTGTTTAATGCTCTAAACTGCCCAAGCATGAACTGGTTCATATGACAGAGAGCAGGAAATGATTTATAAATGGAGAAACAGAGGCAGAAAGGTAACAGGAGTTGTGCAAGGTCTCACAGAGAGATCATGGCAGGGTCAGAAGTCTCTTGACTTCTAACTCCAGACTTTTAACTCTTTGCTGGTTTTCCAGAATGTGCTGTGTTTTGTGTTTCATTTTATGCCTCTAATTACTAATTGATCTATGTTTGAACCCACTGCATGCAAAAATCATCAGCATTGTGCAGGCATGCACATCTCATGGGTAAAGGAGGAGCTGACTCCTTGCTTCCAAGGCAGACCTCAGAATGACCCCAAAGCCCAGGCTGGCATTGGTGCTGCCACAGTGTTTGTTCCACCCGAGCTGAAGTGCACATCCCTACACTGTGCCAAGAGGTGCTGCACTCAGACCTTCCTGCCACCTCCAGAAGGGCTGGTTCACCAACACAGCACAACACACAGCCGTGCAGAGACACAGCACACACAGACATAGAGACAACACACAGCACACAGAGACACAACACGCACAGAGACAACACACAGCACACAGAGACACAGCCACACAGCACACAGCCATGCAGAGATACAGCACAGACACAGCACGCATAGACGCAGCACACACACAGACACGGGACACAGAGACACAACACACGGCCACACAGCAATACAACACGCAGAGGCAACACTCGGCCACACAGCACACAGCCACACACAGACACAGCGCAGTCACCCAGCAATACAACACGCAGAGACACAGCCGTGCAGACACACAGCACAGAGACACAGCCATGCAGAGACAGCACCCAGCCACACAGACACAGTCACATAGCCACACAGAGGCACAGCACAGTCGCACAGCAATACAACACGCAGAGACACAGCCGTGCAGACACACAGCACAGAGACACAGCCATGCAGAGACAGCACACAGCCACACAGACACAGTCACATAGCCACACAACACACAGCCACACAGAGACAACACACAGCACGCAGACACAGCCACACAGCACCCAGCCACGCAGACAGTCACACAGAGACACACACAGAGACAACACAGACACAGAACACAGCCACAGCCACACAGTGCACAGCCACACAGAGACACCACACAACCATGCAGAGAGCCACGCAGCCACACAACACACAGCCAGAGCACACAGAGACACAACACACAGCCCGAACACACAGCCACACAACACACAGCCAGAGCACACAGCCACACAGAGACACTGACCAGCTCCCTGTGTCAGGCATAGGCACCTCAGCATGGAGACAGGTTTTCATCACCTGGCTTCCGACCCCAAAGCCAGTGCTTCTGTCCTGAGTTCTGGCAAACCCATACAGGAGAGGATACCTGTAGCATTTGAAATTACCTTTGGAGCCTGGGGCGTAGTGTTGGGGTTTTTTCCCCTCCAAATTCAGAATCTGGCCTTTTAGAGACAGAGCGGTACTTTAACATCTCATGAAACCTCAATGCCTTGCATATTTTTTTCCTAATACTTCCTACGAATTTACACTTGCAAGCATATAAACAAATGTTAAAAGTAAATCCACCTTGAAAAAATAATTTTCTAGACTTAGCAGATACAAGGTGGAAACTTCCAAAGCCTACATAGAGACACACGTATATATGTGCATATAAAAAAAACATACAGCCTATGTCTAAACCAGCTGCCTCTAACCAGACCTGAATTACAGTGTAAACACAGACATGCATATCCCCTCTGCATGCAATATGTCTGATTAAATATTTTGCTAGCCAACATATTTTACTGCGTTGGTAGAAGGATTTCCAGAGCATTAATTTTTGTTTCTAAAGGCCTGTTGGATTTAGATGTATCCTGCATTTTTCTGTCCTGTTAGATTTTTCAAAGGGGCTCCAAAAACATATCAATAATTCCAGAGAAAGGGGCTAAAAATATAATTCTGTAAACTTGCAGGGAAAAGTATTGGAAGTCACATAATGCATTTACTTTTAGGGAGAAAAATTAACCCTTGGGAAAACCATGGCATCAGCACGCTGCCTTACTCACTGGCCTGTGCTTGTCATATTTTTGCCAGTTTCACTAGTCATTCAAAGGAATCTACAGTACCCCTCATTTATAATTGCAAACAGAATTACAGCAATAATGGGCTACTGCTACCAAGCAGACATCGGGCCAGTTTCACTCCTACCTCCCAGGGCTCCCAATCTCCTTTTCCCCTCTCCTTGCAGCACAAAGGAAAGAGGGAACCCTGCCCAATTTCAGCACGGAGGTGCTATCCTCCACTGACTTCCCCTGCTCGTGGTCTGAACATCAATAAGCAAGAGCAGAAAACTACCCCCAGTAAAAACTAGAAAGTCAGTAATATAAGAGCAAGATAAGCGCAGTGACTTGACACATATCCTGAGGCAGTGAATTTGAATCCATTCCTTGATCTGAAGTGCCAGACAACTTTCAGGTTTTTTGATATGCGTATGCTGCAGCAGCTTTTATTGAAACAAAGAAAAGAAGAAGAACAAAGGAACAGGAGGAAAGAGAGAGCATCTCTTCCCAGTTGTGTCATATCCAGTCAGGAGTTTTAACTTGGGTCCACAAGGCTTATGCAATGATAACCCTGCCTTGGACTGTTTGCAGTACAGAGTTTTTCTGGGAACAACTGTTCTCCACCACAATGGTTTAGGAGAAATGTTATCTGTATTAGAAAAGGAGGCATGTCTCAGCAGAGGGGTCACCTGGGACAGAAGGGATCACTGGTGAATTTAGGAAAAGCATTTTAAACCTGACTGATCTGGCATATGCAAATCTCCCTGTTGACTACCACTGAAAATCCACAGCTCTGGCTCCCCTACAGCACCCTATGCTTTCCCTCATCAAGTGTTCCTGGCACCGAACTCATGGGTCACCATACTGGGGATGACCCTGCTGAAGCCACAGAAGTGGCATGAATTTGGTTTGCTATTGCTACAGCATCCCTGACCAAGTGTTGGTTACTGTCTTCTACCCTCATTACCTGAGGGTAACAAACAACTGAGTCCTAATTCTCCGAACACACTCCTGCATGTCCCCTCCCACGCTTCTGAAGTCCACACTGGGTCTTGCCTGGTTTCAATCACGTCTCTGGTTCTTGTATTCAGAGCTGTCATTCTAGTAGTTCATGCTCTACTCGTTGGTCTGCTACATATTCTCTTAAAAGAATCGTGCTGCTCCAAAACGAGTAAGTCTTTTTTTGCACCACAAGTGGTATTCCCATTTATACGACTGGAATTGGAATTATGGTTCTTTGGGGAATTCTAATTAGTTTAACCACATCTTGTGTGGATGACTCAAATCTACCACATTAGTTTGTATAAAGACGCTCAGTTGTTTTTTTCCATTCCAGATGCATAGTCTACTAATTTTCTACAGGTGAAACGTCTGGGGTTTATTCTGTGGTTATAAACCTCTTAACATTTTCTTTTACTGAATATCATTTTACTAATTCTAGTGTATCTTTTCTCTGACTTAAAAAAAATACAATGCTTTAATTTCATTTTCAAAGTGGAGGTGGCTTGGCTTTTTAAAAAAGAGAAACAATGGTGAGACTTTTTTATAGTTACTCTACATCTTTTGCCACCTGGTAAGACCAGCCAAGGCACCTCTTACAGTATCAATACAATTTGATAGCTTAACAAGCAGGAAGCGTCCAATTTCCATTTTAGCATCCTTTGAGGGACAGCAACACACACAAAAGTGAAAATCCAGGATGACTCCGTCTCTGTTCAATAATTCCTATCACAAGTTTACCAACACTGGTGGAAAGACAACTTTGCTTCCTTGCCCCAACACCTGCATCAAGAGGCCAAGGACTTCATTCTTCCAGCACTTAAAAATCTCCACAGTTCCACCCTGAAGCACAAACTACCAAGACCCGTTTGAACTTGTACCACTTATTTTAATAATTTTGTTTATTATAGCTCTTGTTTTGCTTAAATCCTGTGGTATTTAAAAGAGCACTAAATCCATCATACCTTAATAAGCAAGCTGTGCAGGGCTGTTCCGTATCTGCCTCGTGAACACTCTCAGCAAATCAGAGAACTGTTGAGGGCTGAGGATGTGTGTTTTGACCTCTCCTCTTTATTTCACAGACACATTCATGGGTACAGAGTCCTCAGCAATATTCTGGCCTTTGATGCTGGAAGCAACACTAGCAGGTAATACCAGCCCTTCACATAAATGAAAGTCCTTTGTAGTTGTACAGCAAAAGTCACAAATCATTCTTCCTGTTGCAGACCACTGACTTTTGCAGCTCACAAAGCTTCTACAAACAGAGGAAACTATCTGGGAGGTGTTCCGTGGGAATTTGGTGATGACCCATCTGATGTCCCAGATGTAGCTCGTTGCCATAAAGCCCAGGGACCAGGTGGAGAAAAACTCTTCACATGTTGTACACTAAACCCAAAACCAATAAGCAACCTTATTTTGAAGAGGCTACAGCCTGTGTGCTACACAGTGCACATCCATCACTGCCTGAGAGAGGTTGGGTTCAAAAAGCTCGTTGCCCTTATTGTTCTTCAAAACCTGCAGCAACAGCCATGCCCCAAAGACAAGCCCTGCTACCAGGCTGGCCATAGATGGACTATAAACTGAAGAAAAGCAGCACAGTCTGTCACCACAAAATAGCCTCAACTACTTTCTCCCTGCCCCCAGTTCCAGTGTTTAAAACCAGCTGCCATTCAGGAAATTAAATTCAATACCTATGATGTGATTTTTGAAAGTGTAGCTTTCCAGTGAAAGGGAGATGAAGTATTTCCAGTATTTCTGAAAAAATCAAACTATTTAATTGAGTGTCTGTCTGACAAGGACTTGAGCCTAACTTCACACACCTGTTGTGAAAGCCTTCGGATTCAATTAATGGCAGGTAAAGAATGCATAATTAATATAACAAGACACCAGGAAATGAATATGTTAAAGTTCCTACTGCAGTTTTAACTTTGTCAAAACAGGCAGGTCTTTTGCTGGCTTTCTCCATAGAGGTGAATTTCCTGTTTTGCCTGGTTAAATGTATATACCAGAAATTACTCATTAAATGTCAGGAAATGCAATTTGACTGAGTTAAACACGTTACTGGAAAAACCTGGATGGAGTAAATTATTTGGTGTCACTCCCTCAATACGATATTGCCTTCCTTCTCTATTTATGAATTGTTCATGAGCAGACTTATATTTTACTGGGGATTTTCCTCCTTGTTCAACAGCAGCAAGGAGGTGACATAAGTGATTATATTCACTGAGAGGGTGACATCATTCAGAAGATATTCTTGACTCCAGATACTTACCACTCTCTGCTCAGCCCTTGTGCAGAGGTCCTGCACAGGGCTCTTGCACCAGTCCTGCTTACACCTTCAAAATACAAAATTTAAATGCACCACACTCAATTTTACCTCCATGAGACCGGTCACAATTCATGAGCTCCTAAATACATTCATTTCAGAGCCCGTGTTAACTTAACAATGGCTTCAAAACACGTGAAGTACAAATGTTCAGATGACTGTAATATTCACATGTATTTCTGCAAACAGACGAAAAACCCCAGTAATTTCCTCCAAGTGAAATGTTCCAGGCAGCAATTTTAAAAACAAAACCCAAGATCCACTGTTTAATTCACAACCTTGTGTTGCTAGTAAAAACCTCCTGTTTGTATTCCCTTATCTTTGAATTATTTGGGCCATCTTATCTTCGAGCTAAGCAGGGCTGTTTGCATATCCCAAAAACTAGTGCATTAAATCTCCCAGCACCCTTCTGGAAGCTGGGCAGTTGCACACTGCTGTTTATCTGAGGCATTGGAATGGGTTCATTATGCAAGGTCACACAGTAAAACCAACTGAAGGTGAGGTGCACAGAATGTTATTTAAAAACCTACAAGGAGAGGCTGGGTTGGGGTTTGTTTTGTTTTTAATAGAGAACAATTGTGCAACCGGTGAGCAATAAACTTGGGCAAAATTTAGTTTATGGGAGAAATATGACTAAGTATCCCACAAATGCAATTTCCGCATATGGGAATATATGTGGAAAATTAAAAAAAAGAAAAAGAAAAAAGGGAAAAAACCCAGCTTGCAGAAACGCATATGTCGTCATAGATACTATGCTATATGAACTGTTTATTGGAACTGTGTCCCATGTCAATACTGAGGAAAATAAAGAATGGAAAATAACTTTGGAATTGAATAGAGACCCTGTCACAGTTAAATTTGATACTTGGAGCCCAGGCCAATGTACTGCCAGGACACAAAAAAAAAGGTATACAAGAAAATCAGGAATAAATCCAAGACGGAAAAAGTAAAAGTTAAATTAGCGTCATACGGTGGAGGGAAATATCAATAATTAGGTAAACGCATAATAACCCTAAGAAGTCAATTACTTTTGCAACAGAGGGACTGGAAACACAGTCAGCTTTAGGTCTGAACATTTGCAAAGAATTAAGACTGGCCAGAACATACAATGGGTGTTGTGTATGATCTAAACAGACAATGAGAAACCAGAAAGAACTCAAAGATATTTTTGATACAGCAGAATACAATGAAAAGAAATATTTTTTTTTTTTTCAACCTGAGGTAACCCTTTCCTCCCCAGCCACTGTGGCACCCAAACAGTTTCCATTCGGCCTTTGCAGGCACTAATTTACACAAAAACTGTAAAGAAAGTAAAAATACCCCATGAAAGCAGCCAAAAGTGAACACCGTTGTTCTTACAAGCCCTCTGTTTTCCTGGTTTTCCTTCCAGACTCACTTTCTTTCTCCTCCTGGCTATGCCTACCTTTGAGCTACCCAGATCTTTGCACGTGCTTCTGAAAGAGAAGTTGCTCTCCTCCCCTCTTTGATGGGAGCAGATGCCTGCTCTGATTTCGGCTCCTTGAGGCCCGACAGCGAAGACAGGTCTCCTGCAGCACCTGAACACAACACCCCCAATCCATAGTGCCCGCCAGGAGTCAGGGCTGGACCCGGGCTCTGCTGGACCAGGGATACCTCGGGCCACATTTCTAACACCCCCCAAGGCTTCCTGCGCCGTCTGCGCTGCCAGAGCTGCTTCCCTTGCGAACAAAGCCAACCCTCTGCTCTTACAGAGAGCCCTGGAAAAGCACTTTGAAAAAAATCCCAAATGAAATTTCATTTCACAGAAGGTTGGAGAGGCAAGGGGAAGTGACAGGACTGAGACCATTCAGCTACCCCACAACAGCGAGCAGGTACTATTTTAAAGCAAGTGACTGCTTCTCTAATAACACCCCCTGAGTTCACACAAACACGTACATGTTTGGAAGGTGCTGCAGCCACCACAGCTCCAAAAGTACATGAATATTGTTTTATCTTCCACTTTCTTATGCCATTTTGATTAAGCACACACAAGTATTTTCTTACTACTGATAAAATAGGCTACCCTCCAAAATTTAGAATGGACTTTTTATTAGAATAAATATTTTAGGTATTCATCATTACTATTGTGCATTCTGTTGGAAGAATCCTGGAGTGCTTCTGCAATTATTTACAAGAACTGCTCCAAGGCCCGTGAAAATCACAAGTATCTTTACATTAACTTCACAAAGGTCTGGATTAAACCACGTTTATTTATCTTTATATTGTATAGCAGTTTCCAAATTTCAGAGGTACAAAACCAGAGGCATATGCAGGTCAAGGCCAGACCTACGGATGAAACTAAGCACCCGCACTGAGTCTATATAACCAGAGACAGTAGGTTGAGTCTTCAACTCCATGTCTAGACCACAGATTTCCCAAGTCTGTAGATGAGGATACTTCTGCCAGCAGAATTTTCTTAGGTGCCTTCCACCTTGGCACACATCTGGGGCTAGCTCCAGAGTGGAGGGCCCCCCAGCCACACCAGCACTCTTCTCCTAGGCTTTGTCTGCTGATTTTCCACATAAAATTTCCTCCCACAGGTGCAAACAGAGCAAACCCACAGCACTCCTAACAGGTAACACGCAGCCAAAGGCAGCAGCTGCCTTTTAAGTATCAGCCCATGAGTGAGAATAGGAAAGCAGGATTACAGCACAGGACCAAAGTCCAACACCTTCCTCTGGAATTTCAGTGGGATAGATTAGTCCCATTCTCCCCAGAGGCGTGTCCTACCCCCCAAGCTGCACAGTCACACTCTTCTCCTCTTCCTCATTTTCCCCCTCTCCCCTGATCACTTGTGGAACCGTGTCCTGCCTGGCTGGATATCTGCAAGGAGGGCTGGAAATTGCCCTTCCTGATAGCCAGGAGGAGAACTGGGAGATGTTCATGGTAGGAGGGTTTTGGTAAGAAACCCAGCCACTGCTGGTCTGTATGAAGGGATGGGAGTGTGGGAGCAGCTGAAGCTCCCACTCTGCTAAAAGAAAATATATATGTATATTTAAGAAAAAAAGTTATTTTTGCCTCCCTTTTGGGAAGAATCGATACAGATGTTGAATTCCAGAAAAGGCTGCAGAGGTGTAAATCCCAATCTGACACAGATCCTGTGTCAGGCTGTGCTTGATGTACAGAAAGGGAGAAAGTTTCGGATAGCTCACTTTTCTCTGGCTGTATCAGAATCAGGTCTTGCAGCTCCAGACTCTGTCCCAGCCTCGAGAAAGTTCAGAAATAAGGGGTCAAGCAAATAAATAGCGGTGTGTAAATCCTAAAACCCAACACCTTCCTGACAAAATCACTAAGCTCAGGGCATTACCCCTGATTTCTGAGGTTTTAACACTACATCCTAATCAGAATACCACCGGACCTCTAAGATAGTGTATATTCAATACCAATTTATTACCAAGTAATTGCATTACAAAGGAAATACGGGAGATATTTGTAAAGTTTCATTTTTTTGCCACCTAAATTCATGTCTGTTGTAATACACTGGAAACATCCCCTGGCAAGATGAAAATTTTGCCTCCAAAGTGATCCTCAGCTCAAGGAAACCACTTAGGAGGAACTGAAATTAGTTCAACAAAGTGATCCAACTTCACCTTTCAAAAAGTACACAAATTTCTTAACTTTTGACAGTTGAGTTTCTAAAGCCAATAAGAAATTAGACTCACTCAAGCACAGAATGATTCCATCAGTAGCCAGAACAGGTATTATACCCTGTATTTAATTTTATTTTACTCAGCTAAACAAACCCACTACAATACCTTTGGTACAAGGCACACACAAGCTTTAACATGCTAAAAGACAAACCAAAACAAAGTAGCAAAAAATATCACCAACAAGCCTATTCTGATGGATCAGTAGTCTGCAATTTGCATCTGAATTGCCTCTGTTAATATGGCTTTGCAATTCCTGAATTTTTACTTTTTTTTCTTTTTTTAAGAGAGAGGCAAGACAAAATTCCTTGAGCAGGAAGGCCTGGTTTAAGTGATTTTATTTAACTTAAATGCTCCTTTTGCAAGGTCACATACCCCCATGCTTAACTTTTCTACACACAAATATAACTAGTTCCACACCTCCATCAGCTTCAGTGAAGAAACACTTATGTAAAAGCCAAGCAGGCAGGAGACATATATCATTTTTTTCTACAGATAGATAAATAAACCTGAAAAATTTACACTTGGAGTGCTACACATATTTACATACTCACAGAAATAATATGAATGGAAAGACTGCATCTATTATGAATAAGAACACAGAGTCTACAGTGATCAACAGCAAATCCCAGATTATTTATTTGGTGTTTTTTCCAATCCATTCATAGGCGAGACCAGAGGGAAGTTCTCCATTACAAGTTGTGTTGCAGACAACGATTGTTCTGGTCAATTAGACAAAGTTATGACATGGTTTCTGAAAAAGACAAATAAAAGACAGCACAGAAGGGAAATAAGGAGGGAAGGAGGAGGGAAAGACTAGTTTAAACCACTTGACTCATCGGAATAGAAATGTAAATTCAGAATCTGCAGCTGAACTTTGCTGTCCCTTCCTGTACATTGACTAGAACTACAGAAACTAATTGCTACAGACTTTGTGGATTTTTTTTCATATTGTCATGCTTTTCCTGACCCCCTTCTATTCCCAGGAGAGGTGAGTCCATCAAAAGGAAAAGAAAAACTCTAAAACTACTTGTTTGATTTTAAAAAAAGAAGTAAAATCTGGGGGAACAACATTATAGAAACGATTGTGGTGAGCTTTGGCACCTTCTTTTTTTTTTTTAATTTAGAAAGGTTATCAATGACTAAAAAAAAAAAAGGAATTAAAGCATTTCAGTTAGCTTTCCTTAGTCTGGAGCCTCAATCCCTGAGTAGAAGTAAGTCCACTGTAGGTGTCTCTTCCTACATCCAAGCAAGTTGGAGTTGACTGCTCTTAGTTCAGGAGGACCAGGAGTCAGGACTCTTGGTTTGCATCCCCTGACTACCCACTCACAGTGGGCAGATCTCAACCTTTCTATACGACCACCTTTTCCCAATATGGAAGTGGCAGCTTAATTAGGCACCGGAAAGTTATTTTAGTCTCCCAAGTGGATGCTGTCATAGGAGGAAAACGTAACTTTCCATTGAGAGAAGGCAGGATAACTTGTGCCAGCTT
The DNA here is from genome assembly GCA_013396755.1 of Sclerurus mexicanus. NCBI lineage: Eukaryota > Metazoa > Chordata > Aves > Passeriformes > Furnariidae > Sclerurus > Sclerurus mexicanus. The sequence goes on along the minus strand of VWZF01005390.1, from coordinate 63,296 downwards.
GTTTCACTCCTCTCCAAGAGGCAGCTGCAGTCCCGCTAACTGGCTGTCAGAGTGGAGGGCTTTGATTTTGGAAAGAGCACCAGCAGGACAGCTGCAGCCTGCACAGAAATCCAAAGGATGGTAACTTGGACCTAGCTGGTGGTCATGTTTTCTTTGATTCCGGGAGATTTCATCTGCTGCCATCTCACACAGCCCCGTGCAAAGACAAAGGCTTTTCATCATCTGAACGTTGGTCCCTCCAGGAAGAAATTAAATTAACTGGCACAAAAAGGGACAGCTTGGAACTGAGGCTGTTTCTGTACTTTTCAGGACTCTTGAATATGTGAATTGAAGTGCGGGAGCAGCAGTTGGTGGCTGGGTTCCCTGCATCCCTACCTGGCCACATGCTGACTGGTTCCAGTGCAGCACTACTGTACTGGTTCTCGGCTGGCACTGCAGCCAGGACCATCACCCGTGCCAGTTCTAACTGGGTTCCCCTTGCCCTCAACACTCTCTGCAGGGATAACAAGGGAAACCTCCTCTAAGCCCTGCATTCTGTGCTCACCAGCAAGCCAGAGGCACAGGCTGTGCTCCCAGTTTCCACCTTACACCGAAAGAGAGAAAGGTGAAGACCTTTATCTGCCTCTCTCTCTTTGGGACTAGGGAAAGATAGAGCAGCCCAATGTCTGCTCCCCTGTATTCTCCAAGCACATGCAGAGAAAGTCCACTGTCCCTTGAGGAGCCTTCAGCAGTTTCCCTCTCCCTCCAAAGAAGGGAGCAGAGGGAGTGCCATGAAAGAGCAGCTGTGGGGGACAGAAAGGAGGCAGCAAGAGTTAGCCCCGTTTCTGTGGGGTTGCCCAGGCTCTCCATGTGGTACAGCTCAGATTGCTCTCTGTGCCCAGCCTATTTTCCCCCTGTAAACAATAAAAATAATGACACAAATTGCTGTATCCACTTCTCACAGGTTTGAATCAAAATAAACCAAACTCCGGAGCTGCTTCTCAGCCGCCTCTACATCCTCTGTTCTCCCAGTGCCAAACTCTTGTACAGATTTAATTTCTATTCTCTGCTGCAGAATGAACCATTCAAAGTAATTAGCTATTCTTTTTCCTTTCCTCCCCAAAACATGGAAACTCACGTAAGAGGGAAGGGCAGGGAGGACTCTGTGAGTTTTGCTGCTGGTCACGTAGTTAATTCTGCTGATTGAGTCACAGCCCTGTTCTCTTCCTGGTGCTTGCAATTATGTGGATAAAGGCAAGAGAGACCCCCAAAAAACACCCCAGTCCAGAGCCCTGGCCTTTGCCATTTGCCACCAAGTTTTGGGGGCTCTGTGTCCCTTCCAGACCCAGCACGTGCACACCTCATCAAATGTCCAGTTCCAAAAGAAAGGCCTGGTGAAACTGAACCATTTTTGAATAGGTTAGGTTACCTTTTCACGCTTTCCCTCCCCCAGTGGATTTTGTATTCTCTACAACATCAGATGAACCCCCAGATAAAATAGCAAAAGAAACTGCAGAAAAAACACTCAACAAACTAAGAAACAGCCCGATGAACTCGCTCCTGAATTGGAAAAATACACGGACATTATTCAATATTTTTGAGCTACCCAACACTAGTGATACCCAAAGATTGCTCCTGCTCACTCAGGAGCTCTTTTCCACCCTACAGCTGAGAAATCCAGTTACCTTATGAAAAAAGGACAAGGAACAATGCTTTGCTAGTTCTGGATCAAGCATACAAAGTGCTTGTGGTCTCACACATCTCCTTTCAAGATGTTTGCCTCTCCCCTGCCCTGTCCTCCAAACCTGCAAATCTGGGTATCTTCCCAGTTCAGCTTCCTGACTCCTCCTACTTGCACTGAAATCTTGAAATTTTTCCATGTTAGAAATATCTGCATGTTTAACTTGGATATGTCTTAACTTATCTGAAAGAATTATAGAGAGTTGGAGAATTTTCATTTTGAACTGAAGAGGTGGAAATGCTAAGCAAGTTATCTTTTCCAAGTTTTAGTCACTCACTTATATAAAGCAAGTCTACAAAATATGTTCTTTGCCTTTCTGTCCTTCAGATTCTATTGCCTTTATTCTTGTAATAGTTTCACTGTTTCCTTCGGAGTTTCATGGTCCAAATAAGACTCAGAGTTTCAGTGTAAAGAATAGGACATGAACCTTCAAGCTCGTAACTCTAAAAGACACTCTTCTTTCCTTTAGAAGAACAAACACTACTGCCTCTTATAAGCCACTGCAAATGTCTCCTCCTTTTTCACAAATTTCTTTGGTTTTGCCTGTCACTCTTATGTTCCTGTTCTCCATTGCTACTCAATTACTCAGCAGAGATATTAAGATGCTACTATTAATTTATTCCAGTTGAGCAATCCATGCATCTATAAAACGAGCAAATTGCCATTTCAGCCCCTATTTCTAGTCATTCTGGGTAACTGGCCAATGCAAACTGTCTGCTTTGCCCTCTCTGCCTTCTCTGGCCACTGGGAAAGCTGAGTGTTGCCCCCAGTGGAGGCGGCTCTTGGTCAAAGGCCAAATGACTGAATCGGTCATTTCCTGTTTCTAATTTTACACTGCAGGCACTTTCTCCTTGGAATTTCAGAAAGCTCTTGAAGAAGCTATTGGGCCACGCCAAATAGGAAAACACACCATTAGGTTTGGAGGACAGTGCAATAGCCATAAGGAAGAGTAGGTTTATGGCCCCCCACGGCTGCTGGTGGCACACTCACTGTGTATTGGGAATGCTACATGACGGCACAGGGAGTTACTCCCTCCACGCTCTTAGCAAAGGCAGAATTGTGCATAGTATTCTGTGGCTAAGCAGAGTACCTAACAATGCATTCTTCCCCTTAAAAAACCCTTGGCCCCCTAGTAGAACTCCATTTTCCACAGCACACTGTTCTCCTGTCTGATTAAACTGGTGCCACTCAAGACAGAAGGAGCCATTTAGAAGTGTCACTCACAAAGAAGAGAGGGTAACAAGACGCTGAAGTCACTGGACTTTGTGCCACCTCACCCTTTCTGCCACTGCCCACAAGGAAGATGCTTCAAATGCTCTGAATGTTCAAGTTCACCTGAGCCACCTTCAATAATAGCTCTGTAAGGGTCAGGTATGGGGCTTTTTTCCCGCTCGAGATTGGAGACTCACACAGAGTTGGTGAGCTGGGGCTTATGGAAAATGCCTAGGACCCACCCAGTGTGACAAAAATGAAAGCACTGGCGTGTCTCACAGCCCAAGCAGAGAGCTATGGCATGGTGGACACCGTGTTAATTGTTTTTATGAGTCCGCTAGACCAGGAACTCACAAAGGGACCTGTTTTTACAGACTGTGCTTAAGTCTCACTCTAGAAGCTCTGCAACTCCAGAATAAGCCTTGTTGTGACTGCTGAACAGTCAAGTTATATATTTCAGCATGGAAGCTTGCACACAAAAGCCCCCAATTCTAGTAAGTCTGTTCTGCTAGACCTCTTCTGGTTTGCTGCATCAGGCTCCCAAGTGCCTGGGCTCAGAACTTCAGCTAGAGGGAAGAGAAGGGACACCATATGTCATCACTTGTAATACCACGCTATTCTTACTGTTCAGCCCCTTGGGAGCTCGTACTTTTAAAGCCGCATTTTCTAAAAAATTGCAAGCACATTTGTGGAGACGAGCCCAGTGACAGCTGATCAAACTGGTTAATTAGGCATCTGCATGAGTGTAGCTGTGGAGGCAGTAACTGCACCCCGTGCTCAGTCGCACTTGAAACAGGGCTAAATATGGGAAGCAGAACAGATCAGAAAACTCACTGAAGCGTTGCTGCTTCTGCTAAAAGAAAATGTGAATTCTGCCAAATGGGTCTTCCATGAGAAAGTTTGGATTTTCTCAGAAGTTTTTGATTTCCCGTCACAAAAAGCAAAATTTTGCGCTCCGGGATGTGCTAACGCAGATCACAAAGAGCGGTCATAACAAAAATCACAGTGTCTCTTTTCAGCCTCATTTTCCAGTCATCTTCTGAGTCCTATTGTCTCACGGGAGCAGTAATTCAAGTGCTGCAAGCCCCCCTTCTCCTTCCTCTTTGGCTCTTGGGCTCGAGCGCATTTTCCACAGTGCACCACAGTATTCTTTTTATTTGGACTCCCGCAGCTCATGATGGAAAGAGTCATCTGAATGGGGGGCGCCAGCCCTGGAGGAGAGGAGATCACGAGAACCGCAGCTTCCATGAGTCACTGTGGTGGATGCATGGGACACAGAGCATCAGGCCAGCAACTTTCAGCATTTCCCACTTAAAAATTCCTTTTTGTCCCTCACCAGGAAGAGAACTCCCGAGCTTATTTTTGGGAGTCACGTGTTTAACCATCTCTAATCATATAAAAAAACCAGGCTTATGGCATGGCTTGTTTCCTGGCCTCCTTGGAGCCTCTGATTCCCCAGCCTGACTCCATCGGCCCTGTCCCAGATGTATCTGGGACAAAATTACTGCTTACTTTGTTTTATAACATACTAGCAGTGTAGCATCTGGCAATGCGGTTTGGGGGTTTTGTTTTGTGTTGTTTTGACTGGAAAGAAACCTCCCAAATACTCCAGTCAAATAAAAATAATAAAAAAAACCCCAAAACCCAAACCAAAACACTTTAAATCAGCATTTTTTAAACTTGTGCACAGGGGACAAGGGAGGATTTCCTGACTCATCAAGTGAAAACAGAGGCATCTGTACGGCAGCACGCAGGTGGTTCTCACACCATCTGACACCACGGCAAGAGGAAATGGGTGCCCCTCCATCATCACACAGCCCAGCCAGCTGGTGGAGAAGAGGGTTTGGACCAATCCACCCAAGATGACACCCATCCACAGCGTGGGCCAGCTTGGCAGCAGACAGGGCTCCAGGCCGTCTGTCACACGCAGTGCCCTTTCCCATCAATAAGCTCACTGCCTTCCCACGTGTGCAGGATGTGCTCCCTCCTCCTTTTTCTCATTCCTTGTTGTGGAGGCCCTGTCAGTAAAATGCTCATTTCAACACCGAGTCTCTCATAGCTCTCCTTATCTTTAATTTTCTTCCACTATAGTCTATCTTACGGTGCCTTTCCTTTACTGGCAATTTCCCCCCCCCCTTCCCATTTCAGCTGCAATGGTCAGATCAGGATCAAAACTACTCACAAGTTTAAGGGAGAGTCTGGAGGCAGAAAATGTCACGCAGGTCAAAGCAGAGATGCAGATCAGGGCAATAAATCTGTTTGTCCTTCAGGTTTAGTTCAGCCAGACTCCTTTTCAGCCATGTGTTCTGTGACAAAATAATTTTATTTCCTTAATTATCCCCCTTTTAATAGATGAGAGCTTTTCGTTCAGATTAGGCACAAACAGCAGGAGCAGTGGCATCATCAATTTTCTTAAAAAGTGCCTGCTGGGGAAGAAGGAAAAGCCTCATCCCTGGCTAAAAGTGCCTTCTTACAGGTGAGGGAAAGACCTGTCTCCCTCTCCTATTAAAGTGCTACCCTCATCCCTGGGGAGCCTCCAGCTGGGGTGGGGGGAAAGGATGTCAAAGTGAATTCTCTGTTTCGAAATAGTGCCTCTCACACCCTCTGGAGAGGTGCAGTGAGGATGATGAAGGGGCAGTAAGAAGAGGAAGGGCACGAATGCCTAGGCCAGAGCAAGCTTGGGCTGTGTGACAGGGGTGATGCCATTACAGCTCAGCAGCAGGGAAAAAGAGCAGCAAAATATTTGGGGGTCGGGGGAAAGAGGCTGAAAAATCAGGCCAATTTTCTTCTCGGTTTGACTGGTGCATGAGACACCCCTTGCCAAAGTCTACGAAGCACAATTTTTTTAGTTCATAGGAAATTAACAACAATAAAAAAAAAGTTTTCAGGCCAATTGGACCAAAGTCAAATTTCAAAAAAAAATGAAAGAATCCTCACAAACTGGAAATCCTGCTTTTCAGCGAGCTCTGGAAAACCCTAATCAAACACTCTGAACAGCCCATTAACTGTGTGTTATTTACCCTTACAGTAACACACACCTTTCCTATTGGAAACACACACAGCATGTACAGTCCAGGAACTGGGAGCGTTTCATGAGTCAGTAAGTAAAAAGTGAGATGAGATGGGAGGACCTGACGGTGAGTGAGCATTCCAGGAATCACATACCCATCTGTGAATAGCCTGATGGCCTCCTGTTCCTGTAACTGAAACATATTCCTATGAACTCCTGCACATTCACCCACATCATCCAAGGTTCGTCGTGCAAAGCTTCTCTTTTTACTGTTCGGGGCAGGTTACCCTGGGAAGGCAAACTGTCTCCTATTTCAGGCCGTAGGGAGGGTCGCCTTGTAACAGCACGGTGTGTAATGGGTTTCACTGCGCCTGGGAACAGAAGAATGTGACCTTTGAGAAGAATAACATGAAGCAAAAAACGCGTTCAGATCACAGTTGGGTTGAGACAAGAGTACAGGTGGAGAGGGGGCGCTTTGAACGCTGCCCGTGTGGCCTCGCTGCAGCTCCACAACAGTCAGCCCTCCCCTTTGAAGAAAAAGTTTTAAATTTAGGGAGGGAAAAGGGAAAATTAATTACAGGTAGCCCCATCCCTAAATATTCAAATGCCATGAATCAGAAATAGCATGTTTGAGGAACTATCTGAAGACCATGAGCCAAAAAAAAAAAAAAAAGGAAAGAAAAAAAAAAGTTGGACACATTTGTATTTTTTCTGGGTTTTGTGGCTGTCTTTAGAATGCCCCTGGGTCATATTTTCAAACTTCTTCACAGTCTGAGAAGCAGAAACTGATTTCTATACAAATGAAAACTGAGATTCTCACCTAATTAAATGTCTCCAGGAATGAGAAGTTATAGGGGAAGAAGCCGTCAAGTATCACGAGCCTTGCGATAAAAATCACAGGATTTGGCAATGCTGAATTCATCACGAGTTAGGAAGCGATAGCACTTGTTCTAGCTGAACAGCAAAAAACAAACAGGCAGAAACCTTATTCAAAAATATTTTGCAGGCATGACTGCCAAACTGACAGCCAGCTTCAGTTGGCTGTGAGTAATACTATCCATTATTTTAGAATATTCATATAGCCAGTAGGTATTTCTGGAAATCCTTGAGAATCCTGCGTTTTCCATGATACCAGAATGATTAATTTGTATTGGAAGTTTGTTACTTGCCAGTTATCCATCTACTGCTTAAAAATCTGAGTCACACGACCCGCAGCCAGAAACAATAGCATACTGTATGTTTAGACATCCAAGACGCCTAACAAATATTCAGAGGAGAAAGTTTGCAATCAAACCACAGGCTGAAAGTTATGCACTGAAACTGTTTTGCTAAGAAGTGAGAATAATTAATACCTTCTCAAAACACCAGACGGGTTGCAAAGAGAGTGGGTATTACAGAAAGGCAGTTACATTCATAGCAAATGTTATTTAAAATTAATATCTGGATGACCACGGAATATTACTTCTAACTGCAAACAAATAAACAGAGGTGCTCTTCTAGACAGAATGTAAACAGATCCCCAGTTTCCATTGCAAATTTCAGACCATCATTTGAGCTCTGCTTATCCAAAAAACGGATGAGGCAGATGTACCTCTTAGCCAGTTTGGTCCATCTATGCAAACTTCTCAGTAGAGCTAGATTTGCAGTTCAGCATATCTCGAAGTAAACAGCGCCCTGTATGATTTATATACGGGTTATCATCCAGCTAAAGTCTGGCATTTCATTGATATGCCTGTTATTCAGATGCATTCAGAAGCCTTCCGATGCATATGAGCTTTTCCCTTACAGTCACTGTATTCTCAAAAGAGATGCAAGAGCCAGATCTTTTCTATTCCCCAAGGTTAAAGGAAAAAGTGAGATGTCCTTTGCTTTTTCAACTCTTTACCCATATAGAATAATTCATCTGCTGATATTCATAAGGTGACTTCCACCAGAAAATGTAACGATGTCAGGAGGAGAATTTTTAAGCACATATGTAATTGTTTATGATTGGTATCTGTTTTTATTTAGCATACTTGCTAGCGCTCTCTTTCTGCTGCTAGCCTGCAAGAATCTTTCTTGCCCAAGAAATCTGCTCTTTGGGGAACTATATTTCATGTTCTTTCACTCTTTGCAAGCTCTGCCATAATAGAATCAATGTATCAAGTCAATCCCACAAAGCAGCCGAAGAGATGTTTTCTAGCGGAAATTTGGGCAGGAAGGGATTAATCTGTGTTTGCCCATTTCCTATGCTTCTCCTTCCCTTCATACGGAGTGTGGGAGAAGCAAGACGCTGAGAAAGTTCATTGTTTGATCCCTGATAGTATTTCTTTTTCCCCAGAAAGACTTGCTGAGAAAACCCATTGAGAGTTTGGAAATCACACCGTTGCAAGCTAAGCCTCCTTGATTAATCAAATATTTACTTGTTGCAGCTCTGCATGCCTTTCCGTTCCTTTGCTACACTGCGAGCGCCACAGCGCCGGAGGGTGCCAGCAGAGCATCCCACCGCCCCTCCACGGAGCGCGGCTCACAAACCCTGGGCACGGCCGTACGCAGCCGGGCGCTGGGGCTCTCCGAGCGGGGAGCTGGGCGAGGGGCACATGGCAAAAAAGCCTGTCACCGAGTTTGGCACTGCGGGAACGGGAGCGCCCCGCAGAGCAGCATCCTCTGCCGCAGCGCTGGGGTCGCTCCGGGTGGCGGCGGAGCTGGCTGAGCCCGCCGGTCCCTCTCCCGGCCCGATGCGGGAGGAACGATGCTGCCGAGCCACCTGCGAGCAGCGCCGACTATCCAGCTGAAAGGGGAGCGACGGTGGGCGAAGAGGTCCGAGGTGAAGGATGCCGGCGATGCGGCTCTGCCTTGTTCTGCCAGCGCCCCCGCGGGGACCGCGCCGCGCACTGCCAGCATCGCCTGCGCCTCACGGGCACGGTCACCCGCGGGGAAACAGAAATTTTTTCAAAAAAATAAATAAATAAGAGTCAACCTGGAGTGCAAAAGGGTAGCTCGCACGCCTTGCGCAGCTGCGCCGCTGTCCCAGAGCTGCCCGCTTGAGTTATGGCTCGTAATTCTCGGGGAAAGTTCTCACAGTGCGTGACCCGGGGGATCCCAAATGTATGATTTAATCGGGCATTAGTCAATGCCGGGTTTCTCCCTTCCCAGTGCGTCGTCTGATCTATCCCGCGTTGTCAGCGTCTCCCTGCAGCGCGAGGGAGGCACAAGGCACCTTGACACAGGGTGAGGAAGGGGAGAGGGGAATGGGGCTTGGACCAGAAACAGCTGCAAAACTGGGACAGATGTGGCCTCTAATGACCCCACATGATCATTCACAGCCTCTCACTCCCACAGCCCATAACGTGCCCACGTTTATGGAAGATGTCAAAGACCTGAGCCGCCTTCCAGGGAGCACATTTCAGCAACCTGGCATCACCTTCAAACTCTTTTTAGCCTTTTCGTCCAGTGAGCAAACTGCTGCCCCCAAACCTACTGTGCCACACATCGAAGCTCCTCACCTGCTTGCAGTGACAACTGAACAAAGCTTCTGTGCTTATTCACTGTGATCCTCACTCAAGAGCTTTTACTTTGCACACAACTCCACCACAGCTTTTTGGGTTGTTGGGTCCAGAGCTTCTAAATCTCACAAAAAGAGTGGCACAAAGCAATACCTTATGGAAATGAAGACTAAATATGCACTGGCTTCAGGAAAGACATGCTGTCCTAATGAGTTTATGGACACTGGTTACCCATACCACATGCTCCCTCCTTTTCATGGTAAAAATTGTTTGAATGATGACTTTATTTAGAGAACAATTGCTTTTATATATTAATAACTGTTTGCTATTCATTGGTTATTATTTTCTCCTCCAAAAATTTCAGGCAACCAATCAAGGACTGGAAGTAAAACAATGTGCTAGATTTTTTTTTTAAGAAGAAGAGTGGCTGTGCAGTGATTGATTCCCACTAAGAACAAGACTTTATGCAATTTAGGCCACAAACCACTCCTCACAAACACCAAACAACTAACAGATGGAGTGGGTAGTCTGCTAACAAAGCAGAGGTTGAAACTGAATTCCCCCAACTGGTCTGGCAAAAGTCTGTGGAAAACAGGATGTCTTTCTGTGTGATTTGCAGAGAGAAGAGAGGCCTGAATTAGGGAACAAATATGGTAATGTCCTAACAAGACACACATCATAGTAGGTAGTGTGATTGTTGCTTTCCTTGAAATTTCAAGACTGGATAGACAATCCCAGTTTTAGGCTCAGGCAGGAGATGTTATTATGAAGAGAAGTCTTTCCCTTCCTTTTGCTCACAGCTGCTCCACACAGACATAAGAGAAAGCAACAGGAAAACTCTCCCAAATAGTAACTCACAGCTCTTACACTCCTGATACAGAGTTGGGCACATTTTGTCTTGTGAACAGCCTCAAGTTTGTTCAAGACAGGAATGGAGTGCTCAGCCTTGCCCCCTTTCCATTTCCTCACTCCAGAACCATGTAGTGATGAGAGAGGGATGAGCTTATGATTAGTCAGAATAACTTTAGTACCAACCAGGTAGCTCAATTGATGCACTTACACAATCGTCCTAGAAACAGTTCAGGTACTGACCCGCCTTCAGGCAAAAGATGACAAACAAGTGAATTGAGCAGAAAAAGAATCTATATTGAGACATAGATTTTTAATGTTCTATGACATTCAGAAAACCATGTTGTGGTGGTTGTTTTGGTTGAGTTTTTTGTAGGGTGTTGTGGCTTTGGGCAACAAGATGAGCTGATTGCCTCCCATAAGACCTGCAAAAATGAGTTAAGCTTTGGCAAGAAAGATCCTGAGATCCTTGGCATCCCCTTGCTATTATAAAACATTACCTCAGGTCCACAGGAATAGCTAGAGTCCTCTGTGGTTAAAGCTACCCATGGGAAAATCACCTGATAGATGTGACAGCAATCAAGAAACAGGTCTTGGGAAATAAGCAGTGTGGTCTGGTTGCTCCCCAGCAGAGTGTCCATAACAGAAAAGGCAGGCAGTCGAGGCTGTCAATGAATCTTGTTTATGAAAGTTTTGTAAGCTTGACCACAACTACAGTGAGAAGCCTCAGTCAGGAGTTTTATCTCAAGGAACGGGCTGACAGAGTCAATGCTGCTTTTGTTATAAAACTTGGCTAAGGTGACCCTTCAAGAACATCATGCAGAAGGCCCTGGACATCTAAGGCAAGCAAGAACTGTTCTCTCCACAACCTGGATTAAACCCACTGTGGGTGAGAAGCTGAAAGTATTCTGGCACCCCACAGCTGATGGCTCTATGCTTCTCTCCTGCCCACCATCTCCCCACCCCTGCTTCTGATGCAGAGGGAGAGGAGAAGGAGAAAATAAAGGCTGCTTGGTACTTCTCCTAAAGGACTAAAGCTGATGCCAACAAAACCACATGCCTCAGCTGAGCAAGCTGTCGTGGTTTTGCCTGGCACCAGGAAACCAAAGGTGAACGCTCTGGTGGACAGCAACCATAGACACTGAGCAGCAAAGGGCTGTGGTCATGATGACATAGAGTACTTCTTCTTTTGTGGCAAAAGTAACACACCTCTTCATTAAAATACAAATCTTTTCTTTTTGCAAATGATTTTCCCAGAAATCCATAGTTTGGGACTGTATGACATGCTTTGAGCTTAAGCAGTTGCTCAACAGGTCACCTAAGAACAAATCTTCAATGAGGACCTCTTACCAGTGCGATACCTTGCACTGTACTTTAATGTCCTAAATGCTACACACAGCCTGCCCTTTCTGGGATCCAGAGTGCCCTTTTACATAGGAAGTATCAGACTAAGCAGCTTTGTTTGAACTTCAGCTACCTGGTCCTTAGTGCACTGGTTTCACCCAGCTCTCCCAGTTAAAACCACAGTCATCGACATCACGCAAGAACTGAGTCATTTCTTTCCGATTCCCTCATCCGAGCCCACAATTTATCCAGCATTGCCTTCCCTGGCAGAATAATCAGGCACACCGTCTATTAATAACAACAGAGGAGGCGGAAAGACATAACAAGAAAACGCTACCAAACACTTTATTCTGCCTGGGATGTGAAAATAAGACTTGACATCAAGAATAACTGCAATGAGCATATGATTTATTGTTTATACCATGTCATAAGACAAAGCTCTTAGATATTAGTGGCCTAATAAAGTGATATAATGCTTGCTGTGTGTTTATCCATGTGGTAAATAGGTAGCACAATTGACACCTGAAGCACTGTAAGAGGAGCAGTGGCTACAAAAGCAGAACTCTGTGAGGTAGCGACAGAATTTATTGCTAATTCTGTCTCTCAGGAAATAAGGAAACACATTACTCTCCAGTTAAGTTCAAATATCCAGTGAATTAAAAGGTTATTGGTGACAACATTACAATGCTGCTCTCCTTTTCTCCACCAGGAAAGCAGGACATGCATTAGAGAATTTGCAGCCTGACATAAAACTCTTGCGGCATCTCAACACCGAAGAGGCTCAAACCTAGAAATTCCATTTTACAAAGAGCTTGAGAATGTGATGTTGCTTCTGTTGCAGAGGGAAATCTCTTCACGATGAAAAAACCTCCCAATGCAAAGTCCACCACTGCTCCTCTGGGCTCCTGCATCAGCCTGCATGGCCCTGGGAGCTGCCTCCAGCAGAGCAAGGTGTGACCATGTGCAGCTACTCTTCAGGACAGCACCCCAAGAGCAAGGCTACTTGTCATTAGGAGAGAGACATGCCTGTTAATGAGTTGAACACTGCACCCTGGAGGAGGATAACCACCTGGACGGAGATATTTGAAGCTTTCTGGTAAATTTGAACACCACAAATACAAAAAAAATTGCCAAACTCTAGTGGATATCCCCCATGACAGACCAAGCCTTCCAGCACACAGGTGGGACCAGGTATCTTTTCAAATTCACAACTCATCCGTACATCTCAGCCCACACACTCTGGGGTTCATGTGGAATCTGTCCATCCTCAGTGAGAAAACGTTCAGTGCAGTCCTCTCCCTAGTCCTTATTTTTGGGTGACTGGTTTGAGATTAAGGTCTACTCTGATCCTTCACAAAGAGCAATGGAAGCACGAGGCCAATCAGGGATTAAAGCCTATTCTCAAAGAGCAAGAATGGCATAACTGGGAAGTGAGCGTATCAGAGCTGAACAGTGCGTGCTCTGCTCGGCATCTTGATCCATTTTCTCAAAGAGGAAATCCAAATGATATTCCCAAGTTTTCCAGAATTCAGCCATCAAACAGTTGTGGGCCAGACTCTGTTTGTATAAGAAATAAATCCCCTTGACACTGAAAGTGCCCCAGTCAAGCTCTTTTCTTCTTCATATCCATAAAGCCCCCTGACTCAAGTGGTAATTTTGCAGACTTAGACTTGCTCTAAGTAATACTTCTTCATGTCATGGGGAGACAGTAATACCTCTTCTCAGCAAGTGCAAATTGGCAATAGTCTCTCCTACCAAAAGGCACAGCCTGCTTGTTCTTTCACTAAAATATTTATATGTGTCTCTGCGACAGTTCCTTTAGCTAGGAGCAAAACCCTAGTTAGGCAAAGCACTGGGAAGCTGCCACATGCTCCTGCAACTATATGTTGCACATAAAATAATTCAAACACACTATTAGAGTGTGTAATTTAGCTCATATGTAGTTAGAATGTGCACAGTTTGCCAGGCGACTGCATCCAGCTGGAAAATCAATTTATATATGCCAGTTTAATAAAACCTGAAAGTCTTCCGCAATACACGAAGAAATGTTAGACAACGTTGAAATTGTACATTATGTAAAACCAAACGTAGCTGTAAATTACAGGCTGAGTGTGAAGGATCATTCGTGCCCTGCCAAAATTCATATAAGCGGTCGCCAATTTGGGGATGGAGGGGGAAACATACTGTAATAAAATGAAACTTTGTACAACTCCAAGTACAAGCTTCTAGGGCCAGATTCTGATAGAAGAAACTTTAAAACAAAATTGACTTTGGCCTTGAGCCATCTCTTACTGATTTAAGTCTGCAGTAGTCAGGGGCTACGCTGGTGCAAAGGGAAACAAAACCCAGGTGATTTAATGGTGCAGAGGTCTTTCTGTGTCCTACAAGTGAGCCCGGAGCTCTCAATCTGGACTAACCGCTTTGTTTGCCTCCTGAGTTTCCCCTTCATTCTCACTTTAGAGAGCACCGTTTCCTTGATCATGAAGTGCATACTCTGGTGCTCTGTGTGTACAAATTCAGCCCAAGCAGTGCATAGGCTTTCCATGCTGTGCTTTGCTGGTGGGAACCCGGCTGTCTTGGTGGGAAGAGTACGATGTTGCCTTGTGATTGCCATCGTGTACAGCTGCAAAATAATGGGCGTCTCCAGTCCTCTTCTGGAGAGACAGAGATCAGATTTGCCAAACCCCTAACATGGATGCTGCTAAATACCATGCTTGCTTCTGCTCTCAGAAGAGGGATGAATTGTGAAATAGCCCACAAAGACACCAGGAGCAGCACTCTCTCTTGTTGGGAGTGCCCGTGGCCGGGAGACAAACACGTGACTTCAGTTTTCAGACCTATCTGTTGACACTTCTCACCTACACCAGCGAACAAACTCTCATGAGTATTAGGGAACACTCAAAACTACAGGAGCGAACCAGGCTTTATTACACTATTTTCTGGACAAATCATACAAGGCAGGAAAAACAACACTCATCTGTAAAGCAATGCCAGTCTGATCATCCTCCCGCATATGGCCCCGTCTACAATGACTATTTGGATTAAATTAACTCCTCAAACTGCATTTGTGTAGAGTTTTGCCTGCAGCGGTCAGATGAGTACAACAGGGTGCACGTTGCTTGCACGCTGCCTACAGCACCATGACTAGGTCTCCCTTTCAGAGTAGTCCTGATGCAAAGTGACCAAGAGTAGCCGACAGAAAGCATTCACAGGACAGCTAATATGAATTTACACTCCTCTAGTGAATCACCCCGACTTTGCTCTGATCCCAAAAGAAGACAGACGCAGACCCTTCATTCAACACTGTGTAGTTCTCAGAGATCAGTGTAGCATTACAAAAACCCCAAGGAAACTCCATTTAGATCAATGGCTACGTCATCAACACCCTAGAAACTGAATTTGGCCCAGGTTCTAACATTTGGATCCTAAAAGCTTTTCCAGCTTGTGGACGTTGGATGGAGAAGTTTTCAGATGCTCCAGTTATCCAGGGAATTCCTCAAGCCTTTCAGATGAATCAAATTTATCTTAGCAAACGCTTTCCTTCAGGGTTGTAGGAATCAATCCTTTCCCACATGAACAAGCTCTTACTCTTGCACCTTAACCTGCTAATCTCCTCCTCCCCAGTCTCCTCATTCACCCTCACACAGGGCATGCTGTTTGTTGGCACGGAGTGTTGGCACGAGCCTTTGTTTTCACAGAATATACAGTTTCATCTTGGCTTAGCACTTGACATCCTCAGTATCAATGCAGCCACTCACAGGAGTAAAGGTCAGTGAATTAAACCACAAGTATTCAAGATTGCTTTTTTACAATCGCCACTGTCCAACATATAATCGGGCTTTCACGTGCAGAACGTCTCAAGAGCTGCCAGTAATTTTCATTCCATATATGGTTAGTTCTCATGCCAATACATGTGCTTTATATCTAAAGGCAAGAATATTTAAGAGAGTAGAAGGTCAATCTCTTATAGACAATCAAAAAAATAAAATAAAAACAAAAAAAATTAAAAATGGAAACAAGCCTACTCAGCAAGAACCCTAGCAGGAAAAACTTTCTAGGTGATTAAATAAAAATGAGTATTGTCCAATTGGCAAAACCATCGCGGGGCACGTGTGCACACCAGGCACAGAAGTGCCTGGAATGCAGAGCCATTCAAGCTCAGCTTTTAACAAGGCAGTTCTGGACCTGGACACAGGCCAGGTATAAAAGCCCTGGGCCCTGCATGGGCTAATTTACCAAGCTCTTATGATGGTGATCTAATCTAACCAAAGTTTACTGGCTTTGACACAAACTAGGAACGCTCACACAGCCAGTAACCCTTTGTCAGCTGGGAGACAGCAGTGAGGAGCTGGGAACAAAGGGATTGTTTAGCTGGCTTGGCTAATTGTGTTCCCCAAAGCCATTCCTGGCTACGGCCTTATACCAAAAACAGGGAAATAGAGACAAGACCCAGTGCTGCTATTCTTCTAGGACAACAATGCCAGTATAAAGAGTGTTTACAGACCCACAACTCGCTCTTCTTCCCTTCACTGAGATACAACTATGGACAAAATACAGGAAGCACCCTTACACTTTGGTCTGAGCTAATTATATTGGCACAGGAGAAAAATTAGTTCTTGTATCATTTCACCTATATCAGTGTGATTAAAGCAATGCAATTATGTACATAGATAGATTTCAGATTACTATGCAAGGTAAAAATAACAGGTGTTGCTGAGTACTGCATATGTGTAAGACTTGATTTCATTACCTCTGCACGAACAGTTTCTGACCATGCCACACTCAAGGTTTCTGCTGCATGCAAACCATCTGCCATCACTAGAATGACTCAAGTTCACCTCAAGATGTAATTGGTTCAATGTAAAAAAAAAATCAGAAACTTCGACTTCCTCTTAAAACACACTGGAAAGAAGGAAAAATAACTTCCAAAAAACTGTTTTCAGTCCTAAATACCTTTCCACCTATTGTATCAATTTCACATTCAATTCTTATCAGCAGTAAATATGTATGCTACTGTGTTTAGCGTGGTTTCACCTTCAATTTGGTGAGATGATGCTTAAAAAGGAGCAAAGTAGATCTACCACTGATAACAAAAAATAAGGCTTGCCTTTTAAATGAGAGTGTTATAACGGTTTTGCGATTTGAATCACACAGTTCTTTGTCTCCTACCCTTGACCATTTCCAGAGAGACAGGAATATGCTCCAATCTTTATGAAACAGACCAAGAACCCGGCATTCAATAAGTAAGGCAGCACCTGGGGTTTCATCTTGAGGGTTAAAGGAGGCTCCTCTCTCCCTAAGCTGCCAGGTCTCATTGCTGCTGGCAGGAATTGTGTGCTCAATCCTCCACTCCCCTCTTGGGTGCAACCCTAGCAAGAAGCGAAGGATAGTTTTTCCAGGGGGGAGCACCACACCACCAGCGCCCATAAATGTGTGTCACTCAAGAGTGCTTTGAGGATGCAGCATTCGATTCCAGCGGGGAATTTAGTCCTGGGGAGACCCATGAGACAATTCTCTCACTAGTGCTGATGAGGGCCACAGGTTAGTCACTCAACACACAGGAGGTTGAGGGCCTGCCCTTTAAAATCCAGACCCTCCCAAGTAATTTTGAGTTGGGATCCCAAAAATCAAGTCTGAAAGAGGCACCAGTCATGATCCACCAGTGCGGAACACAACAAGAGGGTGAGGAGACAACCTACGTATCACTGGACAAAGTAAAAATGCAGGATTTTTGAAAAACAGTTAATTAATGGGAGAGTTACAGCTGAAAAGGAATGGCTTTCCAGTTCTGAAGTAGCTTCCCCCCAGAAAAGAAAAGAGGCCTTAATCCACAAGAAGGAGGGGGAGAAGAGGCATTCAGTCTTCCATAAGGGAATCTTGAGGTGGAAGGGAATAAGGTCAGGTATCTGCACCACTTGCATTTTTACGATGACTCCCAGAGCATCAGCACTTCTGTCATCATACAATGATTTTAGTAGAAGTATCTAACACCAAAAGCAGCATTTCAGATCCATTTTCATTGCAGATTTAGTTTCTAAGCAACAAATTACTAACATTTCAAGAGGGCTGTATTCAGTTGAAAACCCACAGTCATATAAATTACCCATGTATATATGGCAGAAGAGAAGGTAGGAGAAATTTCTGGAGCTTGCTTTTACTGAGATGATTTTATAAAATAAAATAAAAGAAAAAAAAAAGGAAGAAAGAAAAGTTGAAAGCCATTTTGTATTGTGAAGATATTGACACTTTTGAAATGGAAAGGGCATGTAGGTCTCTAGTCCCAGGTCCATTCGCTGAAGAATCTTGTTGGGCTGTAATAATCAAACTTTTAAGATTTAAAGAAAAGGAGATAATTCTGATAAAGGCAATACAATACTCTAAAGAAAGAAAGCAAAGGATATAGAAAGGTGAGAGAGAGTTCATATTTTTGCCTGTTCTACCCAAAAAAAGAAAAGACAAGAGAAGAAAGGAACTGTTGAATTTGAGTCTTTAATGCCAGGAGGGAAAAAAAAATAAAAGTGGGACGTGAAATTTTGCAACCTACTACCCCCATAATAACAGCAGGAACCATCACCATCTAGCAGAGGCAGCTGAAGAGTTTATCAAGGAGCTTTTTTCCTCCTGCCATGGATTTAACTTTTGCAGCAGCGCATGGGCCTTTCCATGTTACTTGGCCCTATTCCATGGGTTTTATTAAAGATTAAAGCTCAAGAGAGAAGAGAAAGCAAACAGAAAACAAGTACAGGCTCAACATCTTGATGGAAGTTTATACTGTGGGTCTGCCCTGTTGCTTGAAACACAATTGTTTTAGCTCCAGGCATTACAGTTTCAAACTGTGATTAGTTTAAAGGCTTACTGAATGTGGTTTTATGGAGATGTTAAGTGTTTTAATTTCTGTGCTTATTTCCAAGTCATCACATACCATCCTTATAAGGAAAAGCAGCCCAACACATTTTCATGTTTCTCATTAGAAAGTATAATTTTCAGTAAAACAATGTGAGTGTAAGGCATAAATGGGAACTGTCTTTGGTCAGGTCAAGTACCAGAAGCATCAGTTTGTACATAATTACTTTTAATACTGTGTGGAAAGCTGGAACTCATAGGCATCTGACTTTCAGGGTGCTGAGTTTTCCAGGCTCCCATTGGTCATGTTGAGTTTGCAGGTACTCAGCCCCTCTTAAGAGGCAGGTTGTAAGTTATGAACTCTTTTCGTTGTGGAAATGTCTGTCCAAATGCAAACGGAGTCAGCTCCTGGGCTGTCCATATGTTCCCTCCGCCGTTCAGAGTATTCTCTAACACACAAACAGAAAAAAACCCCCTTGGTATGTTATGGCTCCTTTCCACCCTCTGGGAGCTCAATACCAAACCAGATTAACATGAGACACCAGATCACAAGAGGGACAGCATCTTCCAGGAGCTGGGACCTCGCAGCAGGGTGGGAAAACTCGCACATCCCATCCTCATCCTGCTGCTTAAGCCCAGGCAGGGCGATGCTGCCTCTGAGCTCCTCCTTTCTCCCCTCTCCCCTGTTTGTCTGTCCTGGCTCCGTCCTGCTGCCAGAGGTTGTAACCAGAGGGGCACCTACAAAAGCAGAAAACAAGCTCCATCCCCAAGTGTTTCACTTCCCATCCAACCTTCAAGGCTCTCAAGTTTCCTCCAAGGAATTCCTGTCGTGCCTGGCTGCAGCAGCAGCACCCCAGAGCTCTGAATTTGCAGTCACACAGCCTGTGAGAGACCGGCATCAACACTGCCCTGCTGGGGGACATCTCAACCCCACTCCTCCCACCAATAAGGAGGGTCTGCAGGAGCATTTGCTGTCTGTCCTTCCACAGCTGTTACCCCTTCCAGGGTCTGTCCAGTGGTGGGGCCAAGCAGGGAGAGGCAGGGCAGTCACCTGGAGTGAAGCAGGTAAGCCCGGGTGGGAGGGGAACTCCAGCACCCTGCCCTGTGAACACAGTGTAGTTTTTAACTGCTGGGTGTGTAGCATGAAGAGCAGGAAGCAGAAACAGAGACCCAAGTCCCCTGTGGATCCAAGTCTCTGCTTTATTATGTGTGTGTACGGCAATGTTGTACAGCAGACCCCTGGTCTGGTTTTGTATCTTCAGGCTGCAGTTTAATGATGAATAATTAGGTTTTGGACAGCTCTTGGCAAAGGCTGCCACTGAATACTTTATGCTGTAATGGATGTTAATCTGAAAATTGTGCTTGCAGTTCTGTTTGATCATCTATAATGAAAATGGCCAAATTGTAATTTAGTCTTAAAAAAAAATTAAAAAAAAATCACCAAACCTATTTAAAATCCCCCTCTTGCCTTACACCAGCAAAAACAAGCAAGAATTCCACTACATCCAGTGCTCTTACATGACCAAAAGAGGTGAAAAAAGGGCTCTCAAAAACAATTTGAAAGGGTTAGAGGTTCAACTGCAGCATCAAACTGTGGGAACTCCAGTTTTACTACACAGACAGCAAGAGCTCAGAATCAGTCATCCAACACTGCAACATAGCAAGCTACAGTAAATGGAAATGCTAAACTATATTAAATATATGAGAGCACCAAATTTTCCAAGGTACCTGGTTTTGCATTTGACTGTGCTGGGAACACGAAAGAGAAAATTTTTCTCAGAAGTGGCAAGATGCAAGAGACTGTCACAGGATAAATGGTACCTGCATTGCTTCCACAACTCCTGACTGATGTGAGACACTTGTAGCATTTGCTATGAAATGCAGAAACAATTTACTCATAACTGACTGAAACACTGATCAAAATACACCCGCAAGTGCTTGTACCTTCTTATGATCCCAACAATCACCTAGGAAAACATGTGAAATTCAGGGTAGCTCCTGGCTATGTAAGACACCAGCTTGGATGAGAAAGGAAAGGGGGTAAGAGCCAGGCAGTGTGACACGGCCACTGTGACCCAGCAAATAAGCGGCAGAAACACAAATTACAACACAACCTTCCTACAGTAATAGCTGCAGGATTAATCAGAGAGTGAAACTGCTGAAACAGGAACTTCTGGCGATGTTGAAGGCAGAACTAAGAAAATAGGGCAAACCTGTTCAATTTGCAGTGCCTGTGCCACTGTGCCAGAGCTGTGATGGAAGGCTGGGTGATGCTGCCCCGCAAGGCTGGACCAAAGTGGATCACACCCTTAAGTCTGGGTTGGGATACACGTCCACTGATTTCAATCAATTAGAGATGAGCTAGAGGCAAGAGGATTTTAGTCTCAGCAAGGAAGGAGACACGAATGAATAGATTTCAGCATTTGGCTTTACCTTTGTAAAGAAATAATAAAAATATATTGCACAGGTTGCATATCTGTCAGCTAAATTCATTTTATCTACAACACTTTATTGGTCTCACGCAGCTCTAGAGGACAATTCAAATCTCAAATTACAAAACCACCTAGTTTGAGGCTCAATCAGTGCTGAAGCCTTCAGACCCTGAAATACATCCTCCAAATTCCCATTCAAATTGTCATCAAAGCTCTACTCCAACATTACATCCATGTCAGCCTTAGTGGAAGCAGATGAGGACTCCAGCTGCATCTGGTTTGACTTCCCCCAACTGAGCCATATCAAAGAAAATGTATTTTCTTAAAAAGCAACTACTATTTTTCTTTTAGGAAAATAATTGCAAAGATGCTAATGTAATATTTGCTAAGTCATATTTTAAAACACAAGATCAAAATATCCACTGCACTAGAACAGGCCAAAAATATCACAGAGTAAGTTACAACATCTTCTTTTTGAGCAAATTTGTTCCTGCATGGGAAGGAAAATACATGAAAAACTCAGGTCCTGTGACAGGAGATAAATTTAAGGTCAAATCTGAGCTCTATTACTCATCTAATATCATGGCCATTGTCATGTTAATGACTTTCTCAATTACTGATGTCTGTGACTGTTTTCTTGTCACAAACAGGAATGTTTTGCTGTCCTAAGTAAAAATGAAGACCCACGGTATCCAAAAATTGAACCTCAGGTAGATTCTCAATCTTTGGAGTATCTTCTTAATGAAAAGTTTTCTCCAGTTTCTTTGCAGGCCAATCACATCCTACACATCTCTAATAAAATCTGCATTAGATATTCACGTGCCAAAACCCAACTAAGTGCTTATTTTAGAGGAGAACGTCTCATTTTCTCTACTGATAAGGTGTAACCCAGCCAGGCATGGCTGGAAAGCAGAGCCCCAGAGCCCGGGACTGCAGTTTACTGATACAGGGGTTATTTATGCTCTCTGTTCTCTGCTCCTTCCAGCCCCTTCCCTGAGCTCTGGCTTTGAGTCCGGCACCCAGCTGGGTGCATGGAAGCAAATTAAAATTCCTCAGTGCTCACGGAGAACAGGCAGAAATGGAAATCTGATGGGTACGTATCAATAAAACTTTATCTTGATTTTTTCCCTTGCACTAAACATTGAATTAAGGCCATCTGGAGGACTGAAAAGGAACCCCGATTTTCCTTTAGAAACACGTTTAAGGGGACTTTCTCTTTGGCAGAAACACGGGTTAAGGATAATTCTTAATGCAAGAGATTGTTTCCTACATCACAGATGGGGAATAGTTCATTTAGTAGAGATTTCGGAACTGATGAATTAAAAGCTAAGATGACAATTTTTCTTCCTCTTCTAAACATTTGTATAATTCCCACCCCTAATACCTGAAAGTGAGGGAAGAAGAGGGAGAAACACCATCTTTTAAAAGGGAACAATTCATATTTATTTTAAAAAACCCAAAAATCCAAACTTCCCCTGTAAGCATTAATGAGTCTATTGGATTGTGAGGTTTTAAGTAAGATGGGTGTTGACTTGTGGGGTTTTTTTGATGGTTTGGGTATTTTTAAGGGGGGGGGGGCAATTGATTTTTAAACAGATGAAAACAGGAAAAAAATCCCTGGTTTTGCATGCCTATTTCCAGTTAAAAAAAAAAATTAAAAGTCACTTTTTAACTCACAAAAGTACTATTAACAAAAATAAATCAGAAGACGACATTTTCATGCTTGGATTTGGGTTTTTTTAATTAAAAAAAAACAAGCCAGAAATTCAAAAAATAATGAGAAATTTCTGCCAAACCCTTCTTTATTTTCACTCTGTAAAGCCCTTTTTAATTAAAATACAAATTCAGCAACAAAAATTCTACAAGTTTTCCACTAGTATTTACAAATTGGAAACACTCTTTCATCTTTCCCACACTGGGTAGAAAGAGCTTAAATTTAAATTAAAGTGGTGGCTATTGCATGAGTCTTTGTGTGAGGAAATCATCGAAGGAAAGTCTGAGAAATGTATTTTAAATCTGAAAGTAATTGTTTTAGTTTGGGTTGGGGTTTCTTTTCCCCCTTTTCCAGGAGAAGTGCTCTAATCCATCCCATCCTTGGCAGGAATTCAGTGTTCCTCCCAGTGGTCAGCAGTTTCCACTGGTTTGATTTTCACAGGAATTTTTTTTTTTCAGGCTTGAAGAAGGAAAACCAGAAAAATTTTGCTGATCCATTTTTCAGGAAAAAGAAAGAAAACCACTGAATCCAAGAATGCTGGTTAGGGCACAGGGAGGTTTCAAACACCCAGGACAGCAGCTCTGCTGGGAAGGAGCCACATTCGAGTTTGCTGAGGTTTAATTTCCTAATTTATCTCACTTGGGCCAGGCTTTTTTGAATGCAGACAAAATCCCAGGCCGCTACTGAGAAGAGTTCTCAGCCCTAGAACATAGATGGTGAACTTGAAGAGCAGAAAGCCTAAAGGTGAGTAAAGCACAAAAGAACTGTGTACTGGGCAAGTTATTGGGATAAACAGGTAGGTTTGTTAGGTTTGGATTACTCAGAGGTTTTCCTACTCATGCCACCTCTTTGCTTACTGAAAAAGTTACTATTTAATAGTTTATAGGTTCTAGAAAACACTTTTCCAAATACTCATGTCTGCCCTTATTCCACAGCAGTGTGTGTTATCAGCACACTGGTTTATTTGGATAGAAGCAGAACTGGCTTGAATCTATTCTCAATAATTTTTGGCCGTTTGTGAAACTGTTGGATTTATTTTTCCCCGCACAAACCATCAAGATGAATGCCCCATATTCCATTATCGTTAGAAAACAGGCCCAAGAACAACTCCCTCCTGATTTCAGTGATGATGGGGAATAGGGATAAAATGATAAATTAGAGCCTCAGCTTGCACAGTTCCACGCTTGCACACGAGCTGACTTTCTTGTCTCAGCTCTAACCATGGTGCAAAGCCTGGTTCTCACCGCTTGTGCCTGCGGCATTACCACGAGCCCAGCTGCCATAAGAAGGGCTTGTGCTTCACCACCACAGCACCAGGATGACAGGGCAGTGACACTAGGTCATGGGCAGAATTTGTTCCCAAAAAAAACCAAAAAGAGACACTGAGAACAAAAAAAGGGGGGAAAGGGATGAAAAGAGGGAAAGATAAAAAGACAAAAAAGTGACAAAGAGGAAGGGGAGAGAGAGAAAAAGAGGGGAAAGAAAAAAAAGAGAGACTATGGCAGGCTCCAATTGAAAGCATTTAAATCAGATGGGAGAAGCTCCAAGACAGAGAAATCAGGAGGGTAAGATGCCAGTGTGAACACGTGCCAATGGCAGGCAATGGTGCCAGTCTGGGCACCAAGTGGGCTCATACAGTGAAACACTGAGGCATCTGGGGGTCAGTGCCACCACCACTACAGGGCTGCACAGGCAGTGCGAGTACCTGGGGCAAAGCTGGTAACCCTGGTAATCCTAAAACACCTTACTTTGAAATGAAATGCACAAGAAGAAGGTCAGACACTGTGGTCGTGCTGCTCTGTAAGAATTGCAAGTTATTGAATCTCTGCTCCCCTTCTGTGTGCCAGCTCAAGGGGAGCCTCATGTGCCCACATCCCACCCAATGCTCCCACGACCAAGCACAGGTCACTCTCAGCCAGGAAACCTCCTCAGCTGCCCTAGGGCTTGCAGCCTGTATGAAAAAGCAAATCAGATCTCTTCGGGGGAACGTGCGGGCACAGATTATCCCCCTGGCACACTCCTGCCTCTCCTAACCATCATGGCACACCCACAGAGCATCACACCTGTGCTCAGGACAGCACCTCAACTTACACCTCTAACTCCCACCCCGAGGAGCCAGAGCCACACATCTCAAACTGCAAAGGGTGAGCTGGGCTCATGGTAACATCAGTCTGGACCTTGCTGATTTCAGTGTTATATTGCACTGGGTTAAATCAGAGATTAATGCGTCAAGTCCCTGGTTTCCCTTATAGCATCAGTGCACTGCCATTTTCAATTCTCTCCCGAGCAGTCGTGTCAGAGAATTCAGGACAGCTGAAAGGTTCTGCAAAAAAACGACTGAAAAGGTTTATAAATCCTAGGAGGGAGCATAACTGTACAACATCCGTAGGACAAGGAGCATCCTTTACAGCAGTTATTTTATCCTGTGATTTATTCTGCTCTTTTCCCTCTATCACGTGGCTGCAGTGCTCAGTTCTGCATTGTAGGAGCTCGCTTTTGGCCTCACACTGCACTCTCCCTGCCAGAGCAATGCTTTCCTTCTGTTTGTGGAAGCCTACTGCATTCGTTTTCTGTGTGGTGATGTCAACAAACAGCACCAAATTCCTTGGATGCATTTTTTCTGTGCCCCTTGGTGACAAGACAGGGGTTAATGCTATTTCAGTGAGAAACTGAAAGCATCCCATGACAGTCTGAACTCTCATTCAGAGCTTCAGGTGTAACTCAACAGGAAAGGTTGAGTCTATCCTCCTTCAGCTGCTGCAATGAAAACACTACAAGGAGAGGAAGTATGTGCACCCAAGGACTGAGACACTTCCTTACACAGGTTCAAATCCTGAACTTGATGGTCCATGAGCTTTGAGGACACTCATAGTTCAGATACAGGTGAGTCTTTTGAAAATGATCCACATAACAGTTAGTAGAATTCAACTCGTGGCTATTAAGTTTCTGTGATAAAGATACCTATCTATTTATCTATTTTTTATTGTTTTTAAGGTGCTCCTAAATTCAGTTTGACTTTAAATACCAGACTCAAATCTGTATACTGCCACAATTCCTCTCTCTTTGGCCAGAGTCAAAACTGGGTCTTCAAATGCACTTCCCAATGCTGCTTCAAGCAGAGGGCTGAGCCAGCCCTCTGACAGCAGAGGCAGGTGGGAAGGGTCACTTGCACCTTCCCTGTAACACCAGAAAACCCACACAGGTTTTGCCAGACATGCAGCTGCACAGGCTGCTTCCTACTATTATGATCACCTACTTTAATTCTCTGGCTATAGAAATACAGATTTAAGCTGCAGTTAATACTTTGGATTCTAGCATTCGTGTATCTCCCTCTTTTAACTCGCCGTGACAGCACTTCCACAGCTCTGTGCACAGACCATCAGAGAGTCACAGAGTCCCTCAGGTGGGCAGGACCCTCTGGGGGTCTCTGATAACTCCTGATGCTCTCTAACCCCTGCCCAAAATGACTCTCAAGTTTAAGAGCACTGCAATGGCACAGAAGACAGTAGCTATGAAGGAAATCGGGAAGTCTCCCCTGCAGAAGGGTGGTAAGATAAAACAGCACTTCAGATCACTGCAGTTACACCAGGAGATGCCTGTGCAGAAGGCAGAAGCCTGTGGTAGGTTGTACAGGTTCCTCTACTGCCATGGCAAGCTTGAGGCAACTGCTCCAAGCTAACCCGTAGCCACCTGAGGGTGGGCAACTTCTTTATCCCCTAAAAAAGTCTGATCCATCAAACACTCTTCACAAATCAGCTCAGGATGTGAAATCTTAAGAGCTGCTTCTTGGGTATCAGTGGAAATAAAATCTGACAGTGGCCTTCACCTCACCCCAAAACCAACAAAAGCCACCCTAATTATTTCCTCTGCAGGAAGTCCCTTTGAGGGTAAAAGAAGTCATACAGGATTTGGATCATTCCCTGGATTCGTGGGCATCTATCAAATGACACAGCAGCAAAGGCAACAGCACCCTGTCCCTACTTCAGAGGGCAACCCAAGAGAAAGGAGAGAGAGACTCAGAACTGAGAGAGTTGCATTGCCTCCTCCACTATTCCCAAGTTTTACTTGATATGTTGGACAGCAAAAGGTCCCTTTTCCTTCATCCAGAAAGATCTGTCCTGCTAACATGAACAAGGGAGGAGACAGAAGTTGCAATGTATGTTGAAAGTAATAGAAGAGACAGACACAGTGGGTGGAGATTTGATAATGTAGATGTGGGGGAAAATTAAAAAAATAACTTCTTCAGACTCTAAGAAAAGTGAATCTTCACTGCACTGGTGCTTTTGTTAGAACACTTCACACTTTTTTCCTGCTCTCCCTCCTCAACACAGTAAGTTATGTTCAAGCTGGCTGTGACACTGTCAGAGCGTTGTTCTTCTCCCAAAGTCAGCACACAGCACAGGGCTTCAGTGGAAATGTGACAGCACCTCCAGGGGCTGAGGGTGCTCTCGCTTATCATGGTGATTAGAAACAACCATCTCTAACAGGATTCAGCACATTTGCCTTTACGAAATAAAGAGAAAGGACGCAAAGCGAGTCTGATGCAAAACAAGGTGTAGCGTGAGAAAGTTGCACTTCCTACTCAAGCAGTCAGAGGCAGAGGAGGCACCTCTTTTTTTTGAGCTTTAGATACCTTGGAGTGTGCCAAAATTCAGCATGCAGTCAAAGAGTTCACAAAAATTTAGCTTTCTGGGGTTTTAGCATGGCTTTTCTAGGTAATTATTGCCACTTCATTGGACCTACATTGCTACAGCAGCAACTTGAAATCCTGCTGGGACACCATTCGTAGGCAGAGCAAGAAATTTCACATGTTTGAGGTACTTGCAGGCAGAGATTAAACAGACAAAAGGCAAAAGACAAGTATGACCCCCATTTTACAGGAGGTATGGGAAGGCATCCTGCAGGCTTGCTCAGTGTTCACCAACACAGACCTGAGCCCTGGTCTTTGCAGACTTGATGCTAAGCTTTACCAAGGGAACTGGTTCCCTTTCCTCATGACATGGGGATGGGCAGTTAAGTGATACTAACGATCCTGATGGTCTGGACTGACAAACTCAAAGTTACAAGGTACAGCCTCCCACTGAAAAGAGAATTCATCCAGGTCTAGCAAACTGCAGGCCCAGAAACCTCTGGAATTACTGCACAAGCCCAAGGTTTTGCAGGACTTTGCGTCTAGTTTAATGCTTCCAGTCCAGGATGAGGTTACTAAATTGATGAGTTCTCTCAGAAATTTCAATCTCAATTGTGAGCATCAGGCTGAAACACCATTTTCATGCACTCACAAGGACACCTCGGCAAAAGGAAATATTGCCAAATGTCATGAGTACAGAGGGAAAAATGGTACCCTTCTGTACTTCAGAGGAATTTGAATGTTCCTAATTAAAGCCTTCTGCAAAGCCCACAGCTGCTCCCCACGGGCCCTCCAGAGAGGAGAAGAGAAGCTTTTTCCTGGGAAGGGAGTCAGCAAATGTGTCACTGAGGCTCCTGCACCGAGCTCCAGGCACCTTGCACACTGCTGACCCATCTCTCAGAGAAAACATAGAGGAGATGTCGAGGAGGCAGGAGCAGTCACCACCCAAGGAGATACGTGCGACATGGGCACCAAGACCACCTCAGTTCAAATCAGGCGAAAGAGCCAATGGATTCACACCAAAAACCCACCCAGAAATCCCCAAGCAAGGGGTGGCAAGTCTGCTATTGCAGGATGTGCCCTGGGAGATGCTGCCACGTGGACCAGCAGCCTGCTCTGATGCCCGGCACGGCAGCGACGCAGAGATCAGCTCAGCAACAGCCCTTTCCCAGCTGCAGCAGCTGTAGGAAAATGCCCGTTTGTCCACAAAACAGGAATTTCCTTTCCACATATTCACCTACAAAAAAACCTTTCACAGAAGGAACATTTTGACCTCCGAGTTCCCCTCCAAGTGCAGTTTTATATGTGGCAAGCTGCTTTCTGTTGGAGGTAGCTGAGGCTGCCCTGCTGTCTCACAGAGAGGAGGGACCCGGCAGCAGCGCAGGACACCAGGGATGCACCTCACTCACTGCCTAAACAGTCACGAGCTGGGGAGGCAGAAAGGTGCCCAGATTGTTCATTGAAATGGTCAAGAGCATGTTCTCGGGGCTATGCAGTTAACACTGCTTTGACTTATTTGAAGTGTGAAAAAGCTTTTGTTACGAGGTTTATGGGAGCTGCCAGTTCTGGTAAAGAACCGGAACAGATTATTAATGCAGGGCCAAATCAGCGTAGCTGTGCAGATCTGTATCTGCTGGAGACTTGTTCCCTTGGTTTCTTGAGATGTTCTTCACGAGAAGGGAAGGCAAAGGCATCAACACACAGCTTCCCAGCCAGAGGTGCTGCTCCGGTGCATCCAGAGTTAGGATAAGATTTCCAGCTCAAATTGTGGATGTTCCTTGGAAATCTTGAGAAGGCATCTGCACCTCTTGCTCATCACTTGCCAATGCTCCTTTGTGCCTAAAGGCACAGTTAAGCCTACACCTATTCCACAGGAACGTGACTGAAGCAAAGTTTCACAAGATTAACCATGCTTTCCTCAAGGAACCCCACTGGAAAATCTTAAAGAAGCCATAAAAGGCTTCCTACTGGAAAGAAGCCACGGGATAAATCTATAAGCAAAATGGACTTTGTAGCGGAGTTTAGCTCCCTTGGCCTAATGTGGCAGGATTTTAACAGCTGTAGTAACTTTGGAAGCCTCCTACCTTAAGTGATTTCCAGAAACTATTTCAAAGAGATTGCATTAAAAAAAAAAAGAAAAGACAGGAAATTGATCACTTTGTGTCTAATTTCACTTTACTTGCCCAAAAGCTACATCAAATCAAAGCATAAAAGGAAATTAACTATGGATATTTTTAGTAGATGTTTCCTAACCAGTTATTTCTGCGTTCTGTTTGCATGAGAAATCGAAGGTAAGAGGTTTATGTGCAGATGCCACGCTCCTCTGAGATCATCTGTTAGCTGCCATGAGACAGAAAGCAGTTTCAGAAGACAGAAAAACCCCAGTCATTTGAGAAGGTTTGCCTCTGGCAGGACTATCTTTTTTCCTACTTCAGCTAAAATTCCCCCTAGGCAAAAAAAAACCAAAAAAAAAAGGCAGAAGCATTGAAACATTTGCAGCAAAACATGCAACTAACTGCAAGCATGCAACCACTTACAATAAAGTTTTATTCTAAAGGTGAAAAGCTGTGCCAAACTGGGAGGAAACTTGCTGGGTTGCGTGGTGGGAGCAGAAAATCTTTGCAGAATGACCCAAATGGCAGTTCTGCTCACAGACCTGCCAGACCCCAGCTGACACACGTGTTTGACCCCCAGCTGCAGGGGACTGGCAAACCTGTCCAGCAGCACGAGTAGATTCAGGAGACAAAGCAGCTCACAGCCCATGTCAGATGCCTGAAGCTGGATAGTGTAAACACCGCTCCTCCTGCAGATGGTCAGGAAGGAATCTGAGAAGCTTTGACTAGGCCTCCTGAGGTTCGTTTTTGGCATGTGGCAGGGCAGAGCTGAAAAAGGACTTGAAATCCAGTGCAAGGATTCACCAGCTTGTCCGCCAGCGAGGGGGTGTTTTGGCCCTGGAAAGGGACAGGGTTGTGTCTCAGCAATGGTTCTGATCCTCTCCACCTCACAGAAAAGGAAAACCACAAAGAGCAGAAACTGGGGGGTTGATTTGCCTGTGCAACAAGAGGAGAACGAAACCATTCAGTCAAACAGATAGGCAGGGTGTCTGAGAGCACTGCTGAAATGCAGACATTCCCGTGGTGGAACAGACCCAGAGCAGACAAGCCCTGCACATGTTAATGTTTTCCACCAGAAATCACACAAATCAGCATCTCCTCACAATGAAAGGCTTGGGTTAAGTCTAGTCTGAACTTGAACTCATGGCTTCAAGAAGTCAATACTCCAAGAGTCTCTTACTGGAGCACATTAATCTGTCCCTGTTAAAGAAATTATTTGGTGTCCAGGAAGATGGAGCTACACTGGCAAAAGGAATCTCAAGTGAATCTGTGCACAGAGCTCAAGCTTTAATACAGCAAAAGGTTACAAACCTAACAAATAAACCAAAGGCCCAGGTCTGCAAATTGAGAAAAGGGAATGCTGGAAGAGCAGGGTTTGGGGGAGTAAAACACCCTGGAAGTTGGACTAGCACCATAGGAGGGCACCTCCTCCAAGCAGGGCAGAGCCTGATGCCACTCCTGTCTGGTGGCAGAGAGAGCACTGCAGGGGCCGTGCTGGTCTCTCGGCCACTGCTCCCATCCCATCCCTAATGTGTGCTGTGTGTATTAATACATTTCATACATTTGCTTTGGCAAGTTTAATGGAAACAGAGGCTTTCAATGAAAAGGCTGAGCCAAAACTCACAAATACCCAGCTATACTGTCTACACACTCTTATTTCCCCCGCCTTCCCATTCCGCCTTCAATAAAAGAGCATTTAAGTGATATTTTTTCCACTTGGCTCATGTGGAAGGTGAACTGATCTGTACTGTGAAGTTCCATATTGGTGCCTCTTTTATTTTTTTCAGAGACCAAAAAGGGAAGGAATAGAAAACAGCCTCTTTAAATGAAATATGCCCTTGTCAAAACAATTTAACAAATGGCAAAGGCATGCCCATTATGCTGGTTTTCCAGAAGTTCATCAACCTCACTGCTAAATGTTAGCATGTAAGAAAAATTACTCTATTTGTTCTTTATGGTTTGCTCCCAAGATCAAAGCGCTGTGGGCTGGAGGGTGTTTGACATCCAAGAAACACTCGTTGCTGCAATATTGTCTGCCGTGCCTTTTGTTAGTTTTGTTTCTTTATAAGGCTTTAAAGAAGAGCAGTCAACACTTGCAGCACATTGGCATCCCATCAGATGCCAGACTTGTCCTCTCAGAGCACATGGGAGGATAACATTTTTACGACTCTTTCATTAGGTCCTCTGATAGAAGACTGCAAGTTGTCTGGCATCCCCATCTCCTTCCACTTGCAAGAGATCTGTCCAACAGTGAACACTACTAATCATTTATTTTAAAGAGGCATTAGACCCTTATATAGATAATACCAGCAGTTGGTTTGAACCTGTAAATCATTCCAGGCTTCATCTTGATGTGGGTGGTGTTTAGAGGATATTTTTGGAGTGGTGGTGTGTTTTTTGGGGGTTTGTTTGGGGGGTTTTGGTTTTGGTTTTCAAATAGAATTTGTTGCCCAATGTAATTTTCTTCAGTAGTTTTTGTTCAGCTCCTATCAGATGGTGGATGATATTCAAAGGGCTGAAAATGCGTGTGAGTAACATAAAACTGCTTTATTTAACCAATCCACTTTAACTGGCTGAATTAGCTTACACGCATTGTTTCAGTAGAAACTTTTCAACACCTAGGGCTCAGTTTCGGAAAAGCAGAGTTGCAGTCAAGTTCAGTCAGCTCAGCTGAGCTAATGTGATTTAAAAAGCAGCTGCTCCAAACTCCTCATCATTATAAGGATGGAAACTTTGTTTACTTCTCGAAGGTAACCACAGTTACAAACACATCCTTCTATCCCCAAAAGGCCCATTTATTGAAACAATCAATCAAGTGCAAAAAGCTTTGCTACAGATAAATATTATATATAATAACTGTATATCCTAAGGGCCATAGGTCTAGAACAATCACCTGGCTCAGGTACTCTAATTCTAGCTCTCAGGAGCAGCGTTCTTACAGATAATCCCCTTTAAAAACTTATTTATACAACTTCAATTGTATTTGTGCCCCAACTGCTCCCATGGAGCAGTCAGAGTTCCAAGCTCAGCCACTTTAATAGTTAGGAACTCCTTTCTTAACCCCAACCAAAATCTGCTCCTGGTCAGTTTATAACCCTCTGATCCTTTGCCAACACTGCCCTTCAGATTAAGAAGTTATTTTCTTCCATGATGTATTTAAAGACAAAAAAATTTGTACACTCTCAGGTTTTGCCTTGCCAAGTTAAACAAGCCAACATCTCCTTGCCCTCGTTTGTAAAACAAATTCTCTGCTCCCCTGGTCATCCCTATAGCCTTGTCTGTGCAAACTTCAGTCTCAGACCATCTTTCACTGTTAGTCAAAACCAGATGCGGCCTCTTGAACAAGGTCTCATTAATGATCTTTATATGCAGCCAGTAATGCTTCCCTCTCTGGGATTATCTTTCCTGAGACACCCTAGGACTCTGTTTACCTCTTCCATACTCCAGTTTACAGTCAGCTCGTGACAAAGTGAGTCCTCTATGTTGGTGACCTCCCAGTTTAGAGCAGAAGGTTTCAGTCAGAGCCCTCAAATACACGAGGTTATCTTCTGCACTCAGAAATTTTGCCCCATTTGTAGACCTCAACACCACCCAGCTCTGTCTGTGCACTATCCCAAAGTCCCTCTGTACTGCTGGTGCATCCCAACTTTGCGTCTGCGATTACAGGATTATGCAGAAACAGCTCCCTGGGATGAACTGCCCAGAAAATGTTTAACAAATGAAAAAAAAGAAAAGAAAACTTCCTCTGTGCACCAGGTACAAGCTGCCCTAGGTACTTTTCAAATCAGTAAGGAAGACAGATGAGTAAATTGAAGCTGGGAGAAGACAGAGCTACAACCACATCATCACATCCCTGCTTTAATGGGGCACTGACAGCAGTTTTCCCCTAAGACAGCACAAGAATGTAACAAGGGAGACTTCAGTGGGACAAGGGACAGAGCTGCTTATGTGCCCAAGAAGGTTGCTCTGTAAAAGGCAGCATGAAAGATGGCATGGCCAAGTTTGTGCAAAAAGATAACCAAAAAATCCAGCAAATTACTTTCATTATCTGATAGAAGTAAAAAAACCCAAAAAACACCAAAAAAAAGCAATGTAAAACGGCAAAGGCAAGTAGGGAGGAGCAAAGACACATCGATTTTGATACACGGGAGAGTTTGAACTGAACACTGATAAAATATGGAAAGCTGAAGGAAAGTTATTACATAGTCTAAATAATACACACAAACAATGATCATTTCTAGCAAAACCACATCTGAAATGAAACATGTTCAAACGAGAAGGCAGCTGAATCCAGGAAGGCCCAAAAAGGGTGGATTTCCTCACCAAGGGGGTAGATTTATGTCCTTAAAGCAACATCCAGAAGATTAAAGAGTCTCTTTAAATTTAAGTTCCAAGAGAGAAAGATAGAAACTAAATCTATTAAGAATTAAATTGAAGAAAATCTGAATATGCAAGATGAAAAACTCTTGACTTGCGAAACTTTTGCAAACAGAAATTTCCAAGGGAAGAGGAAACCAAAGACATGTTAAAGCAAATAATGATATGATTTCTTTTCACCTCCCCCAAAGGCCTTTTTCCCTCTCTTCACAGCTAACCTACCTTCTCCTGACTTCTTCCTATTGTAACAAAGGAATTCTTCATTCAGCACAAACTATTCCCACTGTACAATGCCTTAGGAAACTGGTGTCAAACATATTACAGTGTGCTGAAATTACTGACGTTAAATCAGCCACCAGTCAATTCTGTTTGGAGCAAGCTGTCAGCTCACCTACTAAAAATAATAATCCGTGATTTACTAAATACACTTGTAGTTTCCCTTCGAGCAGAATTCCCCAAACGTGTGTTTTAAAGCCGCTTGCTATAACAATGACAGGAGGACTCGTGCATGGAAGCCAACAATGCTTTCCTCAAACAACCCATCCCTCGAGTACCAAGAGCTCCCACTCCTGTAGCTGAGCACTCGAATACAGCCAAGCCCTTCCACCTTGGTGATGCAGCCACACCTGGGTCTCTTCTCCCCAAAGGATAACCAGCTCCCAGTCAAAGAAATCTTAATTAATGATTAAGATTAAGCAGCCACCAGAAACAGAGCACAAGCAACACTGCCTCTTTGTCCCTCTTGGGAAACTCACCTGGTGATTACGAACTTCATGCTAAATGCGGGTAAATTGCTTTTTGTGTGGTAGCCTTCTATGGTCAACTAAAGAAAACTACAATAACATTCCTCTTCTGTTGCTAAACATGAAACTCTCTTGTGTAGATGGGACCACAGCAGTGCATATATAGATGAAATTCACATATATTTTAGATAATCGTGTGCAATACACATCTCTTTTAAGATACTACCATGTATTTTAGTTATACAAAGAATTTTCCCAAGTTTGAAGGAAATATTCCATAGAACATATTGTGGAATATAATATAACGTCTATATGTAAATGTTATTTAATTTCAACTTTTTTTACAGGCACACATATTCCTACACATACACATGCACTTTTTAGGAGAAATCTGAATTACATTTAGACTGCTCTTTTTGTATTTTTCTGTATTTTACAATGTCTTTATGAATAAACAATGAGATGCTGAAAGAGTGAATGAAGTAGTTCATACTCTACAGCTCCCCAAGGTGTTAAGAACAGCAGAGTCAGGAAATGAGCTAAGAAAAACCCACTCTAACATTTAAATACCAGTAATAGCAGCACATAACATTAAAAACTTCAAGTTAAAAAAAACCCCATTGAGGACATAATCAAGAATTCGTGTAGAGAAAAACCAAAAACAAGTAGAAGAACATGAACACTTTAAGAATTTATGTTTCCCAAAACATCACGAATGTAACATGAAACTCCCTACCCACTGGTTTAGAAAACGCTGAGCCAAACAAACAGAACTCAGAAGACAACAGTTTCTCTAGGACAGACAACAGGCCGGGCAAAACCCTGATTTCCCTTTGCGAGACAGAACGTTGCCCCCTCCTCCCCCCATTTCGCAGGCAGACAGCCCGAGTTCCTTTCTGGGACCGAGCGAAGCTTCTCCCAGCTTGGCTGGAATTCAACAGGTCATCCCGTTTTCGCCCACATAGCACAGCCTGGACTTGCTCATCTTCTGCTGTCCAGCTGCAGCCCAAGCAAGAGCTTCTCCCATTTGTTCCACAAAGCCTTCACCACTCATCGCAAAGCGCCTCCTAAATTCAGCAGCTGATGCCAAAGCACTGGGCACACCCAAAACACACCTCCGGTGGCAGCAGCTCAGGCCCAGAGCCCCCTGCCATTGCTCCAAACATCTCAGGTGCCTGCGTTTCCACACGGATCACCTGCAGCAACCCCGCTCTCTAAGCCCCTCCATCCATTCCACATCAGCCCAAAGGGAGGAACAAACCACGAGCGTGAAAGACTGAGCTACTCGAACGTAAAAAGGCAATTTAAAGAGAAATTCCTCTAAAATATCGGGGTAAATATGCACAGAATCGTCAAAAGTCAAACCACAGAGTAAGGCCAAATAAAAGAAAGTTTGGCATTTGTACAACATCGTGCTCACCGAGAGACTGTCCAATAGCATTTTCTTTCGCATAGTTCAAAGTGTGAAAACAACCCAAAGAAATAAAATAGATGAGGAGAAATTATAATCAAAATTCATTAGTGACCTAAAATAATTAGATTTTATGGTAAGAATTTACCGTCACACTCATCTAGTCTGACTTCTGCACACAACACGGACCACCACATTTCACAAAGTGGCTCCAGAATTCAATCAACGTCTTTGAAGGACTCTGCTGAAAAGCCTCACAGCCCAGCAGGTGTGGGCAACACATCAAAAAAGGCCATTAGATTTCCCTGATTGCAATTACAACCACCACCAGAGAATTTTATCTGCAAACAGCCACTTTTAAACAAAAAAGAAATGCAAGGCCAGCGATCTGATCCTGCTCACTGACGTATGACTTGCAGTTCCATTCAGAACTTAAAGACTGATAAACAGTCACAAGTTACAAATTTCAGATCTTTTGGTGAATGCCTACCTTTATTCTTTTTTCTTCTCCTCTTCTGCCTTTTCATGAATCCTTATTCAAAAGTGACACATTTGTTCAGTTCAGGGAGATTCTTCTCTCTGGAGGGGAAATAATTTTTATCAGTGAGACTCCCTGGTGATCAGGTAGACTTGGAACTGCTGTTAATCAGCCTTTTTGACATGGTACCTTGAATAGCACTTCCCATGATGCTTTGTGTGCCTACCTTAATTCTTTCCTTTTGAACTCACCATGACTTATAGGTGTCTTTTTTTCCTTTTGTGTGTCTGAAGTTATCCCTCTATTAACTCTAATTGGAAAGGTACCTTTTGTTCCCCTAGAGTAGTCATATACTAACCACTGAACTCCCTAGGCTCAAATTTCTGGGGTAGCAAGAGTTCAGTTTTCTGATAACTCAAAAAAAAAAAAAAGGGAAAAAAATCCAGAGAAAAATGTGCTACCTTTATTATTGCTAATAAAATAAACGGCACTTTGATATGTACACTAAAGATGAACAGGTGCATCCCTTTACATCAGCAAACGCAGAGGATGCCACTGCAAAGCACGGTGAGTTCAAAGGAAAGGAATTAAGGGCAGGCACACAGAACATCACAGCACACTGACCCTGGCCAGCTTCTAAAAACAATAAATAAATGGCCCTTTTCTGAGGCACTGGGAGAAACCTAAATCCTTCCACGGAAGCAAAAGCAACAAAGCTTTGCTTCCTGGAGACTTGGGCATTCTCTCAAAGTCCACTCACCTCCCTCCAGACCCTGCTGTGGGTGGGACAGAGGACACAGCCAGGCTCACCCACGCCTCCCTGTTCTCCCTTTAACCACAGGACACCTGCGTGGGATGGGCGGAGAGCTACCACCCACAACAGGTTACAGCTGAGCCCCCACCACCCCCTCGGTGTCTGGGGCAGTTGTCCCCCTGCCCAGATTCTTGTCATTGCATTTATCAGAGCCCCAGAGACTTGTGCTGCTCTTCCAGGTCTGGCAGCAGCTGTGTAAAGGCACTAGAAGTTTCCCTGAGGTGACAGGCAGATGTGTGCTTTGGATA
Source organism: Sclerurus mexicanus (assembly GCA_013396755.1). Classification (NCBI taxonomy): domain Eukaryota; kingdom Metazoa; phylum Chordata; class Aves; order Passeriformes; family Furnariidae; genus Sclerurus; species Sclerurus mexicanus. Next base: position 25,872 of record VWZF01005390.1, on the reverse strand, counting down.
TGACACTTTTCTTTAAGAAAGATGAGTTAGAGTAAGATGTCCTTATGTGTTTTTGTTGCATATGGAAGAAATTTATTCTCACCTAGTTCATCGCCTGGTTGTGCTCAAATAAAATGCTAAAGAAAAGAGATTGGGGTCTGAATCAGCAGCTACATTTGAACCTTCCCAGAGCGAGTCTCATCACCTTCATGCTGCTCAGCTGTGTGCATCCACAGAATGTCACCCAAGATTCATCTCAGCTTGACTTTCTGGGTACCAGAAGAAGAATCTGGACTGGTGAGGGGCCAGGGCAGCATTATAGTCAATTCTCCTGCCCCACAGCTCAGAAGAGCTTGAGTTATAGCAGCACCTATGACCCTCTCCACACTGATAGATAAAGAAAAAGTGCCCCAGTAAAAAGCCAAGGATTAGCACGTAGCCAAGGGCCCAATCCAGCAGGTGCACAGGATTTTGCCAGCCAGACAGTTTAGAGAAGACCCATTTCTTTCTGCACAGGGTATCTGGAGCCCTTTTTGTTTTTAAAGCACTCATCTTAGGGCAGCTGGCTGTAGTATTCATGCTAGAGGGAAGCGATGGAGTAAGCTACTGGCCTGTGTCATGCTCCTTTACACCTGTTCCTATAGCAGAGCATTAGGTGCACTGTCTTCAGTAAAAGGTCGCTCTTCATACCTTTCACGAGTGAGAGCAAGAAATTAATATCCACCACACAGGTCACCTCCTTGCTCAGCTAGAGCCAAGGCAATCATTTATCCTGCTCTCCTAATCAACAACTAACTAAGGTACAAGCAGATGTGACTGCACTTCTACACGCAGTGCTGACCAGATTAAATGTACAACCACACCTTAACACTCCAGAGTTTTTCTCTTCTCCTTAATCCCCGACCGACTACTGACTAAAATGCAGGTAAAAATTAACTAAGCTTTTAAATGGCCTCGTTCAGTGCATTAAACTTACCTGCATTTTTGAGTCCAGCCTCCTTTCTGCCTTTTTCCTTTTTAGCATGGGCCACACATTAAAAACCCAAGGGGCTGTGTCCTCCTAAGAACTACTGCGCAAAACTTTGCAAAATTCTGCCAGACCACAGGAAAGGGTTAAAATGACATCCCTCTGGGTTTGTTGCAGCTGAGTCTGTGAGTCTTCAGCAAACTGTGGTTTCTCTTCTCAAAGCCAAGCAGCCAGGATGCTGCCGGGCACCCCTTGCACGAGGGGGGTGCTTTGCGTGTGTGAGCCCCACTCTGGGCACCCAGCATTGGCACCAGGGCAGGAGGGTGGCTGCCCTCACAGCGGGTATTTACCAAATACTTCACTCACAGAGTTTCAGCCCTCAAGGTGTTCAAGGCCAGGCTGGATGGAGCTCTGAGCAGCCTGGGCTGGTAGAAGGTGTCTCTGCCCATTGCAGCTAGATGATCTTTAAGATCCCTTCCAACCCGAACCATTCTATCATTCTGTGTTCATTTAAGTGTTCAGGGCACAAAGAAAGTTTGAGAGAGCACTGCTACTTGAAGTGACTCAGTGCCAGTGAAAGGCATGGGGTGGAAGGACCTTCTGAGAGATAAATCCTATTTATTCACCCAAACCACAGACCAGGCAGCTGTTTGTTCATCAGGGCCCCAAAAGCACCTCAACCCCGACATGAAAGTGATGCACTAGTAGGAAAAACTGCTGCAGTATCCCATTCCTGAAGGCAGATCTGGCTTAAGCCGGTGCAGCAGCTACAGCAACACCTCCTGACAGGAGGAGAAAACCAGATGGAAAACTTTGTGGGTCAAGGGCATCACTAAAGGGCAAAAGGAGACTTGGACTGGGGAAAATTCATGTAATTTTATTGTGAATTACAGTAGAATTGGATGCTGAGACAAAAATCAAACCACCACCTTGCTCGCCACCCACTCCTCCTTCCAGGCTCATCTTCACTCCCCACCAAGGGGTTGAGGGGCTTGGCTGCGCCCTGCTCTGGGGCTGCTGTGCCTGGCTGTGCCTTAGTGACACCTCTGCTCAGTGACACCACCAGCACCCGGCCCCAGCACAGGACCAGGCTGATGAGCATCTGACAGCCAGCAGCTTTTGGGGGCCGGCAGCTTTTTGGGGCCGGCGGTGTCACTGGGCCATCAGCTGCTCCCAGGCTGCCTCAGCCTGCCAGCACCCAGCCTGGCTCCTGCCAGATGTGGTTACTGTGCTGACAGAAAGCAGCACAGGGAGAGAAATTACACTCCTTAGAATCAGTGTATGATTCCCCCTTTCCTACCCAAAAAGGCAGTACAAACACAGCTTTGCTTACCATATAAACAAAATGTATTTTTGGTGGGGGGGAATCCCATGCAGCAGCTTTTCCCAGTGTGATTCAGCTCATCGGGGGAGTTTCTGGGAAAGCAGCCTTGCAAGAATTTTGGCCTTTAGGACTGAAGTAACAGGCAGTAATCAAAAGTGAATTAAAACAGCCATCCAGCTACGAGAAGATGCCTCTCTGCTGGCACTGCAAGGCTGCCTGGTACCGGCTTCCAAAATTAGTTCTTCTTCATCCCTCTGACTGCCAAATCGCCTCCCTTCTCAGCTGGGGCAACCCACCAAGGAGATGTGCAGAGACTGCTTAAAAGCCAGGTCTGGAAGTCCTTCCTCCAGCCCCAAGAGCAGCCACTTGAGCACAAGCCTGGCCGTGCAAAAGGTGGAAATAGTCTTCCCTACATGCTCTTCCTGGGTTCCAGGGGAAATCCAGTGCTGCCATTATGGGGACAGGGGAAAGAAGCCCCTGGCAGAGGTCACTGGTATCTGTGCTGTCAGGGTCTGTGCTGCACAAGCCAGTTCGTCAGGGCCAGTGGTGGTCAGCACAGCACCCAGGTGCTGACCGCTGCATCTGCTGCAAGAATTCAAAAAACGTGTGGCTGCGGCACCCGGGGACACGGCTTGGTGGTGAACACGGTGGTACTGGGCTAGTGGCTGGGCTGGATGGTCTTAGAGGTCTTTTCCAGCCTGAGCAGTTCTGTGATTCTCCCTCCCTTCCCACCCCACCTTCACTAGCGGCTGCCAGGGCAGCCCCCGGAGGAGGGCACAGGATGGCTCAGTGGCACAAAGCCCCTTCAGGCTGCTCTGCAGCACCGGCAGCCCCCACCCCTCCCTCCATCTCCACAGCTTGTCTTTGAAACGGCCCTATGACTGATTGTGGGAATCTTCCCCATGCGGTACCCCCACACCATGACATCTCAATCATACTTCCATTTCTTTTTTAAAGTAAAAAAAAAAAGAATAAATAATTTTTTTCCTGGCCCAGTGTGTTTATCAGTTAGTCTGAGCCAGTTATCTGCACAGCTTTAAGGTATGCAGCCTAGAACCATTAGATTTTTATCACGTCTTATGAAAATCATCCACGGCTTACTCTTGTAGCTGGATATTCCAGGGGAATCCTGTATAGAGAGACCGGTTCTCCTTAGATTACTATCTCTGAATTGATGCTGTATGAGGCACAACTGCTTAAAAGGTTATAACTGATGTAATTTTTTGCCATTACAGGTAATTTATGGCTCCTGTGTGTCTGACCTGTCAAAGCTTCTTAGAGAGATCAAACGGGGTCTGTTTGTCACATGCATTTATCTAACACTTGTTCCTCTGCAAGCTTCAAAACGCAATAGTTATTCTTTTCTTGGGTGTCAATTTTCTCCTGTACATCTTGCCTCTTAGTCCTTGTAAATGTCCTCCTAATGCATTCAGCAGCAAATATGAGCAACGACTACCTCTCTACAGGCATTTTTAAAAGAGAGAATTTTTTTCATAAAGCAGGGTTCCAGTCCTTCGGAGAGGTCTGAAGTTATGCACACAGATGTTTTGAAGCTCCAGCTGTGCTTCAAGCCTTGCTACCTTATTTTCCCCTCAGCTTTACATAACTCTGAGCCGATCTCTGCTGTTGGCAAAGAAGTCCTTCAGGAAAACTCCTGGAGAATAAAAAAATACCCTTTCACTGGGTAATGAAACACATCAGGGGTACATCCTCAGCCCTGCCTGCACATCAGCCTCCACTTCACCGCCGGGCTCAGCCCTCGTGTCCTGCCAGGTCTCCACTCTGGCTGGAAGTTTTATCCTGCTTCAGGTACACGAGGCTATCCCCCAATCCCTCACAAGGTGACAGAAGTTGTGACAGTTCCTTGTTCACTCTGCACAGATTTCACAGCAAACCGAGCCGGTGTGAAGACAGGCAGGGAAGCACAGGGGGCTCAGTGACAACACCCACAGGGCAGCAAGAAGAAATAAATGAAATAAATAAATAAAATTCAATAAATCAAATTAAATAATAAACAGATACAATTTGTTTATTCCATAATAAATAAATGGAAAGTCATAAATTTTTATTTAAGTAATAATAATAAAGGAAATTAGCAAAACTCTACTGAAGGTGAAGTCCTTTGAGTAAATTGGCTGAAGTGGGTATCTCCACCGACACATCATATTTGACAGGGTTTACCAGTATGGGAGTTTTGTGAAGCAAATGAGGAACATTCTGAAAAAGTACAAATAGTACTTCAAACCTTGTGTACAGAACAGAATTTCAGCTGCAAACACGCACCAAATCCAGGGTTCTTAAGGTCGAAGGATTGGGCCCCGTAACACAGTATGTCATTGAGAAATGCCAGTCTTTGCTTCAGAAACATCTAACGCTTGCAAGAACTCTTCCTCAAACCAGGGAAAACTTCGGTGCTGCCAATCACTTGACACAGCTTTAATGTCAGGTAGAATCAAAACTGACAATCAAATAACAATAAATGGGAAATTACAGCTGCGTGTTATAAATGATTTACATACATGGTTACAGAAGTGTATTAGTGCAAAACATCACTAACAACCTCATAACTAATATAACTAGCACCTGTTGGAAATATTGCCCAGCTCGGAGGATGTTGTGCATCCAGTTTTGAATCTTTCTAGACTATTTGAAAAGAATCCAAGTATGTTTATTCAAAATTCATTAAAAGCCTAATAAGTGTAATAATAAATAATTTGCTACTTCACAGATTAATTTTAACCCTGACTTATTTTACCACACTGATAAAATCTATCCCCCTCTCAAATATTATTCAAGCTGCCTCAGGATCTGCCACCTTTTTTTCTTCCCCTAAGTTTGTTTTTAATTTCTTTCTTTTCCTTCCAGTGTCTTAGATGAGGATCTCTCTTTATCTCTGCCCCAAGCTTTATGCTATAACAGCCTTGAATGGTATATCAGAGTCTATTTCTGAGCACTGGAACAATGTCTCTGACAATACCCATCAGCATTCTGGCACTTTCCTCTGGAAGAAATTCCTGTGTGCTTCAGCAATAGACAATGTTAGGAGATTTGGGCAGACATCAAGAAGAGGAGTATTCAGTCAATCCTGTCAGAAACTATTTTGGCACTGCAAGCAGAAGACAACAGAAGGCAGAAAACACCTAGAGAGTCAGCTAGAAACTAGAAAAGAGCTGTAAGGTTGGGGATTTTATGAAACTTGGAGGATACCACAGACTGAACCTTTCAACTAAACAAATGCCTAAAGAAACACAGGCCCAAAAAACATGGGTTTGAGCCCTGTCAGTCAGGACATCAAAACCTGAAAACAGTATAAAATAATTTCACTGCCTATAGCTGCACCATGCCAGCCTCTACAGTGAAACACACACACAAAAACCAAAAACCAACCAAAGAAAGAAAGAAGAAATGCAGACAAGGCAGTCTTGGCCACTTATGAGTGTAACTGCAGCCTTACTAAGACTATCAGCACGTGCTGGAAACAACTTCCTTATGGGAAAACAATGAAAATATGTGGTTCATAAAAACATATCGAGGAAGGAGGGAGTGCTCCGTTCAGATAGTATTGATTAAAGGAAATCCATGTGCTATGCCAGACGGACTTCAGCTCTGTGATAGTTCAGCACAACAGTCCTGGGTAACAGACATCATGTTATGGTAGAAATACCAAGTAGACACGATGCAGTCGAGGGCACTGACTTTAACTGACAGCATTCACTGCAGAAAAGTTCTATTGACCAGTTTTAATTCCAGAGAACTAAAGGTTGGGGGGCATCCACAGTCTTATGGCTGGGTGCTGTGCTGTTTTCTGTTCAGGATATCATCACCAGACAGACTCTTGCAGATATTTTATAGACATCAATCATACAAGACACTGATAGAGGGCATCAGTAGCACGTGGCATCCATAACACGTTTTTTTGATAGCAACAAGTTCAGAAGCAGACAGTAGCCCACCTCACTACAAATAATTCCATTTTTTTGTTCACCATGGATACATTTACAATTTCTCCACAGTCTGGCAGACCCCAGCAATTAACTCTCTAACCTTCCTACAATTTACAGAAATGCTTTTCACACTGTTACTGCCATAATCCTTTGAGAAGCTGAACGTTAATTTAGGTCATGGATATGGAGGAATTTCAGGTGCCTTATTCATTAGTAGTGGTGTGGGCTCATTTTCCCTAAAAACATCTTGACAATTAAATCTACTGGAAAAACATACCTACCTTCCTGTAAAATAGTACCTTTAAAAAAACCCTAACCTTTCCATGAATTAACTCAGTCTGTAAGTGTGGGATACCTTACCCTGAAGGCACTTCTGTTTTAAATCGAGGTCTGTGATCAATGCATTTATGCTCTATGAGGTCCAAGAGAGTTGACTGAAATACATTATTTCATACGTTCTATGCAGCAATGTATGTATGCCAAAGTTTATAACAGGAAATGTGTGAATCTGATAATCAAAAGAGTAAAATGTAATTATTTATACATCAGCTGGAAGTATTAGTACATATTACAAATCAATGCCCTCGCACTGGTCCCTGATAATTCAGCAAGAACTTCTCAGTAAAACAGACAGTGCAACGTCTGTCGAGTCATTCCAGGATCACCACGTTGGGCATCAGTTCCACAGAGAACAGGACATGGGGACAGGTTGAAAATGGCAGGGAAAGGCAATGTCCCGTGGAGGATGTCCTTCCTGCCTGCCCACAGCTCAGCTGCTGGCAGAGCTGGGGAGGAAGGTGACATCTTTCCATGGAATGCCCTTTTACAGGGAAAAGGCAGCAAGAAGGGCTTTCAAAGCGCTCTCCCACAGGAGAGCTGTGCAAATGAGGATTTCAAACTTTGTTACACCATTTTCCTCCAAACCTAGTTGGGGAACAATTCCCCGTTCACTTCAGGGTGGTACACGTGCCACACGAAACCTGCTGTCTCCTTGCACCCACTGAAGCTGGAAGAAGCATTATTTACACCAAGCAGCCAAGCCTGGAGCATTTTTCATCCCCTCCAATTCAGTACCAAGCTCTGGAATGGTGCAGTTCCCATGGGGGGGCTGGACAAGTTTCTCCCTGCAACTAGCTACTTAAAAATCACAATTCTCCCAGTTCAACGCAGAAAACAAAGCAGGTGCAGGGATCACACGGAAAAACACCTGAATTCCACAAAGTCCTCCCATGACACGTGTCAGATACAGGACCCGGGGACTCACAGTCCCAAATTTTTACACACTCATTTGCGTCTCATATTAACAACATCCAAAAGAATTTCCCAGTCCTTCTGAGGGCTGTGTTTCTAAAAAAATAAATAAAAAATTTTAGCCTACAGGTAAATACCCTGGGGATAGCTGTTTCCTCAACAAGAGAATTTTAAATTTAAATACCAGTGTTTCTATGCATTTGTTGTTTAGATACTTGGAGGGGAAAGCTTAATAGAAAACTGTTTGCTCCTTCTGCCTCACAGTGAACAAAATATATCACTGCCTGTCATCTTCTGTGTCTGGCTAGTTACGGGCACCCAAGCATCAGGCAATAAACTGCAATAAATCGTAAAGTTAGCTTAAAATCCACCTGATTTCCTAAATTCCAAGCACAATAAAGGTAAGTTGGGCTGTCTCAATACCTCTGTTTTCAATTCTTGTTCTTTTGACCTCTATAGTTCACTTCTCAAGCTGCTCTCTGCAAGGCTGAAGACTAACCATTCCTTTAATAATCTGGGTATCTAAAAGACCAGCTTCCAGCAAGAGCTGCTTGCCACTCAGTTAAGCTGTACACAACTATTTCCATCTCCAGGGCTGCACATTTTTGCATTACACAGCCCTGTGATCCTGCAGAGATTTATTCTAAGCCCCCTGTTCTCTTCAAGCACCCTTAAGTGGTCTGACTGTATTTTTCATCGGGGATTTCTCACAGGGCGTCAGTTTGGTCTCTGCAGGAGAAGGGTGAGCAGGGCTGTTCCATGAATGGAGACAAACCAGCAGCCACAGGGGACCCAGCCCAGGCCACGCTGCCCTCACTGGCAGGGTGCAGTCCCACGGGGTCCGAGGATGGGGCAGAGCCCGGTGGTCACAGCAATGAACCCCATCAGCAGCCTCAGACAAATAACCAGGCAGTTCTCAGGTCCATCCAGCTGACAAGGGTGGGATGTAGGAGCTGGAGACAGGACGTGGGTCCACCCAGAAGGCAAGGTCAGAGACGGGGCCAGCAAGGTTCAATAGTGCCCAAAGGACCCCGAGAGCCACAGGCTTCGAGGGGAAGCTTGGGCACAGTCCTGACCCCATCCACAATGACAAAAAATGCTGGCACTGATTTCTCGGAGGTCAGGGTCCACCTGATGTCTTTCTTTTCCACCTCCTGTGACACGCCCCTCAAACGCCCTCGGGTTACGTATCAAATAAATAGGTAAGAGTGATAAAAGTTAACCAAAGCCACGCAACCCTCAAAGCACGGCTCAGCCACAGCTGTTAGGGATATTAGCACTGCATAAACCACTAACAAAATCAAAATTGCTGTTGTGTTCCTGGCCAGCACTGGAAGGTTCTGAAGCTGCCAGCAGTGCCATGGGAGCGCTAACACCCTGCCATTTCATTTCAGGGCTAATATTGAAGTCTGGTAAAAACCTGCATTTAAACAGAACTCTACAGGCCAAAGGGAAGATCCCTCCTGCTTTCGGCAAGCTTTGGATCAAGCAGTGTATGATTCTCATGTGTGGGAGTGATGTTGCCCTCTGCTGGGTAACCCACAGTCTCGTCCTTCAGCCTCAGCACAGTCAAGCAGAAGAAACATACTTTTGGTAGGAGAATCCTTGCAAATAGCAGGTGATTCAGGTCTGCCGTGCTCCAAGGGCAGAGGAAGGAGCACACTGTTGGCCTCGTTTTATACAAGAGAAGAGACAGAAGGCACAGGAGGGATGCAGTTTCAGTCCTCATCTCTTTGTAGGATAAAGCCCAATGACTTTCAATGCAGAATCATCCCCATCCAACTTAACCAAGGTCATGTAGAAAATCTGCAAGCAAGTAAAACTAAAAGAAAAAAAAATAGACTAGAAAGACTATGTTTCATGACTCTCAAGTTTTAAACACACAATTGGTAGGAAAAACAATCCCTCAAATATTTGTATTTAGTCCTTAAGACCTCTAGCCACCAATTACATACTGCTGGCTATGTCTACATTAATTCCCACCTATATTCATTTATTTGTTTTCCACCCTCTCACAGAATCAGATTTAATTTTTCTTAAGTAACAGATAAATTACTGGTGTCTATATTATCAGCACCCTATTAAGAGCAGGAATCCAGCTCGATGCCACTGGGACGTTGTAACATTCCTATCTCATCAGTGATCAGACTGAGGTCTAGGGAGTGAAATTTATCAAATGCCACTGTACAGTGTATCTGGAAGGATGATAAACATGATTAAAATTCATTTCACCAACACAGTTGCTCATATGTATTTGATGTCCTTTTCCTTGGAATGGTTAGACAAATTGCACGGTTCCCTAAAATGAAATTCAGTCTTGAATTTTATACAACATGCCCTGATAAAACAAATCAATATTTTGACAAAACACATTTTTGCCTGAAGATGAAGTATAATGTGTAATGAAATACATTTAAGTACTTTATAATTTATCCTGAGAGCACAGTGCATTTGACCAAATGTCATATATCATTCCACAGAATACTAGGTGTAATCTATACTCCTTTAAGAAGCAACTGCACTGAGAGAGTGCAAAATTAAACACTTAATATTGGGAAAACATTTCAAATTAAGGATCTGCGTGCAACCTCTTAGAGTTATGTGCTGTTCTACACGATTTAACTGCAAGATCACAGTTTTTCCTCAAATGCAGTATTATGTCCTCTAATTATTTTCATTTTTGAGACAGTACATTATCTTCTGTATGTCAAATTGCTTTTGCCATGGACCTCACAAAGCCTGTTTAGACAAGAGGAGCCAAAAAAAAACCAGAAAAGTTTCTGTGCACCTTCTGCATGCGTGGCTCTTGCCCAATATCCATAATGAATTAGATGGTTTCCTCTGGAATTTGCATGTCCTAGACTCTTTTCCCTCACCCTCGAAGAGCTCTCTCCTTGTGGAGCACACGGCAAAAATTTCACAAGCCACGGTGACACAGACAGAGATTTAAAAGTTGGTAACTCAACATGGGCCAGTTCCTAAATCCAGTGCAGCCCAAAGGCTTCCAAAACATTTAGGAACTTGATTCTCCTTCATTTTGTAAGAAAATACGACAATCTACATATCTCAATGGGCCTTGGCATCAAGCACTGTGTGCGTGGTCAGATAAATGCACTAGTGGGGAGTTAGCCTTTGACTGAAACACGAGCCAGATGAGGTAGTGTTGAATGGGAAGACTCTAACCCACCAGACAACACCCACAGATACAGGAAATAAAACCTGTGTATTCTGCTTACTGAGGTTTGCTCCATGTAATAACACGCCTTACTGCAGGCTCATTTGCTGCCCTCTTGGCCAAAACAGCCTGGCCTTCAGTCTTTACAAGAACTTCATCAGAACTGAAGACCTGAGTGCCCAGACCACAATCGTTACACGTGGATTGTTCTCACCGAGGCCGAGACACGAGCGTGTTCAGGCAGTGCACAAAGATCTGCCACTAAAACATCTCCCACTTGAACGTAGCTGTTCTCCAGTTAGGAGGCAATCACTGAAAAGCAAAATCCTACAGACAACACGCTGAGTTTTACGTTCGCACAAGGTTAACATCTTCTCCATCCACAGCGGAACCGTTTGCAATTTATAGGCAAAAATTCAGCCCCGGTGTAAGCAAGTGCAATTCTTATCGATCTCAATGGTAGATGCACTCATTTATAGCGGGGCCGCCTTGGCGTCCTGTCTGTTTAGCGCGAGAATGAACAACATTACGAGGCAGGGCACGGGTTCCCAGCGCGTGCTGAAAGCTTTTGCATGTGAATGTTGCAATAGCCTGCCTCCACAATAGCAACTCTTCGGGGCTGGAGGACGCGACCCGTGCCAATCTGAGTCGCACAATGCTTTCACAGATCTCCGCCTTCGCTGCTCTCAATAGTTCCATCCTGAATGGCCCCTTGATATCTCCAGCACGGCTCCCGTGCAGGTCCCGTATCTACAGCACAGTGGGGCTCAATAGGTGAGCCCTGTATCCTCTCACAAAAGGCCCAGCCTGTAGGACACACCGAGGCTGGAAGAGCCTGTGGCTTATGCTATTTTCGTATGAGTTTAAAGAAAAACGCTCGCATTTTTTTACACATTTGGTTTTCATTTGTTTGGATCAGTTTTGTAGGCTAATAAAAAGACCTACACTTTCATAAAAGGAAGTTAACTGGTTGTCTTTGGGCAGTAGGAGGCTTTTTCATATATTACTGGGTTATTTTAAGGGCATTAACTGCAGTCAGCCCATGAGCACTCTTACAGAACTGATGCGATTTAGGATTTTCTTTTTTAAATTACATTGTGTTTTGTTAAAAAACAAACCCGAATGTCAGTGTGAAAGCAGTGGATCCTTTCTTATTACACTGCTCTGGCCTGCAAGGCAGAGAACTGCTTGTGTGTTGGCTTGTAAGCCACTCTCACTGTCCACTGGCAGCAGATCCACCCAACGGGAGTGGAGGCTCCCGGTGCTGCTGTTCCCATTCAGGCAGGGAGGGATCTAATTTACCAGGACATTTTTGCCTTCCCACAGAAAGAAATCTGACAGCCTGACCTCACCTTCAGAGCCAAGGGGAAGGCAATTTGGCTGTCTAAGCTTGTGTTTGGGCAGGAGGAAGGGAAGGGGAGCAGCCTGACCACTGCTGCCTTCTCACCGACAGACCTCAGGATGGCCATCCCCAAAACACACCCTGAAGGCTTTTCTGGAATGGATCGTCACAACACACAGCTCAGGAGGAAAACACGGGTGTTTTTTCAAAGCTCAAAGGAACACATATAATACTGTAAATATGTTCACATTACTGCCGTTTTCTAGACACCACAAACAAGCCACTGTGTGTAAGCATAAAACACTGGCAGCTACCATTCACCCCTTGGCTATTATATAGGATAACAAAGACATTGAAAGATTAATTTCCAAGAATCTAGCACATTCTTTTTAGAGTTAGACTCTTCCATATAATGTATGCTGTCTCAATACATTCACTTTACACTTATGACTAGAATGGTTATTCAATGTATTGATCCAACCATACATTGAAGGGCAAAGTAAGAGAAGGGCTTTGTCCAAATGAGTAACAAGCCCAGGCAGGTATACAAAAAGCTGAGTGCTTTGCTCAAGCTGAAAAAGCAGAGAAAGAGAAGAGAGAAAGAAAAAAAAAGAGAAACTGGGAAAAAAAAATGAAACAGAAGGGAATAAAAAAACCCCAGGAACTTTAGGCACTGACTCCAGAGCCATGGATCTTTTTGCTCCTGCCTAATGTATCGTTTGGTGCTGCTTTCTCAAATGCTGTCCTATCAGGCGGTGTCACTGTCACATCTTCTCTCAGTAGCTGAAGGGATTTAGGGCCTAAGCAACACTCCTGCCTCTGAACCACAGCGGAGCGGAGTCTGGAGGAGCACTGGAGTAACGTGGGAGAACTTTACAAACCAGCTATACCGAGATGTTTACAAAATAAAGGGACCTTGAGGTCTGGATTTCACCCTGGACCATGGGACGAAGTGGAGAGGGTCGGGAAGGACAGAAGAGACAAGTTAGGTGAGAAATAGAAGACCTGTTTGCCTGAGTTTCAACCTTTTCTGGGACACTTGTCAAGGGAACAAGCAGCTATAAGGCCAATTATCCTTGATATTTTGGGGAGGGAGAAATTAAAAACCGAAATTGAAAAACTCAACCAAAAAACCAAACCAAAACGCAGAAAAAAGGCAAAAACGTGGCAGAACACTCTTGGTTGATGACCAGAGGGCTGGACCTCAAACCTGCTCTAACTTCTCCTGTACACCCAGGCTGAGAGTGCAGGGAGTGAAGTCTGGAGATCTGAAAACCAGAATCTGCCGAGCAGCAGAAGCTCAGCAGCTGCAAAGTGGCGTAACTGGGGCAATCAGCTCTTCTGGCCACGTGGGGCTGCCACGGGTGGCTTCAAAAGTGAGCACGGTGAACAGCCCTGAGAGCACCCAGAGTGCCAGGAAAGGTCCTTTGGCTTCAATATGCTGCAGATTGGCCTTGCTCAGGGCTAATTGTTCATCACGAGGACCTGGGAGAAACTCTTCTACAAACACGGTGCCAAAGGGCCTGCTCCTTGTTCCATCAAAACCAGCAGCAAACTTCAGCCAACCAAGAACTAGGTTGATAACTGCAAGGTTCCTTAAGGCAGAGAAAGGTTTCCCTGGGAGAGAAAAAGCAGGATTTGCCATATAATACACCGAGCACGGCACCAACAAGGTGTTCTTCTTTGCAGGACAATGGAAGCCCTTCTTTTACAGGGGCTGAGTTCCATATCTGATTGTCCAGCCAGAGTTTAAAAAAATCCCACACATACATGTCACTTATTGAATGATATTGTTTAAAGCCAGGAACTGTGAGCTGTTAGGCTTTAAAGAATAGGCAGACAGGCAACAAATTCCACCAAGTGATTTATAAGCAGGTGGACAAGAAAGTGGAAACTTTTGTGAATCTTGGGCATGATCCAGTTCAGAGCCTTCTTTTGATAGAGGGCTCCCTCTCCTGGATCTTGATTGAAGCGTAGTTCCCAAAGTCCAAACCAGTTTATTTCTTCCAATGCAATTGAAAGGTGTTTTCAACTAGAAAACCAGTCATATATTCAATATATTCATATATTAATGTATGTCATATATTAACAGGTGCTCCTGACACAAGGAGGAGGGTTTACTCCAGCTTATGACTCTTTATTTTTCTTGCCATCTAAATGCAAGTTTTGGATAATAATTGCATCATTAAGAAATAGCTTTGGTTGCAACAACTCCTAGGAACTTTACTTCTGGACAAGAATGCCTTCGAGTTAAGCAGCTCGAAAAGAAAAATATCTGTTTGGCTGGAAGTTCTCCAGTGACGTGAAAAATAGCCTTTTAGTCCCTTGTACAAATCAAAATAGTCTTACATGAAAAATTCTTCCTAATCTGGGGGGAATTTCCTCCCTCATAGGAATTCCTTCTGAAAACAGACACTTCCTGAATGGCAGGTGGGACTTCAAGCAACTGAAACTGCAGCTTTCAGTAATTCACCTTTCTTAAAGAGAACAACCTTTTCAGGCAGAAACCTGCTTCAACCAAGATTTTTCTTTAATACAGGCAGAGTTTAATACAGCAGTGCAAATATATCTCTAAGACTATGCTACAGGGTGTTATTGTGGCCACAGGGGAATTCTTTATTTCAGAATAGCATAGGAATGCAAACAAAACTCCGAGGTTTGGTGCAAACTAAATAATAGCTATAATAATACATACTGCTTTGTGGCCTGAAAAAGCATCATATCTCTCTGATTTTGAAGAATGATTGTAAAGTGTGGATTTCATTCAAATGGCATAATAATCCAATTTGAAGTAAAGAGTTTAAATTTGACAACAGGGATGTGACAAAAGCGATACATCCCTTTATCAGAGAATAATACACTGATGACAGGTGACTCCCTGCCCGAGGTGATCTGCAGCCACGCCAAAGGAAAGAGCACCAGTCCCAACATTTGCCACTTGAAAAGATGAGATGTAAAGGGCATAAGGAAAAACAGAAGGAAAGGGAGCTGCTTTATGCCAAGCAGCACTCGGGGTGGAAAGCCAGGAGCAGAGCACAGGCTTCCTAGGAACACGCTCAGTGCTCTCCACAGAGCCACAGCCCCTAAACTGAGTTCCTGACTTCTCACTAATGGCATAACTATTAATAGAGACATTGCTGTTCTCCCTCTTCTGCTGAACTGGACAGCTACAGCTCTGGAATTATTGCCCTGTAGCTTTGGGAGGCTGTTGTATGGGGTTTATGATTATTATTATTGCTATTACCATAGTATAGAAGCAGAAAAGCTGTGATGTACACTAAATTCCTATTACTTAGCTTTGCCATGAGGAAGATTACAGCAGATTGGACCAGCGTTGTAAGCGGATTCTTGATTCCAAGAGAATAACTAAACAAACAAAAAGCCTTTTTTTTTTTTCTTACTACAGTGCTGCAAATAAAGCAATAACTTCATTTTCAAACTCATGTAACCTGGTGGGGTTACAACAGACTGTTGCTGAGAGAAAAAAAAAAAGTTTTTAAGCTCTTTTAGTGCACCCTGATTTATCTTTAGTAAGGCTTTGTGTTCATCTTCCCTTTGGGCAGCGCTGCCCGAGGCTATCAACCTTCCCTAGAGCTTTGCCCTGCACTCCTCCTGTGTTTGAGAGTTTCTGCCTGGGATATGTGGACCCTGCACTTGGCTCCCTCCAGAGCTGTGACAATTTTAACCATTTGACACACAGTATTTAAAAAAACAACAATAACAACAACAAAACAAAACAATTAAACCCCATCATTATTCCTGAGGGAATCACAGGAACTCCATTCTGACACAGTCAGACAATTCTCATTCAAGAACACGCTATAGGGGGTTAGCTGGAAAAAAACTTCAGGCTGGCAAAAAGGCCCTGTTAGCTGCAAGAAGAGCTGTGGAGCTGCCCCTTATTGCTTGCAGAGTTCCCAGGAGCTGTGAGAACATCTCCCAGAGAGATGTTGCTATTCCTCCCTAATCATTTCACATCTCCTTCTTCTCCCTACAGCTATTAGCAGTGATGTCCAGTTCCACGCCTTCCTCCAGGTGGATTCCTGTCCTGTCCTTGTAACACTTACTTTCTCAATTTCTTCTGTTGTACCCTCCTATGACCACCTTTACCAACAGGTCCTAAATTCCCCTGCTCCTCTTCTCCTCCCCCATCACCACCATCACCTCCTGGCACCTCCTGCTCTGTGGCTATGTCAACCCACCACACTCAGCCAACACAGAACACACTTAGTAGTTTCACCTCCAACACACCAAAGAAAAACAAAAGACAAAAGCCATGGACTATTGTATGGCGTCCAGAGTGGGGGAAATAAAGGCACACAAAAATGCAGTGGCATTGGATAAGATTCATAAGAGAGATTCTTCGGCCCATGGTTTCAGAAACTTGAAACAAAGATCGCATGTTCAGCCCAAGGACAAAACCCAGGCACAAGAGAAATGTCCAGAGTCACAAAATATAACATTCTGGAGATGTGCATCTTCCATCTCAGACATCAGCATTAGAAAGCACTGGGGATGAATCTCAGTACTAGGGTAGAATATGGATTTCCCTCAGCTCTCTAACTGAGGAGCTCTTTCTCCCCTGCTGTGATCCCTGAGCCTTGGACCTCAGCTTGCTCTCTCATAGCTGATAAGGTTGGACTTACTTTTTCAGCCCTTGCCTGCTGGAGCTACAGTTTGATTCCCATTGTAAAGGATTTGCAAAATCTCCTAGGCAAGACATGAGGTGGAGAAGGTTCACCAGAACATTAATCACCTGCAGTCACCCTTAAATTTGGTAAGGTGGCCTTGCATCAGTTCTGTTAACCCTGCAAGCTCCTGAGACGTGGTCCCTGAGACTGTTCCTAGCCACTGTGCTGCTTCCTCCCGTGCCCTTTGGGACACTCAGGCCAGGCCATCTCCTCTGCGCTGTTTCTACATCCCTGGTCACCTCAAGGAGTCAGGCTTTGAGGGAGGAGTGTGACTTAGCACTAAGAACAGAGGAATTCACTCTTTACCATCTCTTTTTTTCCCTTGTAGGCAGTTCCCTACTCCCTCCAACAGAAAGCTTTTCCTTTCACCTGTAATGGGTGAAATAAGGAAGTCACTTCAACAACACACCCTGTAGTAAATAATGAAGCAGAAGAATCTCTCCAGCTTCAATTTTTCTTCATTATATCTGTGTTTTGTGCCTTCCAGCTTTAAAACCGGCCTGCAGGAATGCCTCTGGACATCTGTCACACATCTAGACATCCATTATCGTGTCTATCATATACATGCAATTACATTCAAATATTACTGTGGACATTGCATGGTCAGCCACTCCATCTCCAGGGAGTGGCAGATCTGACTGTCCTGTGCAATGTTTTTGCAGGTCCTCTGAGCCACATATCACAAAAGTCTCCTCTTCATCCAGAGTCCGTGATGGATGGCTGAACTAGGGAATGGCTATTTATTATCTATTTATTATCTATTTTGAAGTATTAAACCCATGCCTTTCCCCCTAAAAAAACAACAACAGACTTATGGCGTGTGACTTATGGCCTGTGTAACAGGCTTTTTCTACTGTATTAACCACTCTTTTGTGGGAATCCTCCAACACATCATGAACTCACCTAAAATACTTGCAATATGCCTGTTCATCTGGTAGTTCCACAGCCAAGAAATAGAGAGGTGATGAAAACATACAAGTCACCACAGAGATCCAGAGTGGCCAGTACTGGATACAAGGCACAGACCCCTTTCAATTCAAGCGCTTCTTTATATGTGCTTTCTGTGTATTTGAGGACTTTTTGAGGACCAGCCTTCCAAGGTACTTTAGGCAGAGGCAAAGAAAGAACCTTAGTGTTTGAGGTGGATTCGGCTGCAGAGTCATGACACCAAATCTTTGTCCCTCACATGCCTGCCAACTGCTGCAACAAATTGCACAAATTTTATACCCTTCATTTTTAGTCCCTGCCCCCTTCCCATCATGTACTAAATGAGGTCAATATCCCACAGTAGAAATAATGTGCACCATGTATTTAAATGACAGCATTATAATCAGGAGTCAAGTAAAACTGCAAGGATAAATTCTGACGTAACTTTTGACTTCACAAAAATGTTAATGTTTTCTGAACATGGTTTTACAAGTTTTCTGCAAAATAAGCAAGCCAAAAATGCTAAAGCTTCCTTAAGTGGCAGCACCTATTTGAGCAAGAAAATCCGGAGCCCCACAGGTCACTCTCATTTGAGCTGCCCAAGGGAGAGAGCAGCAGTAAGGAATGAAGATGAAGGAAGATGAGACTGTGAGTTTCTCAGCCATTTCCCAAAGTCAGAGGTGGGAGTTCTGGGTTCTGCCCTGGGTGCTGATCCCTGTGGTCTCCCACTGCCCAGTCCCACTGTTCACAGGGTTACCTCCAACCTGTCCCTGTCCCAGTCCTTTCCATGATGGGGACACAGATTATTTTTCTGGGGGTGGAGGTCTTTTCTTTTCCAGTCCATGCCCTTTTCTTTGACATTTTTCTCAATTCTCACTTAAATTTCTCCTCCAAACAGCCAATTGTTCTCAGTTCACCTCCCTGGGCCTCCAGCAGGTGACATCAGAAGATGGACACTAAAGACATATCAGTGAATCTCCAGCTTGAGAAAAGAGTGAGGCTGCTTAGTTCTGTCCTTAGAACCGTGAGATAATCTTTCAAAAGAAGAGCAACAGCAAAGGTAAAGGCTCAGATTTGAACACCTTCTGGAGAGCCAAACAGGCAATTGAATAGGTGAAAAAAAACAAAACAAAACAAACCACAGTAAAAACTGTTTCTAATAAACCTGAAATGGGAACACCAGAAAGTTTCTACTGCTTTGGGTAAATCAGGTGCTTACAAGTCAGGTAAGGACCACAAGGACCCCAGGATATCATCCAAACATTTATATTTTTTAGATAATAGTTAAAAAAACTGTCTTCAGAAAGCCCCTAAAAACTGTGCTTCCCAGTCACAAGGCCCCTGATCCTCATGGGTCTGGAGCAGCTGCTTGAGAAGGGCAGCTCTATACAAGCAGCATGTCTGTGGTGTTGCACACAAACCAGCAAGAGCAGGAAGACAGTTTCATCCTGAGATCTCCCTGTTGCTCACATTTCCTCCCTGGAGCCTGCAAATTGATCCCTGAACAGTTTCAGCGGGGGCTCAGACAGCCCTGCACTAAAGCAGAGGTAGAAGTGCCTCTGGTGCTGGGAAACGGGAAGCAGGGCTGCCCTTTTTGGGAGCAGTAGCACCTGCTTACAAACATGCTCTCAGACCAAACCCTGAGTTCCACTACAGTGCACAAGTGCTTGCAATATCTTTTGTGAAATCTATAAAGTAGGATTAATTCAAACTGCATTTTACAAAGATTTTAAAGAGGGCTTTTCGAGCTTTAATCAGTTTAAACTGATTGAAACGCCTCTGTAAGTTCTACATCCAAACTTTCAGTTCCACTTCTAAATGGTTACCAAGCTTAGTCTCTCTAGAGGTCAGCACAGCATCAGAAATAAGGGGGAAAAGCCCAAAACACAAACCCAAACCTTGTTTGACTGAAGTTTGACATTCCCTCTGGAACTTCCAAGGAAGAAATAAAGGAATTCCTGATTTCCCAGAATAGATAGGATTCACAGTATTTCAAGCATAGGAAGTAAGTGATGCTGCCCAAAAAATGGGAGCACTCAGGGAAGCTCCACAAAGCTCTGAGTGCAGGCTACAGCAATCAAGAGGTTGCTAACAAATGGGAACAGATGGAGCCAGGACTGCCCAGTTTGAACCTCAGCATCAGGGCTGAGCCATGACATGTGCCCTCATTGTGTTTCCTGAAGCCCCATCCTTATAAACAGCTTTTACGTACGTGTGACTGAGTGGAACGGAGTGCCAGTAGAGAAAATGCAAACAGCTCGGTCTCCCTTTAAAAAATCGCAGATCCAGATGCAAAATCCAGGACTCTGAGATCTCACACAAGTCTGAGACTCCTTGGGGAATTTGGGTTTAATGAGAAATACACATAAATATTATAATCTGCCACAGATAGGATCTTGCTCCAATATTTTCCACTTTATTTAAAAGAAAAGCTACCTATTTTGTTCAGTCGCCCAGTATGGAGTTTACAAAGATGAAAGGACTTTTCAGCATGAGCAAACTGCAAAACATATTTGAAGATAAATCTGCAATGACAATTGGCATTAAACAATTTATTTTCAAATACATTTCGCAGGCTGTTCATGCTGGGGGGTGCTTTTACCTTCTGGATGCTGCTAGGCTGAGCAGAGATGAAGTTTCCTCTTAACTCTTCCAGCACCTGACAAGGAGCAGAATCCACAAGGATTTTCATATAAAGTACTCACACCTGCATTAGATGAACATCTCATTACAGGGGCTCAGTTTCTGGTCCCAAGATAAGAAGCAGATAACCACAGCTCTCCCAGCCGATCACCTGACACCTCCTTCTAACTCAAAGAATATTTCTCCCTTAACACCGTCCCTTAATGCTCTTTCTCGACAGAAAGCCTGATTGCTGTGCTAACAGTGCCTTTTTGCCCAGCCACAAATGACAGCACCAAGGAGCTTCTCAAGGCCAGAATTTCCCATCTCCCGGGTGGGAGTCAGCACCTTGTGCTACAAACAGCTGCTTGGTTGGCAAGGGAAAGGCAAGCTCTGCCCTCACTCCTGCATCATGTGCCTCGATCTTCATGGCAACTCGGCTGCTTTCAAAGTCGCAGGACAAAGCTGGATTGCTGTAGTCCATTCTCCACACCTCTGCCTTGCTACAGACACCGCTACGCCCTTGGGTGTTCCCACAGCTACAGGATGAAGCAGGACAGGAAACAAACCCAGCAGAAATCAACCTTTTCGTTTTGAGTGCTTCTTTCAGCCAAATAGTTCTCCTGGCTCCTCTGAGTGCGTGGCCAGACAAATGTTGCAGACTCAGAGGGTGGGAATAAGAAGTCAGGCACAGGGATGTGCTGGACAGCTATTCCCAGCACTGTGAATTTATGTCGCATTTAAAAAGCAACCGCATAACCACAGGCTAAAACAGAGGTATAAGAGAAGCTTCAAAATCAAATTCCAACAGCCTAAAGATGGGATGTGGGGGCATATACATTACCTAGTAGTATGAACCACCTAGAGGCTGTGCCACAGTGCAAACCTGCCCATTGTTTGCCTGGCTTCAGTGTTAAATAGGGAAACCACTTTAGTCAAACAGTGGAGAACGAGGAGTGCCTGGAGACAGACAGACCTGCTCGATGTCGCTGGAATCTAGACCAATTTTAGATCATATTTTAGAATGTAATCCTGCCTCTGTGAAATCTCCGTTTCTCTTTCTCCGCGGGCAGAATGAGGAGGAAGGGAAAACATCTGAAGATAGGATGTAAATAGTAAAAATTCCAAGAGGAAGAAATTCTGAAACATTCATTGTTGCCCAGCTTGCTCTGGCTCAGGGAGGAGGCAGCAGGGAGAAAGTGGGAAGTTGCTTTGGGTCACTGCGTCCAGCCCCCAGCTATCCCCATCAGATCACATAATCCCTTTCAGTTGGACACCTTAAACAGCCTCCATGCCCATCTAGTCCTGCATTCACAAAGATAAACAGCATATACTGTAACTGCAAACTGAGCAGGATCCATGGATATCCAAGCCCACACCTGAGAGAATAATCAGGATGCTCAAGGGAAGTTAATGTTGATCCAACAGGTGCTGTCCTCAAGGGCTGTTGATATGGAAAACTTACCAGGAGTGATAAAAATAAAGTTATGAAGTTGGAGCAAAAGAACATCCCAAAAGGGTATTTGTGGACAATCAAAAACACTGGATGAGTCCAACTTACTGGTGCGATATCAACCTCAAGAGGAGCATTCTGGAAGGGGAGGAAGATGACTTGTCTGCTCATATAAGATTCAAAAAGGCAGAAAATATGACCTCTGGCACTCCTCATAGCTGCTTTGAGTGAAGCTGATAAGGCGTCTTCCACTTGGATCCTAAAAAAGGAAGAACAATCCATGAAGCAGCACGCTTCCCTGGCACAAGCAATCTCTGACTTTACTACGGTGCTCACAAGCCATTTCTAAAGCATCCAGCGTATTTCTGAGCAACATTTCCGTCTGTGCCTCTCACAAACAGAAATTATACTCTTGCAGGCAGTGTTGCTGCGTTGTACCAATGTTGCCATCACTTGGCGTATCATGCAAAAGCTTAAAAATTATCGAGAGCTACTGAGCCTTGAAACGTTTTTAAAAAGTGGCAGAGGAGAATAATAAAATCACTTTGCATTGCACCTTGCACATTCGATTGAGATGTGTCCTGCATGGCTTCCGCAGAAGAGCTGAGGTGCCTCTGCTGAGCATTCTCCCATTTTCTGCTGGAATTGGGCACCGCGGTGAACACCCTTGATGAGCAGGTGAGCTCTGCTTTCTGTGCTGCCGGGGCACTTGTTTGCCCACACATCTTTCCCTACACGAAGCGCTCCGTTTCAGCAAAGCTGCCAAAGGTAGTGGGAAGCCATGACATTTGGCCTCAAATACGCTGCTCGGTAAGCCAAAGATTTCAACAGTTGAGTAGGGCCACGTTATCTCTGAGTAATCATTTTTGCCCTCTGGCAGAAAGCTGAGAGGCTGAAGTTTTACAGATAAGAAAATACTTCTATGCACTCCATCCTGGAAAAATTCAGGTGAGCTCCTTCCCTCCTGACCTCCTTCAGGTGACCCTTGGTGGAAGGGAGACTGAAGCTGTCGTAGGAGACAGTGGCAAACAAGCATTTAGAAAGCCCCAGGAAGCAGCTGAGCTTCACTGGTAACAGAAGGGAACGCACAGGCACACAGAGCAGAAGAGGAGAGGGAATCAAGACTTTTTGGGTGGCAGGTCTGCCATGTTATTTGTTATTCTGCTTGAATGATCTTTTTATTATTTTACCCAGGTTCAATAGCAAATTACACCTCCTCAATTTAAACAGGAGCTTCTGTAAAGGCTTTTATATAATTTCAGATGCAAGAATTCAAATTTACATCCAAAATTACATGACCAAAATTAGAATACCCTCAATAAAGGATAGGAAAAGTAAAGATTCAAGTACTCTGACTTCTACTTTCCTTCACTCCTTCAGCTGGTACAATGAACAGGAGGTCAGAGTGAAGTGCCTAAGCAATGTGGAAGCTTTCTATGGAGGAATCAAGGGCTACACAGGTGATAGAGCTCCCAGCTTACCATGTTCTTACAAACTGAAAGACTTAGCAAAAAAGACAGGCTATAAACCACCTCCTCTGTCCTTACAGCTTTAGAGGACCTGCCTCTTATTTATCTACAGGATTTTTACTATATTCACCTAGTAGTGTTATACCCCATCACATTACCTAATGACTAGGTGCTCTAGTACCTGATTGTTCAATGAACAGCCCACAATTCTCCGGGGAAGTTGCATGAACCACTCCTGGGTGATGCCCATTTCAGCAAGACAATCAGGTCATTCTCTTCAACCCAGTGATGTAAAGTTGCCTTCCTTGACCACTTGGATATTCTCTTTACACAGTGGACCTGTGGGTTGATTTAGTCAGTCAAACATCAGAGCCAGCTCTGAAATATCTGAAATATCTTTATCCCTTGTTATTGGCCATGCATTAAGGATTAATTTCTCAACCATTTCATTCACTTTTCCATCATTAACCCATGGAAATCACATTTAATAAGGCAAAAAAGGATTCCCGAAACACTTAATGTCATTGGGGAGAATGAGACAACCCAAAGAACACCCACAATGAGCAGAAACAAACGTGGGATTTAGGCATGTAGTTAATGACAGCTAGAAAGAAGGGCTCTCTGTGGGAAAATTATCCCAAAAAAGCTTACTGCACTGCCTTCTGTGCTCACAGTCCCTGTGATAACAGAGGACCTGAGCTTTGTGCGAGGCTCAGCTGGGGCAGCAGGACCTGCTTCAGCTTTACCTATTGCTGAGTTATTCCACCTGCAGACATTGCCTACAAAGAGCACACACCCAAAACACCAATTCCTTCTGACCTACCAAAGGTATTTTAACTTTCCGTAACATCCTTCCCTCTCTCATGACCTCCCTCACCTCCTCTCCCTCCGCCCCCTCTCATCTCTGGAAGGCCTGAGATAAAGACTTTATCCTGAGACGTCTCTGAGAGGCAGCAGGTTATCAGTCAGTCAGTCTTGTAGGCTTTTTTTTGGTGCCTCTGTCCCCAGATGTGAAGTGACAAAAACTTATTTACCCTCATAAGTTACATTGGACGTCTGGGGGGAAAAAAATAGTGTCTGTGTTCCAAGTAGTGGTGACAGTCTGGCCTGAATCACAGAACATTTCAAACTGTTCTATTTAGTTCCTGATATGCAACTTAGCCTACACTTATCTACACATAAAAGAATCCAACTTTGTATTTCCTCTCAGATTCTTCAGAAAAGGCCAAAATCTGCCTGACGACAAACCAAAACAATCAAACAATCAGTTCCAAAAAACCTCCTGAAACATTAAACACTAATTAAAGCACACAAACCTCTTCTTTTTTCCTGTGGAATTTGACTGGAGTCTTTGATTTTCCTTTTCTCTCAAGCTGATCTCCATGAAAAAGGAGAGAACTCTTTGCAAAACAAAAATAAAATACCTGAAGGGACAATACCACAGATCCTTTTCCCAAAACATGATAGTTACAGCTGACACAAGGTGCCCTGGGGCACTAACGTTTGTAAGCCCCAGGGCATCAGCTCAGGAGAAAAGAATGCACCAGTCTGAGCATCCTTCACCTTTCCAGAAGATCTGGTCCTGGCTGCTGACAAAATAAAACAGCTTGTTTTTAAAACAGTAGTTTCTGTCTCATATGATGCAATCTAATCTCACAGCTCCTTAGCACTGAGCCTACTTCTCTAAATTAAACAGTTTTCCAAATTAACCTCCTTTGGTAAGACTGCAAAACTAAAAATTATTCTTAAAAATTATACTTTAAAGGTATTCTGCAGCACCTTAAAAAAAAAAGAAGAGGAACAAAAGCAAAAAAGAAGCAAACCAAACAAGAAAGCCCAAACAGCAAAAACAAACAAACAAACAAACAAACAAAAACACCCAAAAAACAACTGTAGAAGAATTTGCTTATTGCTCCAAGAGCAATGAGAATAACCAGGCACATTTGGGTTTCAGTGTTCTGCAGCTGTTTCAGAGATACAAACCGGAACCAACACCTTTCCCTCCCCTACCCCAGGCCAGCAAAGGATGCTACTCAGCGTGTTTAACATAACTCAGCCTGACCAAGGATCCACCTAACCTGCTGCCCCATTTGCACAGGTGGCCACGACTTGGTGCCCAGAGAAAAGTAAGAATTTAGGAGTCTTTCTATTCTGTCACATAAACACATGTAATGTGCTACCAATCCCCCAGTGCCCAGCTATTGATGAAGGTTACCAAAAGCCAGGCTTGGCAGGGACACTCGGTGTGAGACCACAGGCAGAAGGCAAACCAAGGAGAATTCAGATGGAATAGAAAGAAGCACTTTTCCACCACGAGGACTGTGGAGCAAGGTGAGAGGTTATGCAGGTTCCGTCCTTGAAGGCTCTCGAAACCAGGCTGGACAAAGCTCTGAGTAAAATGGTATAATCCAGGTGACCCTGTTTTCAGTGGGATATCAGCCTAGAGATCTCCCACAATCCCTTCCAAGCTGAATTTGCCTAGGATCCTATTTTTCATCTGAGGAACTCTCAGCCTGGATGTTCCTTCCATGTCCTAAGTTACTGCAGTTTTATTTTTAAGTGCGGTTTTCTCCCGAGCCTGTATGAACTTCTGACAACTAGTTCCTCCACCACCTGATAAATGACAACCCTTGCTTTGATCCTAGCTCCACTGAGCTTCATTCCATTACCTTGGCTTGCTTTCAAGTGAAAGAGAGAAAAAATATCAGCAGGTGAAAAAAATAAATAC